>VYZM01022257.1:1529-36622 GCA_013398915.1 Dromas ardeola | reverse complement strand
AAGGCAGAAGTCCCCCTTTTAAATTAAAATCCATCTCAGTTACTCCTGTTAAACTAAAAGGTAGACTGTGCATTAAGTACTCCTTACCACAGGTATTTTTACAATGTGCTTCTCTACCACTTTGAAATTAATGTTTCTTGTTGAATTTGTGGTCAACGTATTTAGGTATGTATGTGCATAAACATACACTCAAATCCTCCATGTGCTCATGTATACCCTCTAGGAGTTTTTGCCAGAAATGAAAGCAACTCACATTTTTGACAGCAAAGCAGAGACAGAAAAACAAGATGCTTCCTTTACTGTCTGGCTGGCTCAGCCTCTTTCTGGAGCACTGCTGTTCTTGAACCTGCCTGTATAAGCTTTGTTTGAAATTCTTTTAACCTTATAAATAAATTAAAATAAAATTCTTTAATACCTCATTGCCATTTTGGGTGGAGAGAAGCAGTCTTCACTAAGCAAAGACACATGTTGCTGAAACAGCTGCTTTGATCAGTATCAGCACATGCACTTGATATGTAATCAAACTGATTGTAGATCTACATTCAGTTACATACACAGAATGAATCTTCATTGGACTTTTTAAAATTCTACATTAGTTTTAAAACTTCTACATTAGAAATACCTGTGTATTCAAGACCCAGGTTATTTTCTGCACTCTTACACTGTCAGTCACTCTATTACTTCATGATTTTCAGGCTACAGGTGTACAGTATAACCAATCACATACCAGAATGTCTTTTGCAGAGCTCCTTGTTTGAGTAGGACTTATTTTAGTATGGGCAGCTGACTGAATTCCAGAACTGGGCCTTCTGTTGTTGGAAAGAAACTCTTCAATGTTTATGCTCTTCCTTTTTTTCATGACACCATATTCACTTCCAGTGAATATGAAAATACTTGGATAAATATTTTGGGAAAAGCTTTTGTTCTCCCCTGTGCTTAGGGTCAATAAACATTCACGACTGTATGCTCTGATATTTAGGTCAGATGAGAGTGTAGTTTGTATAATGTCTGCTGATCCTATCTTACGTGCACTTCTAGAGAACATGAACTAGCTGAGTACAAATTCAGTCATTTGAGGACATTTCTACTAACACCCGACTCATACTGAATGCTTCCTGCAAGAAATAATATTTTAGGGCAAACACTTGTAATTTTGCCCCTATTTCTCTTTTTCTCTAGATATGAGAAGGAGGTTCTTAATTCCGTATTTATCCTAGGCTTTTCTCTGCCTTGCTTCAGATTGTTTATAATACCTGTTGCTCACAGCTCCATGAAGGCCAGGTTAAGGCAAGTGCTCCAAGAATCCTGTATAATCTTTGCAGAGACTGATTCCCCTTAGGGGACAAAAGAAAAGTGTATTTTGAAGCAGTGTGTGTGTGTGTACTTCCTGCCTGAACTGCAAGCAACGGATCAGAACATGCTAACATAAGCTTTCCATAAAAAGTCTTGCCTTTGTGTTTCCCTACCCTGTACCTACATAGTGCAGCTGCCTTCTGCTTTCTTAACCACCTACTGACTGAAAGGAATGGGAGGGAATTAGCATGGTGTATAGCTACACAGTTTTGGGGAAGTCTTTTTAGGAGCTTATTTCATAAATATTACCGTCTAGCTATCTAAAAATCCAGCTTTATATTTTATTGTAATACCAGAAGAAATAGATACCTAAGAAAGCCTTAAGAGTGCTAACTCCAAACGCACATGTGGTTCTTGAGACAGCTGACTAAGAAGGACGCAGTGATGCAAGCAAAGTGGTATGCGATGGCATGCCATGGTGTCACCAGTTTCTTAAGAAGCCAGTGATAGCTAGAGTGTTAACTTTTGCTGGAAAGGCTATTTGGCCAGTCTGCAGGAGCCTGGAGAGATAATGGTTTCTGTCAGATCTGACAGACAGCAAGGACTAGACTGTCTCCAAAATCAGGAAATCTCTCAAGTGTAAAGTACTACCAGTTATTTACCTCCATGGCAAATGGGGGCTTATGTATCGCAACTGTTGCGAAATTCAGAAGTTACCAAGACTCTCTACAAGTCACTGGGAGAATAGCCTCTGTGAGAAGCAGCTTCTCAGAAATCCTAGTTTCTGCATTCCTCCTTCATTCTTGCACCTTTTGGCATGGTGAGCTTAGGTAAGCAGAACAAATCTCAAGCTACATTTTCAGTGGCCTGTGACTGTTTGAGCCTCATATTAGTATGAACTCTTACACAGGCTGCTGTGTGAGTCTGCACATGGGCACTAGATTTGTGGCCCCGCAAGACAGGCTTACAAGACTCTTTGTTCCAAATAGCTCAAAGTATTTGAGCTGAAGAGATGCCACTTGGATTTTCTTCTCTCACTGGAACAGTCTTGTCATGTAGAAACTATACAAAACTCTGTATTTCTGATGTATTGACAGCTTCCCACTGTGTTGGACAGAAACTCACCAGGTGCTGATCTGAAGGCCTGGGGGAGGGTGCTGTCTAATGTCTCCCAGGCAGTGCAAAAGGTAAGTGGTCTAATAATAGATGGCATCACTTTTCTGGGTAGCACATAGTCCTCCTCTTCCTTTATCCTTTATGTTTCAGTTACCTGCTTTATCAGAAAGAAAACAGACTTGTTTGGGGAGAGCTGATTCCTTAGAAATTAATTCTTCTCTCATGATAAAATAAATGTAGACATAAGCATTGGCAATTATGAAGCATGTTCTTTTCTTCAGAAAAGACATGAGAGAACAAGAACTGAAAATGGTGCCTGTGACCAGGACAGAGGAGATAAAAGGATGAGGTTCTGAGTGCGTCCAGACTTTACCAGTCTGGGCTCAACTGAGACCTCAGCAGATACTTACCTCCTTTGAGGGCTGCAATTAACAAAGTCTTGTCTTATGCAGCTAGCCAGGAAGCCAAGCGTTCAGGACCTTTTGATGGTTCTGCAGCCATTTCTACAAGAGAGAAGGCCAGAATCCTTAGGCCACTTGGTGAGCTCCCTGTCTGATCTTTTCTGTGGCTACCCGGAAGGAGGTGGATCCAGAGTACTTTCCTTCAACTGGTATGAAGATAATAACTACAAAGCTTTCCTTGGGATTGACTCAACAAAGAAATCCACTTATGTTTATGATAATACAACCAGTAAGTTTTTCCACCAAACAATTACAGAGACTGTAGACAGGTGCACTTATGTCAGAATACCACTGTTGCTTTTATAAAATAATGTTTTTAAGCAGTTTATTCATGAAACTGGAGACAAGTGAAATGGGTTTACTTCATAACTGGAAGCAGAGAAGCTCAGGAATTGAGAACTGACAGAAATATGCATAAATACTGTAATCATCATAATTAAGACAGTCCCTCTGTCTTATCTTCCAATATATGCTACTGATATCAGGAAGAATTAGGTGCTTCTGAAGGAGATTCAGGAAAATACAGTGACGCATTCTGGAATTACTTTTCTCCAAGGTTTTTTTTTTTTTTTTAAAGTCTCTCAACTTGATTGATGGCCTGGAGCACAGGAATTTAAAAATATCTCCTTTTAAATAATCCTCAGTTTGATACATGGCAGCTGTTTTCTTCCTGCATAAAAGTACATAAATTTTGTAGCAGTAATGCTCTACAGCATAATTAAGGCTTCCATAGAAAGCATTTCAATTTACTAGGTTTTGTTGCTTTGATTTTCCTCACTTATCTTCTTGATATTGTAATAGGAGAGAATGCAAAGAGGAACCAATTTTATCTTTTCTACCATTCATAATTTTATCTTTTTATTATGTCCTCTTCTGTTTGCTATTTAGTTTTTCTCTACACTGAGACCACCAGAAATTTTTTCTGTACTAACAGCCATATTAGAGCTGATAGTACATTTCTGTGTTCCTTCTGCTATGATAGGTACGGTTGTATGGTTACAAAGTACAGGTGAGCACTTTGCCTGTAGAGAGACTCCTAACTTTCACTGTTCCCTGTTGATACTTGGCTCTACTTATGTTTGAACCTTCAAAAGACGTGTAAAAGGCCCAGTCCTCCACTTCTTCAGCCAGGGAACAGAATAGTTGAATGCTATCCAAGTAAACTAATTAATTCATAGTGCGGGAGTAAGATAGAAATATTTGCATTAAAATTTTTAGTAGTAAATTATTGTAGGATACAGTTCTGAACTGTTCCGGAGTTCAACATCCAAGCCTGATGGATCTCCAGTCCAGTAGTTTATACTGTGTAAGAATAAACCACTAATAGGAGAAAAAACAGCTTCATATCAGTATCAACTACAATACAAAGGACCTAAGTCATTAGGAGAAAAGCAATTACAGCTCAAAATTCTTCAGTGAGATCTGAGCTGTCTGGTTTCCTTCCATTTGAAATACCTTATAAATAACAGCAACTTTCAAATGGTTAAATTTATTTATGTTTGCTCTTCCAACATCCATGGTGTCTACTTTACAACTCCAATACCTACCCTTTTCCATTTATCCAGATGATGTACTTCTACATTGCAGAATGTGCTTAACCCATTCAGATTCAAAATGCTCTAAACTGTCCATATTGCTATTAAAAAGCCCTGCGGGACGTAGGGTTTCATAAAGACTGTCTTTCTTTCTGTCTTTAGCACCCTTTTGCAATGCATTGGTACAGAACTTGGAATCAAACCCTTTAACCAAAATAGCCTGGAGTGCTGTGAAGCCCCTGCTGATGGGAAAAATTCTCTTTGCTCCTGATTCACCTTCTGTACGGCAAATCCTAAAAAATGTAAGTTCTGAAAAACAAAAATGTGTATTTCTAAAAAATTGCATTCTAAGAAACATCTTTCGAAAAACAGTGACCCAGCTACTTCAACATCATCACACTTTCTTCTCAGAACTCCATTTGTTCTGATGGTCATCAGAGGATGGACAGTTACTGTTTGTTTAAAAAACAGGATACAGGTCATCACTGATTCATCCCATCTTGGTCCACACTACATGCTTTTTCCAGATCAAGTAGCCTTTTGTTGGCATGATTCCACATTTACACTAGTGAAAATAGTAATGTTTATATGTATTTTACAGATGTAGGAAGATCAGCAGCTCTGTGCCAGTAAATATTTAAATGGGACGGCTATGAGGCTTGGATAGGCTTATTGAGACCTAACACTGCGAGATTACAAACCAACAGCAACATCATGGTTTAGTATTACATATGTTGAAAATATAAATAATTTTCATTTCATGAAAATAGGATGGAGCCTGGACTCTTCAGCTAAGTGCCTGAAGTTGGGTGAAATGAATCTGAGCAGTTAAATCCAGGTCACATATGACCTAGGTTTTCGCCACCTCATAACCAGCAATTCACTTACTCTCAACATTTGTGGAAGGCACAGAAGAACTGCGGCTCATAGTTCACACAGGGAAACATCAGATTTACAGCAGCCCAACACTTCAAACCTTAACTGGTATCTTAACTATGAGAGTATCTCTCTTGTCTAACCGCTTCCCATTTATTCGTCTACTCACATCATCATCTTTCTTTTTAGTTCTTAATGGAGAGAAATAGTCAAGGGGGAAAAAGAGAGGAAGAAATCATTCTACCTAAACCCTGAGTATTTAAAGGAATTGAAGTTAACTGGGGTTAATGTGCACTTGTTTTTTCCATTACATATACAACGGAAATTTATCTTAAGTGACTTTGATTCCAGTTGGATTTTACAAATTCTTTTTCTGGGATTATTAATATTTCTGCTATTTTAATAATTTTATTATTGAGGGTTAAAAACTACAACATGTGTAAGTTACAGGTTTCACTGTCATTGAATGGCTGGATCAGAAATTCTGGGGTTTTATCTCCTTAGCTTTCTAACACTTCTGCTGTTTTGTTCCTCAGGCAAACTCTACTTTTGAGGAACTTGAACGCCTCAGACTGTTGACCAAAGCTTGGGAAGAAGTAGGACCTCAGCTGTGGTACTTCTTTCAAAACAGCCTGCAAATGAATATGATCCGTGTATGTTATAACTTAGCAGGGATCCTCAGTAAGAGCAGCCTTTCACCATCCTTTATTTTTACTAAGGGAGAAGAGAATTCATTTGGAAGGTTTGGCTGGAAGCACAACCTTTGCAGCAAGGAATCTATGGCGTTTAAGGCTGTTGGACTAGTTTGATCTTAGTCTTAGATGCATTACAGTGTTTCTGTGACAAAACCTCAGATCTGGACACTCTCTAGAATCTGGCTAATGACTTAATAAAGGCAGCAATCACTGCTCCCCGAATCTCCAAAATGTCCTTCAAGAACAGACAACTTGATTTTCTTGGTTTCTGCATAGGCAAAGGAGGCAGTGGGACCATATTTTTGCTGGTCCAGCAATTTACTCCCTTAGGAAACTGTTTATTTCCGCATCCCTTAGATCCGACTTTGATCAGCTGCAAGTAATATCTGTAGTTACAGTTTATAAAGCAGTTCATACTAGAGAAAACATTTGTTTTTTTCACACTCTTCTCTGTTAGATCAGACATTTATTACACTTATCCTCTTGCTTTTAAGGAAAAAATACAATAAATAGTCAAAGATAAATTTCTTTTCATCTGTTCTTCAAGTCTCACCTCCAGTTCAGTTATGCAATTGGCCATTTACACAATTAATGGCTTAGTATACCCTTTTGTAGTTCTTCATAGCACAGAAAGTGCTATGGAAGTGGAAACACTTCTCGCTAAACAGGGCGTGTGAAGAGGGTCATTGTAGTGAAGCTGTCCTGATGTGTTTCCTCAGGACTCCCTGAAGCACCCTACAGTGAGGGACTTCTTGAACAGCCAGTTGGGTTCTGAAGGCTTAACCGCTGAACACATAATCAACTTTCTCCACAATGGGTCTCCAGGGACCAGGGAGAAAGGAATGGCAGACTTTGACTGGCGGAATATCTTCAGTGCTGCAGACCAAGCTCTACGTTTGCTCAGTCAGTATCTGGAGGTAAGGTCAACCCTCCCACTTCTGGGAATGCTTGTAGAGAATATCTTAAAGCAGGGTGGGCAGTAATTTGGGTCTGTGGCAACAGACAAGAAGGTTAAAATCATAAGACATCCTCATTTGCTTCAAATTTAATCTCAATATTAAAAACATCTTTTTAAAATAATACAACAGTACAGGAACATGAATAATAATAATAATAACTATTATTATTATTATTATTGACATGGGGCTTGAGCAGAGGAGAGCCGTGCAGGACGGGTAAACTAAATAGGCATCTTTAGTAGCAGATCTTACCAGGGAGAGAGAGGATAGAGCACNTTCAATTTGATGATCCCCAAATGCTATATTCAAAATGTTCATTGAATGTCTGAACAGACATTGATGCTGAGAGGCAGAAAGTGAATGCAAAGCCTCAAGGAAACAGTTTTTTTGTAAATATTAATAACTGCCAGGCCACTAACTTCAGCAAGGCCAGGACCAGAGAAGCTAATAATTCTTTGGTAAATCCCCCTTCAGGTTTTTAAGCACCTGATCAAAATTCCAATGAAACCAATGGGAGTTTCCACTTTGTCTGTAGCCACTTCTGACAAGGTGTCTGGGTCTCTTTCCTGGAATCTGTTACCCCCTTCTCTAGGGTGCTGTGTTTTTAGTGGGGCTCTCTGAGGCTTTTTGAGAAGGACAGTGCAGGAATTGAGATGAAGTTTCATTACGTAAATAAAAAATGCTAAAAATGTAGATTAAAATATCAAGCCATTGTAAAAATACTTTGGAAGATACTTTTAGTAAGAGGTTACCCTGGTATGGGCAATCTAACTTACTGATGAGTTCATCAGACTCAGACTAAGTCCAGTGCAAAAAGTTATACATATTTTTTTTAGAGGGCTAAGCAAACCGCTGCATCCATTCCTTCCCAGAGCTGGGTAAGTGACACCAGGAGTTCTTTGGGGTTTTTTTTTAATCCGATATATTTCTGACTGCAGGTAAAGATGTGTTTGGAACTGAACCTGAGATGGGGTGGATTCTTTCTAAGTTAGATAAATTAAATGCCAATTTATGAGCCCAGGCAAAACTGGTGGACACTACAATGTTGCGGGTTAACTCCCGTGAGTTTAATAAAACTATTACTATTGGCAGTAATATTAATACTTGGGAACTCTCCACTTAGCATCTACCATAAGAGGCTCAAGGACTTTATAGAGATTAATTACATCTTACAAGCATCTCTGAAAGAAAAGTAAATATTTAGTTATTATTTAATGGTTAAGTAAGGTGAGCCTCAAGCTCACAGAGAAAATTGATACTAGTTGTAGGCAACAGGACCAAGCCTAGCTCTCCTAATTCCAATCCAGTTCAATCTAAAAGACCATCCATCCCCTGCAAGAAGGCAGGAACTGAGAGTTTATCTGCCTTCCTATGGCTGTTACAGGTGGGAACAATAAAGCTTTTGCACAAAGCTCTGCTGATTCTTCTGATGATCTTTTTGCATCATGTTAGCAGAATTATTTCTTACTCAAGCTGAGTGAAATATATTGCTTGCAGCAGGCCAGTGCTGGAACATCTACAATATTAGGGCAGTTACTGTACCTGGTAATAGATCTTTGTGTCCTAAAAGTTCTTTGTAACGAGCTTATTCTTTTAAGTCTGCTGTTTACACTGAGTTGTTAGCATTTGAGAATGTTTTCACACTGTGCCGATCACAATGAGAACAAATAGCTCCTTTTCAGGGACGCTCTACTCCCTACCATAGTATGCGATGAGGAGAGGTGTGTTGCCAGCAGCTGTCTTTGGAGACTCCAGATCTCTGCTGCAAGCTGTGGTGCAGCTGAGAATCCCACAAATTATGCAGTGGCTGCTCATCCTCACCACCCCAAGAATTTCCTGTTCTTTCCTTTGATTACCTTAGGCCACAGAACAGCTAAACTTGAGTTTGAGAATGCTACCGAGTCACCACTTTATACTTATTATTTTCTGGTTTTATCTTCCAAACCTGTTCTTAGTATTTTAGTCTTGGTTTTACCATCTTCGTTGGACCATTTGAAATTGTTGAATAATTACTGGGAGAAGATCTGAAATAAATTTCCCAAGTGGTTGATGAATGAATTTTGATACAGTGAGGTTTATGAAGGCACAAGCCATGTTGCAATTCACTGAAAAAAGTTGAGGTAGAGCATACAGCCTTTGTTTTGAATGCAATTAATGTTAAGAGAAAGAAATTCTAGCTTTTGGCTAGTAGATTACAATATAAAATCTCTTCACTTTCAAATGGTGTGAATTATTGCAACACTGGTGTCTTAGCCTATGTTCTTATACAAGCTTTGGTTTCATTCTACTCGCTCAGAAGATCTATAAGCACTTGTGTTTCTGTTTTGAACACTTGCTGCTTCCTTGACTGGACCCCTGGATAAGAGTCTATGCTGCTCCTCAGCCTAGTCCAGACACTGTCTGTTCTGCAGTGAAAATCTGGACAAGATCAGTTGTCCGTCAGTACTTTGCCAGTGCCATACCCACAGAATCCCCTGGAAAACTTACCTGAGTTCTTCTGCAGCTGCAACAGGTACCTTGAAAATAATTCCTCATAACAAAGAAACAGCAAATAGTCCTCCAGACACTGCAAAGACACAATTACACAGCGAGACTTTGCTGTGGGAACACTGACACTTTGGCAAGAACTAAATTGAGTTCCAGAACTCAGTTAACTGTGTGGGATAAACATATCCCAAAAAGTTAATACAACCTGAGCCATCAGTCTTAATTTGATTTCTCTTCTGACATACAAACCAGACAGTTTTTCTGCCTTATTTTGCTTTCTTATGTGAAGTTCTATGTAATTTAATTTTGTAAACTAAACTAGAAGAATGAACATTTGCAAAACACTAGGAAAAGTAAAGCTACAAAATAATAAAAGTGTCGATTTAAGCACTGTTTTTTTTTCCTGCCAGGTAAAAATATATTTTCATATAGATCCCATTAAACTGATACTTCAAGTTTTAAAGGAAACAGAGCATGATTTATCACAGGGAAAGGTTAAATAAAGGAGTCTTTTAAGATGTCTGCCCATTAAATAACAAGTTGCATGTATGAGCACTTTGATGTGGAGTAATTTTTGGTCATTGACCTCCAAGAGGTGATCAAGAAGATAAGATCAAACAAGTTAGCCTCCTGGAATTTTATGAAGCAAGGTAACTCAGTAAGTACCTTCCCAGTCTATCAGGAGGTTAAATACTTCTACTCTCTGGTGAAGTCTTGCCAATTCTGAAGAGTGGAAGCTAAATGTACAAACATAAATCTGTAATTTTACAGATAACTAATGGTAGAGTTTGTAGTGTTCGCAATCTTTTTGTCTTACGATGCCTGTTAAGTAGTGATTAAATGGGGGACATGAAGGGCTTAGATTTTTGATGATTTGGTGTCTTGTATACGGTGTGATAATACTTTTCACAATAATGACAGAGACTAAGGAAGAAGGCAGTTTGCTGTGACGGGTAAACTACATTTATTATTGAGGTAGCCAAAGCATGTTAACTTAAGCCAGCAGAGTAATCACATGTCAGAATTCAGTAGGGACACAATATTATCAGTAAGATCAATTGACTAGTTGACTGGCATTAAATAGGAATAAATGCCTAAATACCTAAGAGACTTTAAGATTCAAATTTATGCTCTAACTCTGCCAGCGCTTCACTTGACAAAGTGCTTTTCAGCTGACATCCATGGCTAATGTGCTTTTTTTTTACGGATCAGTCACCCTTTAGCTCCCTGGTGTGCACTCAAGCACTTTCTAGGCTGAAAAAAATGTCCCAAAACTTGAAAGAGTAGTATTTGATTCAGCTGGACTGCTAAAAAGCTTTCATGGCCAGATTTATTTTATAGCTGAGTTAGTTTTGTCTCCTGGATGCAAACTGTGGAGACAGTTCCTGATATTGGGACCTCATCTGTACTGCAGCTTTAGCCCTTCCAATTCAGATATCTGCCTTTTTGAGGGAACCTTCCAGGGAGAGGCCAAGTGGCAGAGTTCACGTTTCCATGGCTGCATGATTACAGTGGCTTAAATATATTTTAAAAAAATACTTCATTTTATCTAATTAGTAAACATGGCACCATAGGCTTTGGCTGAACCTAGTACTGGCTATATGTTTTGTACAGGTACATCTAAATTTGCCCTGTCATACTTAAATTGCAACAGCAGCTCTTGCTTTAGTGTCCACCCTTGCTTGATTTCTTACTTGTCGGGATGGACATTTCTTGAGCTTGGAGGAGGCAATCCTTAAACATGAGGAACAAACTGCTTTCAAAATTATTCCGTCCACTGACATTGACTACAGCAGTGCTAAATCTGAGGTTTACAGTTCTTTTTAGGGACTGGTGTTTCTGAACTTGTATTGGTAATGCTGTGTGTTTTGAATTTGTCATAAGAATTAGACTAAAAATGGGGAAGCTTTCAGGAAGGAGGAGAGAGTCAACTTTTAATAGTTTCAGCATAAGCTTTTAAAGCTGAAAATAGCAACTACTTTGGATGAACCTACATCCCTTTTCTGTTTTCAGCCACTGATGTTTTACTTTAATGTATACCTCTTACTAGTTTATTCCCATGCAATTTTTCTCTTTGTGATTATTTGTAGTGCTTGACGTTGGATAAATTTGAAGGTTATCTTGATGAAACTAAACTGACTCATCAAGCCCTTCATCTGCTGGAGGAAAACAAATTCTGGGCTGGTGTGGTTTTTCCAGATATAGAGCCTACAGCCAGCACTCTTCCACCACTTGTGAAATACAAGATCCGGATGGACATAGATGCAGTGGAGAAAACAAACAAAATCAAAGACAGGTAAGTGATGGTTCCTTCTCAGTTCTTGCCTGCCGTAACAGGAATATGGGAGACATAAGGACATCAGAACCTACAGTGGATACATGCATGAAATCCAACTGTATTCACCAATAGTTAATAAGTAAAGTGGCGTAGAATCCATCTCCAGTTACCAGTGGTATCACTCTTGTGACAGTTAGCCCAAGCAGTGGGTGGGTGCATGGGTACACGGCAAAGGAAATGACTCCACTCAGTATCTGTTCAGTAACCTGCTTAAGTTTTCAGTTGGCCCCATCACTGGGAGAGGCAGACAAGGAAGTCCTATGTCGGTTGTGACCCAGCTGTCCTCCACCTGGACAGCAGAACTTCTCTTCTGTTCCTCCTCAAGTGCCCCTTAAATGCATTCACTTAAATAAATAATTTCTCAGGATTGTCTACATAAAGGAATATAATGTTGTCTGGTAGTTGCAATCCATCTGTTCCAGTTTAACCTCCAAGGATACTGTATTCCAAATACAGTTATTTCTGTTCTAGAACACTTACTCTGCTACATAATGAATTTATGTACATTTTTGGCCAAAATTGCTGTTCTGTGTCAGTGTAGAGAAAATTAAAGGAAACAAAAGAACCTTCCAGGTCATATACTTTCTCAAGCAATGTGGTCTTACAGACCAAAACCTAGAAAAGACAACTTCAGGCAGTATCCCTACAATTTCAGTAGCTAAGATTTTTTTATTATTATTTATTTCCCTCCTGCCCGTCCCCTGAAGCCACTGTTTAACTGTTTACCCAAATGATTTCCATGTGAATTTCCTTTTGAGGTACTGGGATCCTGGTCCGAGAGCTGATCCTGTAGATGATTTACGTTATATCTGGGGAGGCTTTGCATATCTCCAAGACATGATTGAGCATGGGATTATAAAGACCCAGACCAACACTGAAGTGCCATTAGGAATTTATCTGCAGCAAATGCCATATCCATGTTTTGTGGATGATGTGTGAGTAAAAGCAGTTTATCTTAAATCTGATGAATACTTGGATTGCTGGGTGCTTTAAGACTCTTAAGCACCAATTCTAACCCTAGTCCTAAGGTATACGTGCAAGAGCAATAACTGAGACATAACTGAATAAATTTGTTTTTTTCCTTATCCTTTTCCTTATCCTACCCAGACTCCAGAAGCTGCCTTTGCCAAGGTTCTATCCCTATTCCCAATCCTGGCCTTTGTTGCATCCAGGCAACCAGTATCCAGACCTAAAATGAACACAAAACACTGGTCCCTTAAAAGCAGCAGTTTTCTTCCGAGTTTTGCGTATCACACAAAATCAAAAAAATAATCTGGAGATATAAGGAAAAGATTTTTTACAATGAGGGTGATGAAATAGTGGAACAGGTTGCCCAGAGAGGTGGTAGATGCCCCATCCCTGGAAACATTCAGGGGTCAGGTTGGACAGGGCATGGAGCAACCTGATCTGGTTGAAGATGTTCCCCCTCATTGCAGGGGGGTTGGACTAGATGACCTTTAAAGGTTCCTTCCAACGCAAACTATTCTATGGTTCTACTATTCTACTTTTCCAGGCAATAGTAATAACCTAAACTACACCTTCACATTGATTCACCTTGGTGCTTCACCAAGGATCATCTGCCAGGGCTGAGCAGCCATGAAGTCTGGGGGGAGGGATGGAGAAAGGGAGCAGTGCCTTCATCAGAGTATGTGAAGGGCCACCCACAGCAGCCTGTCCCAGCACTGTCATTTTGGAAGTGGTGCTATGTGGGACAGTCCCAACGCATTCCCTGAGTCATGATTTTTATGAATTTCAGCAGCCTTGCTGGCAGCATCTGATGCTTTTAATGCTTCATTTGTTTAATTCTCTTGCCAACGAATCTTGGGAGCATAAAAAGACAGTGACATTCCCAAATTGTTAACGTTAGCGTCTGTCTTAAAATATTCTTTGTACATCATAGTAAAAGCATTATGACAATTCACTGTGGAGACAGATGTATTTCATGAGCTCCCACATGTTTTGTAGCCTTCAGTAACCTTTAGAACCTCTTTGTAAAATAAAAATAACATTCATCTGTCTCATGGGAGTGCAGCAACTATTAGTTCATTAATATTAAAGTTGCTTGTGAAGTTCACTAGTAACATGTTATTGATGTTTAGACCGCGAATTTCCAGTCCCATGTTTAATAAATCACAGAATCACAGATGGTAGGGGTTGGAAGGGACCTCTGGAGATCATCTAGTCCAACCCGGCTGCCAGAGCAGGGTCACCCAGAACAGGTTGCACAGGAACGCGTCCAGGCGGGTTTTGAACGTCTCCAGAGATGGGGACTCCACCACCTCTCTGGGCAGCCTGTTCCAGTGCTCTGCCACCCTCACAGTAAAGAAGTTCCTTCTCATGTTTAGGTGGAACTTCCTATGTTCAAGTTTGTGCCTGTTAGCTCTTGTCCTGAAAAGAGCGTGGCCCCATCCTCCTGACATCCATCCTTTAAGTATTTATAGGTGTTGATAAGATCCCCCCTCAGTCGCCTTTTTTCCAGACTGAAGAGACCCAAGTCCTTCAGTCTTTCTCCCTAAGAGAGATGTTCCAGTCCCCTCATCATCTTGGTAGCCCTTGCATTCTTTTCCACTCCTTTTCCTGTTCGTTCTTGTTTTTCATCTCAAAATGTCTCTGTTTTATCTAAATCTAATTCATTTCTCCCTTCTTGCTTTGGTAGCTTCATGATCACCTTAAACCGCGCCTTTCCCATCTTCATGGTGCTAGCTTGGATATACTCAGTTTCCATGACTGTGAAGAGTATAGTGCTGGAGAAGGAAATGCGTCTGAAAGAGGCTATGAAGAACAGGGGTATAACTAATGGGGTGATTTGGTGCACTTGGTTCCTAGACAGCTTCACCATGATGGCTGTGAGCACGTTCCTCCTCACAGCACTGATTATGGTAAGGTTTGCCACTCTCAAACTTACTGTTGTGTTTGCACTGGTGATACCAGTTTGCTGTTGTGAAAGAAGAGTAGCCATTTACAGGGAGATGGGAATGGCTGGTGGCCTGTTCTGATCACAGCACGTAATAGGCACATTCTTTTAAGCGGACCTCATGACAGTGTCAGCACTTGGCAGGGACAGAAAGATAAATTCAATAGTAAGATTTATTGTGAAATCCCCCACAGAATATATCAATCCCATTACTCTGTATATTTTATTTCCTCTAGACATAGGCAGATCTTCCAATCAATAATAACTGTCGCTTTAAATAGAAGGGATCATAATATGAAGAATTTTAATCTTGTCATTCACCACATGTGATTCATTTTTAATATTCAGTGCTTGCCTGCTTAGAAATTATGCCACTATTTCAATGAAAAGGAGACTTTTCAAGAACAGAACTTTCACAATAGCCTGAAAAAAAAAAGTAAAAAAAAAAAGCGGCAAAAAAACCCAAAAAAGCCCTTTTGCTTCTGTGGCTCAGAATTGCTGTAATTTTTGTAACTTTTCAGGACAATTTGGTTGTTGTCTCTAAGGACTACCTCTTATCTCCGTTACCTGAGAACCAAGCTCCTCATAGCTGCCATATTTAGTTGTATAAATCTGTATCATCTTGATAAGGAAGAATGCCCTTGCATATTTTCTGATGTGGGGAACTGGTATGGTATAAATGCATAGTTGGGGTTCAATCCGCTCTATCTTATCAACCTGTCCTGATGACTTGTGCTAGTTCCTTGCAGTTCCATTAGAGCTTGGGTAGATAGAGAAAGCTTACTTTATTTGCTACGCTGGTTTAATTAAAAATCAAGAGGTAGTTAATACCAGAGAGGAATGTGCTTATACCTGTAATTCACTTCCTTTTCTGGATTTCACTATGCCAGTGTGAGGCACCTTTGTAAATACAGTCTTATGAGAGATTGTATCACTATTGATAAAGAAATCATTCTCGGAGGCCCAGTGGGATGTTGCAACAATGCTGAGATCTATTTATAGCCTTATAGAACTGTTTGGGCTTTATATAAGGATCAAAACAAAGTTGAGCCTAATAAATATGTCTCAGCATTGGTTTTTAGGAGCAAATAGATAATCAGCAGCAGTTCATGCACTTCTTGAGAAGGAATGTTTAATCTACAAAAGCTCTAAGGAAGAAAGGTTAAGAAAAGTTCACCGAGTGGGTCAGCTAGTACACAAGGATCTCTGAGAAACTGCACTTGGATTTCTCAGCTATGATACACTTTGAATGTCATTTAGGTGCAGAAGCTCTATAATTTTCCAGGTTTTTTTTTTTAAGATGCATTTTGTCAGTCTTCCTTACATTGTCTTTCCTGCACATAGAGCGAGTGGACTGAGGAGAAGAGATCAATGAAAATTTATTATGATAGTTCAAATAATTTTATTTAAAATGTATGAATTTCCAAGCAGGCACATCTTACTTGGAATCATTTGCTTACTAAGACGGGGCAGAATGTCCATTTTCAATCAGTTACGATCTTCATTCAGCCATCATATATGAATATGAGCTCCACAGCCTATTGTACTACTCTGAAGTCACAATCCAGGCGCAGGGATAAAGTTAGATGAAGGATTTGTTATTGTAATGGCCTCAGGTGTTGAAACATTACTGCCCGGGAGAGTTAGAAGTCATATTACATAAGAAAGACTGGCTTAATACTCATTACAGGTTACATGTCCATGGCAATTTTGATCTTTTCTGTTAGTTCAGAAAGTGGCAATACTTCTAAAATTTTCCATTTTCCTTTTTCTTACAGTGTGGACAAGTACTACATTATAGTAGTCCGATTCTCTTCTTTGTATTCCTGCTGACATTCACCACAGCCACCATAATGCAGTGTTTCCTGTTCAGCACCTTCTTCTCCAAAGCAAATCTGGCAGCTGCCTGCAGTGGAGTCATCTACTTCACCTTGTACCTGCCCCACATTGTCTGCTTTGTCTGGCAAGACCGCATGACTGTTAATCTGAAGATCCTAGCAGTAAGCCTTTCACTGATTACACGGTATCTTTGGGTTCAAATTTTAGCTGCCCTTCCCACTGTGCATATGTGAGTAACAAAGCATTGCACACCTCTTCCTTTCTGCTTTTTTGATTCAGAGAGGAACACCTCTGAATCTCTCTCAAATAATTAGGGATTGCAAGTGAATAAGTCTTTAGCAGGCCTAGTGACCAAGAGTTATTTTCATGGCTTTTAGAAAATTCAATACAATTTATTTTACTTCTTGAATGCTAGAAAATTAGCATAATGTTAAAAAAGTTTTGAACGCTTCCCTGTACGTCAAGGAAAATTCAACTTCTGGTATGTTTAATAATGCAAAGGCAATTCACAAAATGGGGACAGTTATCTTGCTCGTGTGCTATAACCTAGTTAACAGGGTAATAGCTGAGGATGAGGAGACCTCAGGTTTACATTCCTTCTGTAGCTGAACACAGAGTTAGGATTTGAACCCAAGTGCCAAAGCTCTGAGAAATATCTTCCGTCTAAGAAGTTGTAGACATTCTTCATCCAGTGCTTCCGTGTTGGTTCTCTTCCATAATAGGTAAGATACTTAACTATTCAGAGGAGCTGAAAATTGCTTGCTGTTTTTTTGAAATGGAACTGTGAACTTACAAAATTATTCAGACTCATTTTCTGTTGCCCAATGAATCAGGAAGAGGAGTGGGTGTTCGAATCCAGTCTCCCCCTCTTTGCTGAGCATTCCAACAACCTAGATAAAAGAGAAGTAGTGTCTTCGCTTGCATTAGGAAATCTAATGAAAAAGAAAAAAGACAACAAAACTCTTTAAAAGCTGTAACTAAGTGTAAATATGGCTATGAATTAGTTTTCTTAACTGATGTACTATACAGATGTAGTATATACCATTTTTAGTTCTACCAATTAAGGCAATGAAGTGCAAAACTTGATCCTGTCATTAAGTCAGGAAATGAGTAGGATTGGCCTATGACAGGTTCTGATTTGGGAAGAAATCTTGAGAATAGCACATGGTCTAAGCGTAAAGACAACTCTCTTCTCACTCTAAAGTGAAGGAGGAGGCATTTGTGTAAGAAAGGATATTTGCTGCCCAGAAGCCATGAATATTTTCCTCTGTTCCTGATACCCTTAGTCTTACATTTGTTGTTCAAAGGTTAGTCTCTGAAGAAAAGCTAATTACAAGGGATGATAAGTGGGGGTGTGTGTGCATGTGTAGGGGGCTTGAAGAAAAAATAAAAATTTGTAAGGACGAGTAAAGTAATTGAACAATGAATGTATTGCTGAAAACCAAACATCTTTTACTTAGCACACTATGATAACGCCTCACTGAGAGTTGCTGTTGGGATCCTTCTTGTCCCCTCATTTTCCTAAGGTCTGGCATTCCTGGCTGAACTACATATCCTGTGAAACAGCCCTATATCACTCCTTGCTCTGTTTTTGCAATGCAACATTGAAGAGGATGTCTGCGTAGTATACTGGTGTATTAGTTTGAGTGAGGACTAGGTAGCAGACACACCAGGGGAGGGGATGGTTGTGGTTTTCCTTATCCTGAGCATCTGGTGTACTTTCTGTCTTGTTATGCATAGTGGCCCTGCCCCATACACTCAGGAAATATTTTGTTTCTCCAAGGTAGACAAAGGTGTACACTGCAAACATCTAGATGCATTTATAGTATTTTCTGAACAGAGATATTAATGGAAAAAAACAAGTTGTGAATGTTGCCTAGTAGGTAATGAAAGTACAGCAAAGGTTGAATTCAGTCTATTATGGCTAAATACTGCTTAGAATTTCCACCATTCAGAGGATTAAACATCCCAGTCCAATATAAAAGTGAAATCACTTTTCCCTGATCATTTGTTAGCATTATCAAGTTTTGAAGTCCAGTCTGTAACGGTCATTTTTTCTGTGTGGTTGTTTTACAAAATGTCCATCTGAGCTGAATGTCATTTTTCCTTTATTCCAGAGTTTGCTTTCTCAAGTAGCTTTTGGGTTCGGTACAGAATACTTGTCACGCTACGAAGAGCAAGGTCTTGGCCTACAGTGGGGTAACATCAGAACCAGTCCCTTGGAAGGAGATGAATATAGTTTTCTTTTTTCCATTAAAATGATGCTTTTTGACGCTTTTCTCTATGGAATACTTTCTTGGTATCTTGACAATGTTTTTCCAGGTATGTCAGTTTCTTATTCATACAAAGTAGTGGTAGTTGTCATAAACTGTACTAGTTTAATCAGTCTCTGAGTATTTTTCTGTCAGAAGAAGGGTATTTGACATCGTACACCATGAGTCATATCCAGTATAGCAGCACTGGTTTATTAAGGACTTCCACTTTTCTCTTTCTTTTTCTTTTCTCCTATTTTAGTCCTAAAAAGAATGGAAAAGGAGAAAAGAGTAAGGAGGAGAATGCAATTTCACGTCCTGTTTTAAAATTTAAATAGAAAATACATCTACAAAAATATCATCTGTTAAAATCCAATTTGTGTACATATTTTTCTTTTGAGAAGTTTCAACCATTCTAGTAAGAATTTTTTAAATTTTTGAAATTATAGAAATAACAATTCTAGTTCACATACGTATTATGGCCACATTAGGCCGACTGTTTCTTAAAGGATGGTACTGTTTCCTGATACATACACTGTGTCCTAGGCAGCTGTGGAGGTTCCTGTGTGGATTTGGTTTATTTATAAATGAGAATCCTGGTTCTAGTGCAAGTTAACAAAGAAAATCCTTTTGCGATCAATTACAAAGTTTGGGAACTTTCTTTGTGAGAAAATGTTTTGTCCTTGTAGCTTAAATGGTTATCTTGCTTCTTATTGAATATTGCCACTATATAATAAATGCAGACTCTTATGCTGTACAAGCAAGTGAGCTTTCTTTTCATTAATTTATTACTCCCACATGTGAACTGCAGAATGTGTTTCTTGGCAGATGGCTTTTTTTTTTTGCTTGAGTGGTTACTCAGAATTTGAGATCTTGCAGATTTTCTAGCTAAGAAGGAAAATTAATGATGGGTAAGGTAAGATGGTACTTGTCTGCACACATCACTTATGATTGTTAATCCAAATCAAGAAAAGATAAGGATTTGTTAAACGGTTTTAGATGTGTCTGAGGATATTTTGCTCCAAAATTAAAATATGACCTTAAGTCTGCTTGCTTTGTGTCCCTACCAAAGTGAGCTATGTTACACCAAATTAATGCCTTTTCAGTTTTTAAGAAACGTGTCCTCACAAAGAAGTTTAATGCAATATTAACGTACTTATTTTCAAATCTGATTTGCAGTAACTTTCCTAAAAGTTCCTCTTTGGAGAAGCCTGTGTTGCAATTCTGTTTATTTAAAAAAGGATAGACAATGTACTATTTCCGTGAACACAGCAGGAATTAAACAACAGGAGTTTCTTTGCTGATAGATCCAAGTTGGTTTTTTTCAGCCAGCAATTTACACAAAAGTAACGCCTCTCAGGGCTTCTATTCGTTAGCTTCAGTTACTCTCAATATTTTCTTTGAGTGTCTCCTTGGCTTTCTGCTCCTCTGTTTCTGTGGAATTTCTCATAGCATTTCTCTGTCACACACATGCAGACCTACCAAATCAATGCTTTAGTATTTGAGTTTACAATATGAGCTCCCTGGATAATCCTTTGAACCATATGGCTCAGCTCCTGCTCGAGTTTTTCTGCAGCCAGCCATCCATTGGCATATGGAGCGTTCTGCTCCATAATGGAGTTCACTTGGGTTGTGCATTCATCCCAAATGAGAAGCAGTTGGTTTAGCCACCAGTTTCAAAGGGGTATAATCCAGTCTATAACAAGTGCAAGGCAAACTGTTTATGGATGCAGACAGAGTGTTTCTGTGCATTAATGGGAGTACAAGTGGTTGCCTGACCTAAAGGGTATTTTTGGTAAGTCAGGAGTAAGCAGACACTTTCATAAACAGTGGTTTTCAATATAGAAAATTTGTCCATCTTTCAGTGAGCATCACTAATTCCCTTTGCTTATTTTGAATAAGTAGCACAATGCCAATAGCACCTGGATTCACAAGGATGCCAGTTTTAAACATAGCAGCTCAAATCCCTGCATTCTATAAATCAATGTGATCCAGGAAAGCACTGTTGACTTGCACTAGCTCTGGTGTGGCCTGACAAGAACTGATAATGTTGTAGTACTTTCTCTCTTCAAAACAAAACTAACCTGTGACCAAAAAAAGCCCATTTCTGATTAATAAAACTATTACTTTGTTGTCACTTTTCCTGCAAGGCTATGTGCTGAAATAACAGCCAGAGTCTCTCTTCTCATTGCCAGTTGTGAATTCAGGCCCAGGGCAGTAAGTAATATAATATATCATATTACATTAATTATATATATAATTATACAATATAATGAGTTTTTCACTCATGTCAACCCTCAAGTGTTAAGTGGGCCTTAAAAGAAAATCCCTGAGTGAGGCTGGGATCCCATCTTAAGCAGTCATGATGTTCCTTGGCAGCTGCTGCCTGCTTGCTGAGGATTCAAATTGTCCCTATGTAGGGAATAGCTTCACTCTGTAATTAAACCACCTTCTACTTAAGGAAAGGTTAGGCAAATCAGATCACATTTTCTGAATATTTTACCCCTGTCCAAAAGAAAAAAATAAATCTGCAAACAAAATCTGTTCTGTCAGGTACTTGGTGGATGGTTTGACTACTGATACATAACACTAGGACTGCAAGTGTTTACAATTATAGCCCAGACTTTGCCTAGATGAATTTGTGCCCACTGAGGAATGTGTTTATGAAGTGCACTTTACCTACTTATTTTTGTTTTAGGGGACTATGGACTACCCCAGCCTTGGTATTTTCCTGTGCAGGAATCTTATTGGCTTGGCTCTAGAAACCCGAAAGCTGAGAAAACAGCAACTGCTGATGGTGAGTTCTTCTAGAACTTTGGTGTTTAGAAATAACTTCAAAACCACTGATCCGCTTAGAGGTGACTGTGTAACATTTCCATTACCTGAGCTGCTGCAAAGATTAGACACAGCTATAGGCTGGGAATCTCAGCAGGTGCCTTTGAACTTGGAGTGGCCTGCTATTATTAGAATTATTAGAGGTGAGTCACTGTTCCATCTGAGAGCCTTTAAGGCATGGGTTAACAAGCAACATCAAACCCCTACTCTCTTTTGAGACATTCAAGGAGTTCTTATTGCCCAACACAGCATTTGTGAAATGAGACAAAGTGAAATGCAACGTTGATCTTATTTACACTGAGGCTCCCCCGTCTTTCTAAACCTGATTCTTTTCTGTGTAGTTTGACACTAATTTAAGTCTGTTTACTTTGGGTTTGTAAGCAAGATCAAAGTTGATGCCACCCTTGGACCAACTTGAATGAGTGCAAAAGTCCTGCTTTTGCAGATTTTTTTTTTTCTGTGCATTGATACTGGAGTAGATAAGAACAACATGTGGGTAATTGTCTTTAAAGAGGGATTAATGCAGAATGGTGATTAATGTCTGGAATAGAGGCTTGCTGAAGGTGGTGGTTTGAAATATGTTGTAAATTTACAAAGTAACAGTGAAAGCAATCAAAATAACATCTTCAGTCTTCTCATTACCATCCTTACTCCTCATTGACTCCGACTGCTGACAAGGCAGTCTCATCTCAGGGTGATGCCTGTAAACTGGAAGGGAGGTAATCCTTTTTGTGAATGTGCTGATAATATGTCCGCATGTTTTGGTCAGAAAAGAGGAGGTTATAACATTGGTTCTTTTGAAGAGGCTTTGCCTTCTTGTGTCTTCTGAGGTAATAAACAGGTTTTCCTTTAGACTTGCTGTGGAAGGTATTCAAAGTGGTAGAGGCTTGTCTAGATATTATGGAATCTGTTACCTGCTTCGGCTTTGCAAATGCTGCCCACCAGATTAGAATTTGACTGTGTACGAAGGAGGAGGAAAGAGCCAAACTTGGGAACTGACACTTAATACTGTTTAATGACTTTATTAACAGCCTGAGTAATGGGATAGAGGGCACCATGAGCAAGTTTGTGGAAGATAACAAATTGTAGGGAACAGTGGAGTGCAGGGCAGCTCTTCAGAGGGACCTCCTCAACAGGCTGGAGAAATGGCTTTTTAGGAACCTCATGGAATTCAAGAAAAGTAACACATAACACTGTGTCTGGGATGGAATAACTCCACAGGGCGATACAGACTGGCCACCACCTGCCTGGCAGGCAGCTTTGTAGAAAAGGTCTTGTTGACAACATGTTGAACATGAACCATCAAGTGTGCCTGTGTAGCCAAGAAGACATGATGCATCCTGAACATTATTAGCAAGAGTATAGCCATTAGTTCAAGGGAAGCGATTCTTCCCTTCTAGTCAGCACTTGTGAGACTGCATCTGGAGTACTGTGGTGTCCAGTTTGGGGATCCTCATTGAAAGGAAGGAAGAGTTACTGGAGGGAGCTCAGTAAAGAGCCACCAAATTGATTAGGAACTGGAACATATAACATACAAGGAGATGCTGTTGAGCTCAGCCCAAGTGAGAAAGCTAAGATAGAGCTGTGCCTAGTGGAAGCATGAGAGGCAATGGAAAACAGGAATTCTGATTCAATATTAAGAAAAAAAATTCTTTATTGTGAAGGTAGTTAGAACACTGGAACAGGTTGCTCAGAAATGTTGTGAAATCTCCATTTTTTGAGGTAGTCGTTGTGATCTGAACTGGCCCAATTTTTTGAGGATTGAACTGGAGATCTCTGGAAGTCTCTTCTGATCTAAATTATTCCATTATTATCTCAGCCAGCCTGAGTGTGCTGATACTTATTTCATCCTTTCTTCTACAAAACATTCCCTCGGGTTTTCTCAAGGAGGGATAGTTGGAAAGGTCATCTCTGATTAATTCCTTTGTTGGAGGCACGTGGTTCTCACCTATTTGAAGAACTAAGACTGTCCAGTGCCTCAGTTTACATGAACAACTGTGGAACTTTTCTCAAATCATATCTTTCCTTCAAGGGTAATACTCAGCATTTTCTTAATTTATCATAACTGGTTAATGTGTTAGGAAGAAAACTGGATAAGAAAATGTCAGATAATGTAAATGCACAGCTGAAAATGAAGCTAAACTGGTAAATTCTCTTGATACTTCTAAAATTTACTTCTGTCAGTGCACTTTTGTATCCCCCGCATTGCCATTTTAGGTTTTTAGGATGCAATTAAATTGTTTATGTTGCTATTTGTGCAGCAGGTACTTCTTTTTTTTTATACAGGTTTATGGGCAAAAATTTCTTCTAGCAGAAAGTTATGGTGAAATTTCACAACAAAATTAAGTCCTAGGCCATGTGATAAATTATAATTGTGCTAGTTGCACTCTAGGCTGCCAGCTTACATTTGTGTTGTGTAAACAGTTCCTTCAGCGGCTCCCTCTTCCTATATCACTGTTCTTCCTGCTTCAAGCCTGTCCCCATTAGTGATTTTATTTGACTGTTTTCCTTTGTGGCAGCAAGGTCTAAGACCAAAGTGGAAAGCCAGAACCCCTTGTGCAAAAGTTAACACCAACTCACTCTGGCCTGGAGCTAGTCTCTTAATCTAAGTAGCAGTTTAGCAGTTTGCTTCACATTTAACCTTTTCATTTTATTTTTCTTCATCTCACTCCCTGTAAGTCTGGGAAATTTTTGTATGGCCTTTCTCTTCACGTGATGAAGAATTTGGTCTAGAGCTGCATGGACAAAATATAAAGCATGTACCTAATATTAGTCAGGATCTTCTACTCTGAGTCTATAATTGCAAAATCATCAGTCATCTTCCTTAAATATCTGTTCCTGACACTGTGAAGCTGATTTTAAGCTAGATGGCTTTGAGTACTCTGTTCCTAACTCGAATAAAGCACTGATGATTTACGTTCTTGGAGAGCTCAGTGCTTAGGACTGCCTCCTTTTCCTCAAATCACCTCTAGAGATAAGAGGAAATTAAATTTTGGTCAATTAAATGTTGGTTATTTTTGGTTTGTACAGAAAAAAGTCCAGAGTCAGAAGGCTGTGTGGATCAGAAGGCCATGGAAGGGGAAAAAAATGAAAGTGGAACAAAGGAATCTGAAGAACCTGAAAAGCCGGAAGAAAAGAGTGACAACCAGGGGGAGAAGGATGGTAAAAACAAACGATGTAAACACAAACGAGAAAAAGAACACGGCGAGGAGGGGAAGTCTAAGACAGATGTCCAGGACAAAGATGAAATTAATAGTAAGGAGAGCAAGCAGCCTAAGTACTTCTGAGATACCATACTTACTGGACTTCATAACAAACTAGACATAGGAATGATTGGAGTCAAACTACAGCAGCCCAGTAGGCTACAGAGGATAGCATGCAACTGCCAGAGCTAAGCTCAGGAGAAGCACTGACTCTCCCAACTGCCCTCTTACTGTTTTCTCTGCATTCACAATCCCTTAGAATATTTTAGCCACCACGCATAAGAGAGCTGTCTTCCAAAAGAACTCTGCAACGTGTTTTTTATGGTGCAAATGCAGTCTGTTTCTATAGAGAGTTAGTGTTCATGCTGAGGGAAGCTTCAGAGACACATACATTCACTTCTTAGAATTAAACAGAGCCATGACTTCAATAAAAATACTTATGCTGAGAGGAATGTTCTTCCCTCCTAGCCCCTGCCCTCCCCCTCCATCCCCTGCATTGGGTTTTGGGGTTTTTTTGCCTATCTTTAGTGAGTCTTGCATCTTTAGGGAAGGGCTGGTTTCAAAGGGATTTATCTGAAGTATTCTGTGTGTCTGTCCGCAGCCTTTTATGATGCTGACATTAGCCACCACCTAAGAATTCCTGAATGACCTGCCTTGTTTTCAAGTCCCAATGTCATCTTTTGTGGGGATCGAAAGGAGTTTTCTGTATGTGATGCTCAGAGGAATGCATGTGGAGTCTGTAGCAAAAGTAACTGCTACAGACAGCTCTGGGCCCACTCTGACTCTCTTGAAAAGCTGGAGATAAAAGTGGGGTCATTGGAGCTCCTCACGTAGGCACTGAAAACATGCATTCAGGGTGAATGGAAACAGGACAGGACTTCAAAAGAAAAAAGGCAGGCAGAGGGCAAAGGTTATTTCAGCCAATCTTCTCCTAGTACTGCCTTATCTTTGTGGTGCTGTACTCGTCAGCTCCCAGGTTCCAGCTGCTCCATGGCCACAGAGGAAGGGCTTTGCCTGTCACTGCACAGAAAAGCCTGTCTTCCCTTTCAGCCAGCCATGCAGGAAGTGTGAGACGTGGAGAGGCCCAGAGCAGACGTGGTATGGCTCAAGTACAGAGTTTCTAAAATGGCTTCATGTAAGATCTGGTGCTTCATGTAAGAGTAATGGTGTGGGAAATTAAGAGTAGTTCTAATGGCTTGACTCCAGTGCAGTCCAATATTAGCACAGGTTAGCAAAGCAGGGCAGACACTCTATAAAATCTCTCCTAATTGCTTGATATGCTTTAAGCAGAGCTCTCACCAAAGTCCCATCCACATCCCCCACAAATGCTGCCACCTCCGAAGAAAGACCTAAATGGTACAAAATTGTACTGAGGGATCTATTCTGTCCTATTCAGGATCAGAATGAAGAAACATGAATCACAAAAAAAAAAAGGGATCTCAACCCTCCACCAGTCTACTTCAGGTGATGCAAAGCAGATACTGGCAGAGATCATCAGAGAATTTGCCTCAGAACTTGTCAGTGAGTCTTGCAGGCAAATATGGATTGATCTCATGATGCATATAAACTGAGGATGGTACATCAATTGCCGGTATATGCAGAACTATCTAGCCAGACTCCATGTGAACTTTTGTAAATACAGGGATGTTTGTACTTGACCCAGTTATGGTAAAAGGAAACCTAGATTACTTCACAAAGCAAAAGAAAAATTTGTCATAAACATAATGTTATTTAAAATAAAGCTACCCATTTTAGATTAATTATTTCAGCTGCTTCATAGTATACACAGCTCTCTCAAGTACAATATATTTGGGACTTTTTCCTGAGTATTGTTTATAATGACAGTCATACAAGCCACTGATGGAGGTGGGGCTGGTTTCACCCAGATGGCATTGGCTGCTCTCCACGCAGGCCTGCTGGGTACTGAACAATTTAAGTAAACTGCAATTGCAAAACAAGCCTCCCTACAAAGCCTTAAGCATTCTGTGTAAACAAAAGTGGACAGGGTCTTTAGTTTGAATTTCTCAACTCCCATAATTCACATTGCCCAAGGGCTTAATTTACTTCAAAGGGAGTTTGTTTTGTCTAGAAGCTTGTGCAATAAAACATCCTAATGGTGCTATTTACAATAATGCATTTTTAATCCTGAGAGAAATCCATCCCATGTAGTGCTCATGTTAGGTACTGCCTAAATCTTGAGCTGGCCTCAGCAAGGGGGTAAGTTTCACCTACTAAGATTAAAGGCAAATGTTGGGGTTTTTTTTAAAGCATCATGGTAAAAGAATGCACAGCTGGGTAGATGATTTGAATGGCAGATTTCATCCTGGCTAGAAAGGCTACCTGCTGCTTGTTTAATGTAATCTCTCATCTTAAGTATCTACAGACAACAATCCCAAATAATCTTCCTGCTACACAATGAAAACAGAAAGCATGTTCAGCTTCACTTGATCCAATGAGGTACCTCTCCACAGACCATTGCAATTCTGGGCTCTGTTTCTCCTGTCATTGATACATGGGTCAATGTAGATAAATTGCACTCAATTAGAAATCTTGCCACAGTTTGATACTGGTGTGACCAGAGAACCTGGTCCTGGCCCATGATGCTGTATTTTACCGGGTATGTGCTGTTGCTTCTGCACTTATTGATGTGTCGTCATCAGATTAAATCAGGGATTAAAACATGTGCTTTTATTCCTTTTTCATTCTTGAATTCTTGCCTTTCAAGTAAATACATTCTTTGAGCCTGAGCCAACAGGACTGATTCCAGGAGTATGCATTCAGAATCTGGTGAAGATTTTTGCAAACAGGCCCAAGCCAGCAGTAGATGGGATGAATATTACCTTTTATGAGGGCCAGATCACAGCCTTCCTTGGCCACAATGGAGCAGGAAAGACAACCACCATGTAAGTGTGTATTTTAGAAGCAGCAAATCCAGGGCAGTGCTCTATTGTTCTGTCCCAAGGAGCAGTCTTCTCTTTTCACTCTTCCCTTGTCCCTCTGCCACCCCAGCAGCTAGCTTGACACACAACAGCAAGCTTTTTCCAGACATGGAAATGCTTCCCCTGGGCAAAGAGAAGATATCCTGGATTAGCTAAAGCCCTGGGAGGAAGGCAATGCATGACAAAAACAAGTGAAAGTCTAGAGAGAAGGAAGCAATTCTCTCCCCGGGAATTCATTTCCCGTGACCGAACTCCCAGTAGGTGAAGAGGGAGAAGGATCTTCTGTCTGAAAGAGCTGAAGATTTGAAAGCCACCACACTCCACGTGTTATTGGTTTCTCTGTCTAACTGGCTTTAAGTCAGTCACATTTTTTGGTCTGTGTGCAAAAGGGTATGAAATGTAGGCCCTCTTCAGACAAAATGGTTACATATATGCAAGATCCATGTCCAGATTAAAATGTTTCTCTAGTCCTAGAACCCTAGTGTGTCAGGAAGCTGGACTTTAGGAGTGTTTAATTTTCTTTATAGAGAACTTTATTTGGCAAAATAGGATTACTTGGTGAACAAAACATTTCCTGAGTCTGTGACAAGTTCAACAAATGTTGAGAGAACTGAAGTGTTTCATTATGATGTTTCCCAGCAGAACACTTTAGTTTTTTTAATTAAAAAAGGCTCTTATTTCAAATGCACTTCAAATTGCCTTTTAATTTTTTTAGTTGTTCCATGAGAAATGTTTGACACAAAATAAAAGCATTCTAATCTGCTGAAATGTTTTGTAAATTTGTTTTTCTGTTCTCCTGACAAAACCAAAAATTTCTATTGCTTTCAAATTTTCAGAACTGAAAAATGTATTATTCATCCAAATCTAGTAACAGGCTCCTCCCAGTTGCAACATAACATTTGGCCCCCTTCTATTTTACAGAAAATAAAGGTGTAGGGCATGAGTCAGCATGGCTGAAAATCTCAGACCATTATTCTCTGTCTTGGTCCAAGTAAGCTTCATTTTAGACCTTTTTGTATACAGGGGTGATGTAACATGCTGAACAAACTACTCTGAAACAGAGTAGCTGACTAAAGCAGTTTTTTAATGCAGGCCAGAACCATATAGTCGGGTTTATCAAAAATTACGTTAGCAGATCCACAACATTCTCACTGTAGCAGGGCAAGAGTATGTATATGTATGCTTTTTTACTGGAGTTGTTTCATCAAGGCCCATTGTAAGAAGTCCTTATGCTCCATCTAGTGGAATCATGCAATGCATTTTCCGAATCTGGCACAGAAAGGTAGGAGACTGGAAATTTCCTCATTTTATTTTCCCAGGTCGATACTGACAGGCCTCTTCCCACCCACCTCTGGAACTGTGCTGATTGGTGGCCTGGATATTCAGACTCACATGGACTCCATTCGGCACAGATTAGGCATGTGCCCCCAGTACAACATCTTATTCAATCAGTAAGTATCATTCCATACTAGCTTTAAGAATAAGGGTCCCAGTCTTCATGCTTGATACAACCCCGACGGCTGTGTTGTTTCTCTGTGCTGGCAGTTACTGTGCTGGCAGTAGATACATTTCAGAGCACTTCTCCAGCTCTTAACGCTTGCATAGGGTAGGTGATGTCCTTCTCCAGTAGAAATCTCCTGTGTTACTTAGCTGCGAACAAAGATGTTTCCAAGGAAAATGACAGTGTTCTTGGTGTTGGTGTGTTTTCTGTTGCACCATGGGTTAGCAGGAGCTCAGCCTGGGGATTCATGCATTATAATTTAGGCCTCCTAAAGCAAAAAAATCTGAGCCAACAGTGCAGTGGTAGCATATTTTTATACCCTTTTTGCACTACCAGCGACCATTTACTACCTTCTCAGGTGATTTCCAGCTTTGCTGTCATCAGTTTGTGTTCATCTCAACAGCAGACTCTTTCTTAATGCAGTTACTCTCATTAGCTCCCATTTTATTCCCATAAATGTATAGCTTGATGCCCACTATACCTGTTCCTTTAGTAGCAGGTTCTGCTTTGAAAAGGCAGAAAAAGATCCTATGACTTATGAGTGAAGTGTGTTGATCCCAAAGATCTGTGATCCAGATTTAGGGTAAAGCAGCCCCTCTTCCTTTAGCAAGATAAAGCTAGAGTGAATTTATTGCTGCTTGAGAAAAAGCATGCTTGTTCATTTAAATTGCCTTGGTGCCTTTCTGTCTGATTTCACAGCCTTACTGTAGCAGAGCACATCTTGTTTTATTCTCAACTGAAAGGGAGATCCAGGGATGAAGCTGAGCAAGAGTTGGAAACAATGCTAGAAGACATGGGCCTTGCCCATAAAAGGAATGAAGAGGCTCAGAATTTGTCAGGTGCCCATGGGATTGTTTTAAGATTGTTTTCTTTGTCTTTGGGCAATTATTGTTTGAATTACCTGTTTGAGGCCATATTTTAACACATCACTGTGCACTGGGAAGGTCTTTACTCTCAAAGAGTAAATGGGACTGTACAAATAGAGCCCGTAAAGCTCTTGTTTCTAAGTGAGTATATAAAAAAAAAATCTGTCAACCTAAAAAAACTAAAATGCACTGTTCTCTTATTTCAAGGCAAATGAAATATTATACTATTGTGCTGCACCACTGTTTGGATCAGTACCCTATAATACGGTATTATTTGGTAGGAAGGTACAAATGCACATAGTGTATTTGAACACATTTCACTTTCAGATACAAAAAGTTGATTTGAATAAACAGCCAGGTGGTCTTATGCTACTTTGTCCTGACTGCAACTATAAATGTTGGCTAGTTTCACAGGAGAACATGAAAATCACATATCTTCCTGCTTTTGCTTCTGGCAAGAAGCAGAAAATGCCATACATAAATGAAAAATATATTAAAAAAAATTAAAATTTCGAACAAGCTGTTCAAAACTTTAGAAGAAAAATGTCACTATTGATTTAACTTCGAAGAAATATTTGTCTGAGGATGGGTTTTGTTTTACTTCTATCAGTTTGTCCCTACACTGAAAAGTAGTGTTGGTTACATCCCTGCCATTTACGCAACTCAGACTCCTGGATGTGTCTGTCCTCTGGTAGGTGGAATGCAAAGGAAGCTGTCTGTTGCCATTGCTTTTGTGGGTGAAGCAAAAGTGGTAGTCTTGGATGAGCCCACTTCTGGAGTTGATCCGTATTCCAGGCGATCTATCTGGGATCTTCTGCTGAAGTATCGCTCAGGTAACAGGTTTGGGAGTGGAAATAGTTTTAAGTTTGTTTTAAAAACCCTGTCATAGATGCAGCGTATGCCTGCTGTGTAAACTGTCATGAGTGGTGTGATATTCAAACAAGATTCTTTGAACAGATACCTATGGATGTGGCAAACCTGGGACCTAGCTCTGGCGCAGAGAAAACCCTGCATTAATTGCCAAAAAACTATGCACAGTTTCGAGTTCAAGAGAGAGTCCATGTCTTAAACATCCCTCCTTGTTCCTTCTAGGCAGAACTATCATCCTCTCAACCCATCACATGGATGAGGCAGACATCCTTGGAGACAGAGTAGCCATCATATCCCAAGGGAAACTCTTCTGCTCTGGCTCTCCTGTATTCCTGAAGAATTGCTTTGGGTCTGGCTTCTATCTCACTCTTGTTCGCAAGATGAAAAACACCAGAATTGGAAGGGCTACAGTAAGTATGTAGCTCCCTCCCTGCACACGTAATCTGAAGAATACTCGTACATATTCATGCACTGCATCAAGTTAGAAAGCAGTTAAGTGCTGCTTGAGGCTCTGTACAAAACTGACTTCAAAATGAAGAAAGCAATAAGAAAATGTGATGATACCTCATGAAATTATATGGATACATGAGTCTCCCTGTAAAAAATCTTCTCTGGTTTTATGAATATGTATTCAGTCAGACAGGTGAAAATAATAGGTGGATATGAAGTCCTCCGTGGTCTATAGTTCACTCTCATCAGTTAAGTATGTCTAAACTTCTACCAATCAAGTTGCCTTTGTCCAAATACGGGTCTTTCTGATGCTTGCTTTTGCAGTACACTGGTTGTAAACATGGTGTAATCTAGTAACTAGCTCAGGCACCAGAAGAGTCTACATTTATCTGTAGCTAAACTAGCCTCACACAACTTGAGAAGTAGGGATCTGGATTCTTTCTGCTGTTAGTAGTGCTTCCAGTCTTAGTGGCAACACGATCTGTATGCTTATGGCCACTGCTAATCGCATTTTCCTAGGTATTTTGCATGCAATTTAGAACTGACAGATATGCTTTGTGCAGGTGGATCTATATTTTCTGCATTGTTAAATCCAGTCCTTATATGACTTTCAGTATAATATGTTCAAGATGCTCCAGATATGACATATTTTTCACTGACTCAAGCTGTTCAAAGGCTGACAACCCTTAACATCCTGTTTTGCATATATCTGAAGCGCTTTCATCTTTGTATCTGTTGCTTGTCCATGCTAGTCGCCTTGTAGCTGTGGATCTCGGTGCTCCTGCTCCTGCTCCAGCTGTGCACACAGGGACAAAGAAGGAACTCCAGAGCAGGAACTGGATGGTAAGAAGTGGGATGGTTCTGCATTCCAGCATATAGCTATGTCTCCTGTTATGCTGCAGTCTCATTTTACAGATCAATGCTGCCGAGGCCCACTTCTTCAGTACTTGTCTAACATCTGTATTGTATTGTAACATGAATTTGATAAGGTTTCTTTGTGGTTTTGCTTACCATTGCTCCTTTTTGATGCATGTGTGGTCTCAAGTAGAGATGATGAACTGGAAGTTTGTGTGCTTTAGCAGTATAGACTGAGTTTTGAACTACTCTCCATCAAAATGTGTAATTTCTTAATGAAAACTGAAGCATATCTAGAGCAAAGAAAACTGGCTTTCTCAGAAAAAAGTCGTTTTGGCTTTTCTACATAGGAGAACTTCAGTAGATATTCCTAAAGATTTTGTTGTGCTTTATTAACAGACCTGAAATAGTTTCCTGCTACCTAGTTCCAGAGCATAATTAGCAACATAGCCCAGTCTAGTACAGAATTAACTGAAGTATCTGTGGGTTATGTAATAGAGCAGTCCCCTTTTGCGTAGTGCAAACAACAGCTTTTGAAATCATGCTTAGCATGGTTAAATATTCATTCTTTGAATACTGTTTTGACTTTTCACAGGAAATCTGAAGGAGCTAGCAGAAGTAATTCATCATCATATCCCAGAAGCAAAATTAATTGAAAGCATTGGTCAGGAACTCATTTACCTTTTGCCCAACAAACACTTTAAACAGCGATCTTATGCCAGTCTCTTCAGAGAACTGGAGGAAACATTGGATGACCTGGGACTTAGCAGTTTTGGAGTTTCAGACACACCACTTGAAGAGGTAACAGACAGATTAAAATATCTGCTGATCTTACCGTTAGTCCCGAAAATGTTTTCTGAAACAGTTCCTGTTCTTAAACATGTAATCTTACTATTTCCTAATATCCCATTCAAAATCTAGTCACATACACGGTGGCACATTCAAAAAGTCTTTGGGATGGGTGTAAAGAAAGGATCCGAGCCTTAGTTCATGTTAGCATTGTGGAGCATGACCTGTTAGCCTGAAATCTGTCTTTGTATCTTAGTTTGTTCCTTTCTTTATTTTTTTGAGATATTTCATAAGAGATCTCTGTGTAATAAGCAGGAGTACTGAAAAGGTGTCTACATTTTTTTCTGTTACATTAAAGGATGATGTATCACATTCCAGAAGTCAGGTTGTCATACCTGTTCTATTCCTAACCAGGAGATGTATTTGTCTCTGGCAGGTTTTCCTAAAGGCCACTGCAGAAGCTGACCCTGGAATGCAACAAGCAGGTATAGATCCATGAATCAGTATTTGGTTGTTAAACTTTTCTTGGGACTTTTCTTAATTCTGAACACCAAGTAAAGAAGAGCCTCAGAACTTTTCAGTCTTTGTATGGTGTTCTTGCCAAAATAAATTTGGTCAGCAAATACCTGCTTTTAGGGCCTGACATAATATCTGCGAAACAAGATGAAGTCAGCAGAAAGACTTTTATTTACGTTGGATGAGGTTCTTAACTATGTAAATAAAAGTGGAGTGTCAAGCCTCCGGATGTCAATGGTTTTACTAGGTTTATAAAAAGTACTTTGCTGACCATTAGCCCATAAACTACATACATGATGAACTTGTTAATCCTGCTGAGTAAGAGGAGTGTTAACCTATATGATGCCACTAGATACAGCCACAGTGCAACAGTTGTAATTAAAGCAATCTGGTGATGTGATATATATGGTTCGTAAAATCTGGAGCTCATTAAAATGCTTGTGCTACCTTCAGGTATGGAGGATAAAGTGTCTTCTCTGCCCCTTTTCATCTTAAACTAGGAGACACTCAAGAAAATTGTTCTACTCTTGGCAAAACTTCTTCTGAGAACAAACCAGCTGAACAAACTGCACTGAAAACTAATGTCACTTCTCGAATGCCAGTAGGCATAGCAGGAGATCAAAATGAAGGCAAAGGGTCCCGACAGTACAAAGGTTTTCAGCTTGTGCATCAGCAGATCAAAGCACTGCTCATCAAGCGGTTTCACCATGCCTCCCGCAGCCACAAGGACTTTCTAGCGCAGGTATTGACTTACTTTTGCTGTTCTTGACTTTCCCACAACATTGTCAACGCTGTCTTTCCCAGCAATGTCTCTATGCAAAGCTGCACAGGTGCTGCAAATGGGTAACAGTGTCCCTAACTGTTCTAATTATGATTTCAAGTCTTATGCCTCTTACTCTATTTCTTTCTGCCTAGAGTTTATCACTCACATCAAGTTCACGATTCAATCACTATTAGCCCAGCATTTTATTTTTAACATAATAAAGTTCTGTGGCAACCAGAATCTTAACTGAAAGCACTGGAAATTAAATTGTTGGTGTTCAGGAGCTAAACCAGATCTGATCTTTGTGCTCCTGCTGACCCTCTTTTGTTTATGTATATATTATGAGGGTTGTACAATGTTGCTCTACAACATATGTCTAATAACCTAGTTTGATGTTTTCATGTTCCCTGCAGATTGTTCTCCCTGCTAGTTTTGTGTTGCTGTCTTTAATACTTACAGTCATTATTCCTCCATTTGGAGAATATCCCGCCTTAACCTTACACCCTTGGATCTATGGACAACAGTTTACTTTCTTCAGGTAAGAGGAATCACTGAATAAAAATACATGTGTCTTATATACACCCTTTTCTCCCTCACGTTTAGGATCATGGGGCCCTGTGTTACTGGGCTTTTCTCACTCTGTGGTATGAAAAAGGATTAACTCCACTGGAATCAGCAGATTTAAAATAGCATTCAATTGGTGCAAGTGGAGAATACAGCTGCTAGTATGTTTAACCAATA
>VYZM01022256.1:286842-325929 GCA_013398915.1 Dromas ardeola | reverse complement strand
AGACTGAGAGAGTTGGTGTTGTTCAGCCTGGAGAAGAGAAGGCTCTGGGGAGACCTTATAGCAGCCTTCCAGTACCTAAAGAGGGCCTACAGGAAGGATGGGGAGGGACTCTTTATCAGTAATGATAGGACTAGGGGTAACGGTTTTAAACTGAAAGAGATTTGGATTGGATATTAGGAAGAAATTCTTTACTGTAAGGGTGGTGAGGAACTGGAACAGGTTGCCCAGGGAAGTTGTTAATGCCCCATCCCTGGAAGTGTTGAAGGCCAGATTGGATGGGGCTTTGAGCAGCCTGGTCTCGTGGGAGGTGTCCCTGCCCAGGGCAGGGGGGTTGGAACTAGATGATCTTTAAGGTGCCTTCCAAATCAAACCATTCTATGATTCTATGCTTCCATGATTCTATGATTCTATAACATCTACTGAAGACATGTAACCAGCCACAGTCCTCAGTCCCTGGCCCACCCTACATTCTATATCTGTGTATGTAACGTCTGTGAGAGCATAGTAAATACCCCAATAGCAATCTAGAATACACGCAAACATAACAGCCACATTCATTTAATGACAAAACTAAGACAGGTGTGTGAGCTAGGCTGCAGGACAGAGAAGTAGAAACACGGCCATTACATTTAAATGAGTGTAGCTCTTTAGTCTAAAAGCTTTCTGCACATGCAACTGATTTTCTCTCTCTAAAATTAAATTATTGTATGGATACTGATTTCCAGCACATCTACACTACAATAATTCTCTTTTGTCTTGCTTTCTTAATGAAGTCAGTAAAGTTATATAAATTTTGTTGTAAATAAATGGTACAAAATAGCATTAGATAATAAACTTGTGCTATTTCCCCCAAGACAATATAAAAAAGATTTGGATAAGACTTCAGATTGCAAGTTGTAAGAGGCACATGACACCTTTTACCTAACAAACCACAAAAGAAAAATTTTCAAAGGACATTTGAAACTCAACACTAATATTTCACAATAAACCAAGACTTGTCAAAATATATTATTATAAAATGACTTATGCACTAATTTATATTTATATTCCAACAATCAAATAAATAACATACACCTAACATCATGTATGTGATTCTGCTCAAAGTGCACCTGCTACTAATAACTCCCAGTAAAAGATAGGATTAGTACATTCCATCGCATTTCCACACAAACTCCTTGAGACATTATTGCAGCTTCAACTACAACAACACATATTAACATCTTTTCCCTTTTTGATATCTTTACTAATGACATTAAAATGATAACTCCAATCACTTAATACCTAGATAAATAGCTTGATTATATCTTTTATTCGGGGGATGAGGGGGGTTGCATTGCAAAATTCTCAAATTTAAAGAAAACAATATGCAATGTCAATATAATTTTCATTGGCACACAGCAAAATGTAGTTCTTTCATGATTTACCTTCTCAGAAATTTCTTTAAGATTGTCAAAGATTGTGGAGTCAAAGGCATATGTCTGGGTGCAATAGGAAGCCTTTGCTTCAATATTCTGAAGACTCAGGCTCCCGGGTAAACCTGCAATAAAACTAAGCATGGGAAGTTTATGCAATATTTTAGAGTTGCTTTCCATGTTTGAAAATAACAATAATATAACAATAACAATAACAATAACAATAATAAATAAATTCCTTTGATTTGCATAGATATTGTATCACTCTGGATCTTCAGTCTTGCATCAAAAAAAAGAAAAAGTACAATTTCAATTCTGAAAACATACACATACTTTCTTCCCCAGCTTCCCCAACTGACACTGAAAGCATCCCACTGAGAAGTACTTACACATCAATACATCAAAAATTTGAGTTACAAGCAGATATAGACATGGGGGGATAAAAGTGTGCTGTAGCAAGCATCTTAGGATTCATCCCTTTTTCCTGAGCAGTCCAAAATGAAGTGAATGTTTTATATTGCTTTCTAAGAAGAAAATGAAGCATAGCTAGAAGGCATCACTATCCATTCTAAATTGATTTTTTTTCATAAAAACATTCTACCCATCTAAATGAAACTACCATTCCCTTCCTAAACTATTTGAGGAAGAGAAACATGTCACAGAGCCTAGTCTGTCATGATATTACTATTGTATTGTGCATTCTCTTCCAGTATTTGCCTAATACCACATCTCTACAAACCTGAATTCTTCAGAACAGGTTAACGGTAAAATATTGAATGGACTAATTGCTACTAAAGCTGAAGTATTTCTAGATTCTAGCAACAGGGATGTCACCCACTGAAGATTTTACTTGGCCAAAATGACAACTTGTCCAGAGGTTAGGAGACATTTAGTCTTGTACTTGCACACTAATAAAAGTTCCTCTTCGCGGTTTGGATCTCCCGTGGGGGATTCTCCCAGTGGTTATTCTGCAGGTTCCCTCCTGTTGACAAAGATGTGGAAGAACCAGGCTTTCAGACTCCAGAGAACAGTTGAAGGGACTTATTTCCATGTTGAACTTTTAATGTGGTTCTGGGATAAAAAGTAGTTTTTCTTTTGTTACAACTTATCAGAAATACTAAGGTTAGAGGTAGGTTGTTTGTCATAGCTGTGGCATGCCTAAGCCCTAGAGTGTAGGTGCAGGGGGCTCCTGCCATTTTATAGGAATTTAGTGAAGAGCAGCAAATGGCATCAGTCAGCTGGTGGGAAATGAGATGCAAAAACCAGTTTAAAAGGGGTGTGGTCTGTTGAGGTATTTATCCTAAGGTCCAGCTTTACAGACTAAGTCTCAACACTGATGAAGTGGCAGTATCTGGGGGACGAAGAGATTGAAGGCAGCCCTGATGAGAAGGACTTGGGCGTACTGGTGGGTGAAAAAGTGGACATGAGCTGCAGAAAGCCAACTGCATCCTGGGCTGAATCAAAAGAAGCATGGCCAGCAGGTGGAGGGAGGTGATTCTGCCCCTCTACTCTGCTCTCGTGAGACCCAACCTGGAGTACTACATTCAACTCTGGAGCCCTCAGCACAGGAAACACATGAACCTTTTGGAGCAGGTCCAGAGGAGGGCCATGAAGATGATCAGAGGGCTGGAGCACCTCTGCTATGAGAACAGGCTGAGAGAGTTGGGGTTGTTCAGCCTGAAGAAGAGAAGGCTCCAGGGAGACATTTTTGAGGCTTTTCAATACTTAAAGGGGCTCATAAGAAAGATGGGGACAGACTTCTTAACAGGGCCTATAGCAATAGGACAAGGAGTAGTGGCTTTAAACTTAAAGAGGGAAGATTTAGACTAGGTAAAAGGAATAAATTCTTTACAATGAGGGTGGTGAAACACTGGCACAAGTTGACCAGAGAGCTGGTAGATGCCCCATCCCTGGAAACATTCAAGGTTAGGTTGGATGGGTCTCTGAGCAACCAGATCGAGTTGAAAATGTCCCTGCCCATGGCAGGGGGTTGGACTAGATGAACTTTAAAGGTCGCTTCCAACCCACACTATTCTATGATTCTATAGGTTTTAAACCATTCAGTTCACAGAGTCTGCTAAGGGATAGATAACACTTGATCTGGATAGTTTTCTATTCCTACAGATTTTCTTTTTTCATAGGAAGAAACTCTGCTTCCACCAAATAACAGCAAAACTCCTATTGATTTGCAGCCAAAACATAAGTAACCTTTAGATTATTTTTAGGCTCAATTCTAAAAGCTAGACATAATACTACACAATTTGATCAAGAAGTGAAACAGGAACACTAAGGCTTAGTGGCTTGCCTTACAATTTTGCACTCATTCAGTGACAGAACAATGATTAAGATGTTTTAGTTCCCTTTCTAAATCCATTTGGACATGCTGCTCCTGTGTGAGAAATTTGGGATCTAAAGATCCGTTTTCACCTGACACTTCAAGAAAGTTATTTGCTTCAGTTGCTGGGTTGCCAGCACGGTCACAAAATGACACAATGGAGGCAATACTTCAGGTTTAACAGTTATAACTGTAGTCTAAGAAAGGCCCTTTCTCATACAGTTTTTTGCTGAATTTATTCATGAACCACCTCAGAGGAATCCAGATAAAAAATAGGAGTCCTGAATTCCAATGTTTCCCTGTTTTTTTAAATATTATTGCCCCTTTTTTCATTTTTTTATCATAACACTATGTTCAAACAACAGTAACAAAAAGGAGGAAAAAGGAATCTGTCTGCAAAGGTGGAACCCTTAGGGTAAACAGGCAACTACATATGTCAGTCACGACAAGAAGTGTCGTAAAACACAGTAATTTTTCTTCTGAAGTTCTCCTGTACCCAAATGACAAAACAAAACCTGAAGATAAAGCAAGAGCAGAATGTTTTAGCCAAAAAGTTGTGCAACATTTCTTATATTTATTTAAAAATAAACCCATATGAGACCTTTGTTCAGCCATGCTCAGGTTTTCTATGGTCTTTATTTAAAAGCTATGCAGAGAAAAACTTTGACCCACATCAGGTGTGATATGTAGCTTCCATGCTGAAATATCATATGGAATCTGCAAAGAATAACCAAGGAGATACTTAAGCTTTATGTAATTCAGCTACTTGACAACATCAATGGAAAGATCAAATGATAAAAAAGAGAAACCTATCCTGCAGTTCAGATTTTCCTCCAAAAACCCCACCCTTAAAATTCAGAAAAATTCCACCTTTCAAAATGTGTTGTCTGGACTGAGGATGTCCTCTACTCGACCTCTGTCCCAGGCTGGGTTTGTTGTTTCATTTAAAATATCACTCAGGTCATTGTGTGTTCTGATGCTGCTAGCATTCATTATTGAAACTAAGTGTTTTCTATTGAAAACCATGCTTCCTGTCCCTACAGGCTTTCTCTTTAGTAAGGAGAAGAGGCTTAATGATGTTTTCTTGTAAGCTAATTCATGTAATAAATGCGTGAACTAGGAACAAGAAAGAAATTATGAAAGACTGCTGATTCCCTGCTTTCAGGGTCTTCCTTTCAAAACAGCATGTTCTCATTAATCCTCAAATGCTGTGGCCCCATGTAAGGCCATGGACTTCAGAAACTTAAAGGCTTAACAAACTCTCAGATAACAACTATTTTGGTTCTAGTTCTGTAGGCAGTATCAGACCCAGGTTATGGGTGTGAGCTACAGTAGAAACAGGGAAGTATGTCCCTTATATGTGAAAGTGGGACACTGACAGAGACCGGTTCTGAAAGTAAAGATAGAAAATGAACTAAAACAATCAACTGTTGCTTCGGTTAAAGTTGTGAAGGAAACAAGCAACAGTCAATTGCCTACTGCATGGATGAAAAAAGAAAGCAAAGTTCTGCAGAGAAAAACAAATACCACAAGAGAAAAAAAATGTCTTCTAAACAAGCCAGGTGCTCGCCAGTCTCCTTCAATGTGTATTTGCAAGTGTAAGTGAAGCAAGTTGCTTTGTGTGCTAAACAAGTTGATATTTCCCATCTCCCCACCTTTTGAGACATAGAAAATTATAAAACAGTATCAAACAAAGCCAGTCTGGATGACCTATTACATTCTGCAACAAATTTTAACCCCATAGAAGATGCAACTGCTTCTGTATGTATTCTTTTGATCCTACGTGACTAAAATGACCTCCAAAGGTCCCTTCCAATATCAACCTTTCTGCAATTCTGTGAGAATTAATAGAAAAGAAGATCTTCCCTGTATCTTTCTTTCTGTGATTCCATATTATAACATACTTCTCAGCATTATCAGACAGCAAACAAACTGCTGATGTTTCCAGGGGAAAATGGACTCAATTTTGTAATATCAGAGCTATTTAAATATGGAGGACAGGAAAGTTACATTGACTAAAATGCTTTGGGGTTCATATTGTACCCTAGCAATAACTTTAATTTATTTTAATGAAAACTAAGGTATCTGACAGTGTAAAATTTGCTCTCTTCCAAAGGAAGTGTAAGGAAGATTCTTGCATATCTCATTCAGCAAGTCACAACCACAGGGACAATCCAAGGTATCCCAAAAAGGACTGAGGACAAAATATTGAAGAGCTAAAAAAGTGTAAGAAATAACACACATATGATCAGTGAGTTCAAGGGATGACCAGAGGCTGGAGATTTGAAGCCAAAATAGATATTCTGTGAACTATTTTAAATCCTCTAAGATCTGTTTTCCCCTGGTGCTTTAATATTGATTAATATTAATAAAGAATAAGGGAAAAAGTTATTTTTTTAATATGCCATCTAGAGGTAGGTCGATGGCAGTAACTAAAAATTGATGCAAGCAACAACTCATATAGGTGGACAGTTGATTTACTGAGGTCCCTCTTTGCCTTTAAGTCTATGGTTTTTCCAAGATGGACAATAGAACAGATACAAGTAAGGGGAGATATAACCAGATGCCAGAGATGTAACTCTGACATATCTTCATCTTTGACATACTGTTGTTGTAGCTGAGCACTTTGCAAGTTTTGATGTGTGAGACTGAGGACTGCCCACAGTGCTGCCCTTTTCCTTTCCTCTTTTGCAGAAGGATCCTCCTGGGCTCCTGCAGTTCGGGGACAGGAAGGTGCTTAAGTGCTTCATTCAAGCCCTGTGCTCTGCAGTTGTGTTAAATGCTTCTGGGACTCCAACACTGGCAAAAAGTACATTTGCCTAAAAGTTAACAGGTGTCTACCAGCAAAGAGCTAAAGCTTTCAAATACCCTTTTCAGATTAGACATGCAGGTTTTCCTCATAGACAGTCACATTGTTTCTTTTCCCTCAATAAACAAACCACATCATATATTGTTTTTCTGGTTAAATTAAATACTAGCTTGCACAAGGCTAGATGTAAGTTAAAGCCAAACATATAAATTCAGGAACATTTTGTTTTTCCTGACAAAACAATATTGCCACAGCACTCAAAACAGGAGTTACAATGTAAATCAGTACATTATTTCCCCAATTAAGGTAATTTTGTTATACAAGTTGATTCTGCTGGCACCATACCAGATTTTCAAAGTCTTATGTATGCTTCCTTCTTCCTCCTTAATGGCAAAATGTTTTTGATCAAATAATTTTAGTGAAGGAAAAATTTCTGTATTTATTCTCTGATAAAACAGGAGTCAGAGCAGTGCTGATCTACAACCTCAGCCTTTCTGGTCTTTGTGACATACTTTAAATCGCAGCTCTGGGTCCCAGGACAGTCATAATGTCATACAGTACTGTTAGCAATTCAGCCATTTTAAATCGTGAATTCTTTCGGAATCAGGAGAAATGATTTATGAGCTTCTACTTATTGCTTTTTGTCCCTCTGTCCATCGCCTTTTCTCCAGTGCTTTGGTTTGAGACATTCTCTGGTGAGTCCCTCTAGAGAAGGATTCAGATGTAAACTTCCCTACTACTTCTAACACAGTCAGTACAGAAAGGAAAAAATGTTGCGGGGGTGCGTTTGTTTTTTTTTTCTATAGCCTTAACTTCTCTGAGTATCCCATTATTGTGAACAAATAGTAACACAAGCTTTAAGTTACAATCCCATTAGGAGGGTCACGAATATGCACGACTAAATACCTTGCAACAGTTCATACGGCATCTTACTATTTACTAGAAACAAAAAAGCTTGAAGAATAGATAGGATATCTATAGATAGATATATTCAGTGCTCCATGTGCCGGGAAAAAAAATCTAACCATTCCACATACAAAGAGACACACAGTACTCTAGTTAAGGTACTAATGAACTCGACCTTTATCATTTTAACCTGCCACTGAAATTTTTCAGTTTTGTTTTTGTTCATGTGCAAGACAATTTGATGAATCAGCAATCAGCAAAATCCACTGTAAGAAGCTTGACAGATTTTTATGATTAAAGAGCACTTGGAAATTACTGGGGTTAACACTTTAATTTTCGTACTCTTTGAAAACTTATCTGATGGTAAATCATTTGAAATGGGAAATCCACAACAGCCACTTCAACTGAACTCTGACTTCATCTGGGGCCTTTGCGTTACATAAGTAAGGTTGGTACAAGTAAAAGTAAAAACAAAACTCTCTCAGACATTCACTGTATCGCTTTTAATTGTACTCATATTTGTGCAACTATAATTTTTAATTTAACATATAGAAACAGCTTGGAATATCTAACTGCATATAACTGCAATTATTCTACATAGGAAATAAAGGTTCCACTTTATATTATGAGATTAGCTTTTTTAATAAGATGGACTATAATTAAATAGCATGTAAGATTAACAGTTGTGACATGCAGCATCCTAACAATTCTCTTCTGAAAATTTAACTTCCTGAAAATTTTCAGAAGTTTCTGTACTGATTAAAAAAATATAAGGAAAACAACTGTGCCCAGTCCTGAAACACTGTGTGAAGAGATTTCCTAATAGTGACTGGGACTGTCTGGATGCAGAACCAAGACTTAGTGAACTAATCTGAAAGCAAAATATGAAATTTTGGCTCTATGAAATGCAATGGCAAAATCCCCTAACATGAGTAAGGTCAGAATTTCACCCACCCTGAAGAGATGACTAGCAGTATTCATCGACGTTGAAAAACAGCAAAAGCATTTGGAGAAGTCTGCTGTGAATATTTACGAAGCAAGTAAGCATCTGCCAGTTTCTCAATGAAGTTCCTATTTTAGCCACAAAACAGATTTAAGTACTTCCGTAAGTTTGTTGCAGAGCTGCACGGTGCTTGAACTACTGACTGCTAGTCAGAAGACTTCATGTCTCAAAGAGAGAAAGCAAGAGATCGCTAAATGCTGTTAACCTCTGTTAAAGTAGATTACACAAATAGGATGCTCACTCAATGAGTATGACTTGGAAGGAAAAGGAGCTGTCACATAATCTATACCGCAGGTGTGAAGTGAGGACTGTTTTTCACCATGTATATCACTTTACAGTTAATGCATTTCATTTACTGTTGTAGTACCTACTCATTATTACAAGACTTTTCGGCAAGTCTTTGCTTTCATTTTGTTTTGAATAGCCTAATATTAACAAAAATCTAACCTCAGTGCTTTTCAATGGAAACGACTTATTGCTGTACCACAAATCTCTGTGACATTGAACAACCAAGAATATAGTATATCTAGAGATGCACAGATACACAGTGGTTAAATACAATTTTGTGTCCTTATTTATACATAAAAAGATTTCCACACTTAAAAAACACAGCTAAATTCTCTGAAGAGCTCAACAGGCTACTTTGCTGCAACAACAGCAGATTCTTAATGGAAGTTGTGAATCCAAACTCTTCCCTTTCATACCCAAACCATGGATGTTTGCTCTTCCCTTCCCCACCCACTCTCTGGACTTTTGCCACAGGGGTTCTCCACCTTAAAGTAGGAGTCATGGGAAAGGGGGCCTGGCAATAATTATCATGTACCTGTATTCTGACCAAAAGTGGACTATGCATTGCCTCATGAGCACCACGATAATTTTTGTTCCGGTAAGGAATAAGTCATATTTACAGTATTTAACAGCTATACCCCGTGAGTTCCATTGCTTTGGCTAGATTAGATATAGATGGTGTGGATGTTGCTGAAAGTGGCATCAGTGACAGTTTTGGTCTGTTTCTCCAGAGCTCAGCTGGGAAATTTAACTAGCATCAGTAACCTCCATATCAGAAGAGGTTTAGGATATTTGAAGTCTTTGAAACACTCTTCTTCTAAGGACAGATTGATCTAAGGACAGATTGAGGGAAGAATGTAAGACTGAGAAGTGGTCTGAAAGCACATGTGAAAATGAATGAGAGGAGTTCCTCCAGCTTTACCAGCTTGGCAATAGAGAAGAAATCATTAACAATAATGAAAGAAAAACTACTGACACTGCACTGTTATAAAGAGGCAGTTTGGGGTTACCACTGCTCTGTCCTTCATGCCCTTGGGTGGAGAAGTGCTGAGTATGTACGCTGCAAGCTGTCGTTAACAGCCCAGCAGCTAAAAGGATTTTGTGACTGGTGGAACGGGGGAAAGAGGTATAAAAGGATTCTAACTAACAGGTCTTAGAGATAATCTGATAACTTTAATGTGTGTTCTCTGGGCAAAATTGACAATGAAAGGGGAAATCATTAATATTTTTAAGATGTGTGTACGGTGACATGTCTAAAAGGATTTATAGACTTTTAGAATAATGCAAAAATAGTAGCACTCAGATCACCATAAATTCACTTAGGAATGCAATATGAATATAAATTCTGAAAAGCAAGGTTAACCTCAGATAGGAACTCTGAGAATCTAGCACTGAGGAAGGGGAGAGACAGTCTGGAGTAGTCTCCATAACACCAGAAAAATACCATAAAACCCCTGGCTCATAAAGACATGAGCTGCTCCACAAACTTGCATTGAGAGACCTGAACTATTCTACAGAGCAGTAAAGAAAGAACTCATGTTGTATGAATCCTTCTTACTTGCTCTAACTTACGTATTTTATTAAAAGCCTTCTGCACAAGGATCTCTAGGACCTAGAATGTGAGGATTCAAGACTTTAGAAACAAACTTGAGCTATCCTGAAAAGCATTTCAGCTTATCTGTCTCGATAGTCAGAGTTTAATTGTTCCTCAAATGGAAACTATTTTGGGCAAAATGCCAAATAAGTAAAAAATAGCCTTGATTCATATTCATCTGGCTGAACATGAGCCAGCAGTGTGCCTAGGGGGTCAAGGGGGCCAACAGCTCCTGGCCTGTATCAGAAATAGTATGGCCAGAAGGACTAGGGAAGTGATTGTCCCCCTGTACTTGGCACTGGTGAGGCCACACCTTGGATACTGTGTTCAGTTTTGGGCCCCTCGCTACAAGAAAGACATTGAGGTGCTGGAGCCCATCCAAAGAAGGGCAAGGAAGATGGTGAGGGGTCTGGAGCACAAGTCTTGTGAGGAGCGGCTGAGGGAACTGGGGTTGTTGAGCCTGAAGAAAAGGAGGCTTAGGGGAGACATTATTGCTCTCTACAGCTACCTGAAAGGAGGTTGTAGAGAGGTGGGGGTCCACCTCTTCTCACAAGGAACAAGTGATAGGACAAGAGAAAACGGTCTCAAGTTATGCCACGGGAGGTTTAGTTTGGATATCAGGAAATATTTCTTCACTGAAAATGTTGTCAAGCTGCCAGACCAGGCTGCCCAGGTAAGTGGTGGAGTCACCATCCCTGGAGGTATTTAAAAGATGTGTAGATGTGGCACTTAAGGACATTGTTTAGTGGTGGACTTGTCAGTGTGAGGTTAACAGTTGGACTTGATGATTTTAAAGGTCTTTTCTGACCTAAATGATTCTATGAGTCCTGAAAACGTAGACTCTTTACTTCTGCTTATATTTCTACTAACTTCCTCCTATGAAAACAATTAAAGGCAAATTCTTCTCTCTTTACACATGCAAACTGAAAGCAGAGAATAAATTTTTATATAAAGTTGTGATATTCTTAACCTTTATAAAACTGGAATCTCCTTCTTGGCCAGCAATAATTAAACTCAAGATCTTACTGCATGGTACCTACTATTGATGTTCTTATAATCTGAAAACAAATAATTTAAAAAAAAAGGTCTTCTATCTTGTATTTATCTTCTAAAAATATTTATCATAGAATATTCATTCTAGTAATCCTCTCTCTCTCTTCCATGTACTTCTGCCAGTTTTGGAGTTTTTTTGCTAATCCCTTTATTATTTATCCAGTCTTTCAAAACAAGACATATTTGCTCAATGAATTTCACTGAACATTTTTTATTGTATTCAAATATTTCCCTCCAGGTCTTCTCTGCCTTTTTTTTTTCTCTTGAGTTATAATTTTGACTTATTTCTGAAGGTGTGCTATATATACTGAATGCTTCTATTTCTCTTCAGAAAATGAAAACCACATTTCTGTTTAGGATAATAATTCCATCTGCAGTGACATAATTACATATGTGAAATATTGTACCCAGTTTCTATGAAAGAAACACTACCACTGATTTTTCAGTTATTACAACAATGATTGTACTAGACTGCACCCTAAGACACTACAGCTTTTTTCAGTTGAGGAAGCACCTCAACTGATGAACTGATGGACAGAGATACTTTTAAGCTTATGTAATCCCACACGGCCTCCCCATTAGCTCATACATCAAAGATCTTAGGCAAATATTTCAGAGTGTTATGCTAAAGCTAAATGATATGAAAGAACTAGTGAACTAATAAATATTTGCGAACACACCTGACAAAACCTCATCCATCCTGAGAAAGCAACGCTACCCACCCAGCTATAGGACACCCCCTTTATAGAGAGAATTTTTTATTAGCCGCCTCCTCTTCCTTTATACCAGATAAATGCAGAGCAGTCTTGACAACTATCGTGCAAGCAAAATTATGGCTTTAAGTATTGCAGTTAGTAAAAGATATATGATGTGCTCATTTTAAACCACCTCCACTGAGGGGTCCATGATCTTCTGTGTTACTACAAAATATTAAAAGTGCTCTGTAAATTCAGGCTCTGACTGTCCCTTAATCTGCTGAATGGGACTTTGCTGCTCCCCAGTTCGTTATCACCTCTGGGACCAGTGTCCCCGAACCAGACGTGGTGCTCCAGAAGTGGCCTCCCAAATGTGGCAGAGGAGGTACACACCATTTCCCTCAGCCTGTGGGCTCCTGTCTTGCACCACAGCACAGCGTACAGGTAGCCTTCTTCACGGCAAGGGCACACCGTTGACAAAGAAGAGCCCATACAGTCTTTTTTCCAAATTATATCAACTTGCTTTAGTTTTGTGTGCCATAAAAGGCTCCACAGCCTCTACAGCTACAGAGAAAAGAGCAATATCCCCAAAGGTGAGTCTTGCACAAACCTCACTGAGGAGGAGAATCTCTCAATTTTCTTATTATTTATTGGTATAAAGAGATGAGATCCACCTCCTCTCCTTCCCATTCACTTTTCCCTCCTCAGGTGCCACCTGAAGGCAAACAGAGAGGCAGGTCAGGAGGAGACAAAACAGGTGAAAACCAGACTCTTCCTCTCTGGCTGCATTGCTTTGATGCTCAAGAAAGCCAGCTAATACTTTGGCTTTCTGAAGGTGCCTATACTCTGTGGAAACCCCAGAGGGCTCAGCAGCGGCAGCGCCGCCTCACCTTGGGAGCGCCATGTCGGCCGTTGACCCTGCCGACAGCTGCCTCCTCATGGGGTGACCGGGTCTGGTACCCGCTCACAGGCTTTGTGTGAAAATGCCTGGCAAAACGCTCCCGGCAGCAAAAGAACAACACTTTTTGTCTTTTAAGTGTGGCCTCTTCCCTCAGCGGCAGGGTCAGCAGCCCGAGGGGAGGCCGCAGTGAGACAACAAAGCCACTCTGTGAGGCAAAGCCAAACATGGCGGGTGGGGCTGGGGGGTCCCTGTGGGGTGTCCCAGGCCCGGGACGCCTGCAGGAGCACCCAGGAGGCAGCTGTCTTCTGCAGGCTGAATGAAAAGGGACTGCTGTAATCAGGTATAAAGTCATAGAATGTAATTTCGACCCAGTGTAATGTTATTACTGTGCCAGGGGGATGGTCAAGGACCTGTGGTGTAAATGGGAATGGGGCCATCAGTCTTCAGTGCATATATATAGGCCAAAAGGAATTTATTACATTTTTACCCCTCTGTATTTGCGTTTTTCTCACTCATTAAGCTTTATAGCCTAACATGCAAGTCAAATGAGGATGATATAGTTATTTTCCAGCCACTCCGGCAGAGAAGCTGTAGGCCTAGCAAAGCACAGAAAGTGTGTCATGTTCTTTTTCCTTTTGTGAGTGGGGCAGTTACAGGTTTTGTTGGTTTCTTTAATTGTTGTTTTGGGGTTTTGTTTAACTTTTTGTCCAGGCAGTAAAGATTGTCTCAACACAACACTATGCCCTTTAAACCAGTAAATAGGAGTCACTGAGCCGCTCACTCCTGTCCCTCTCCTCTCCATGCCCAGCTCCAGCTCCAGCTCTGGGCTGTCTCTCACAGGACCGCTGGTACAGAAGGTGGTTTGAGGTCATCTTCCAGCGAAATGTCCTTTCTTCTGCCATTTACATAGTATAGCATTTCCCCTTCTGGCTAAGGTAGCGGATATCACAGATGAGGACATGAAACCAGGTTTTGAAGTTTAATTAGGGTGGTTAGAAAATCAGATGGAAAGGCAATTTAGGATGCCGCTGCCGAGGAACAAACCCTTGCTGACAGCAGAGAATTGGACTCATAATGTACTATACCCATAACACTATTCTCCCTACCACTGCACTGACAAAGATGGTTTTTCAGTAATTTGAACATCAGCTACCATCAGGATTTTGAAAAATATGAACACTTGTAATACAATTCTTATGGTGTCTGTTTATATCTCCTTTGCAGCTAAGAAAAGTTTCATTATGGGTTGATACCTACTTTCTCTTGAAAATTTTTACTTGACATGCTGTCTCCAGCTCTTCAAGGAGTTACCCAAATTTCAACTGAAAATTTAAAACTGCCACTGAAGTCTTCAGTGTGGGTTCAATTCGTTGCTCATCTTGCTCATCTACAGACTTTCTGTGCTACCATTAGCAAACTTAGACCATGCTCAGGTGTCACAGCTGTGACTTTCTAAGAGGTGCAAAACAGACTAACCACTGTCAAGCCTTACCCAATTGTCAAAGTTGCCTGAAATCCATTGTGTCTAAGTTCTGTTGCAATTCAGAAATACTTTACCTACATCCCCTCTTGCATGCCATCAGATCATACCCTGTTCAAATAGAAAACACTTAAAAATGAAAGAGGATGTTAACACGACCTTTCCAAAGTAGTTTAATGGTAAAAGACTAGCCAAGGAAACAAAAGATTAAGGATCAAGGTCCCTTCAGCTTGGCATGGCAGTGCTTGAGAGTGTGTTTCCTCATCAGACTGAAGGCAGGGAAGCACCAATACACAGACAGAAGTGCAAAAAACCTTGTGACCAATTTAATCTTTTGTCTGGTAAGGTGAATAAGGAAAGAGCATGCAGTCATCAGTTGCCCAGCCGGTCCTGAGAGCAATGATCATGGATTCCTGCCCCTCAGCCAACCCCTGTTTATGTACTGAGCATGACCTCTATGGCATGGAATATTCCTTTGTCCACCTTGTTGTGTCTATGCTCCCTCTCAGCTTCTGTGGGATGCTGAAAAAGTTCTTGACTAATGTAAACATCACTTAACAACAACTAAAACAGTATCTGTTATCCACATTATTCTCATACTAAATCCAAAACACAGCAGCTACTAGGAAAAACATTAACTTTATCCAAGCTGAAACCAGGTCAAGTTTGCTGAGAGAAATCTGTCTCATGCTGCCAGACAAGCATGGCTAGACAAACTGGTTTTTATTTTTAGCTGCCATTTAGGCATAGTTTATTTGACAACCATTTTGTCAGTCTCAGTGATGACTGAATTCAGTAAACAGTATTTGCCAAAGGAAAAAAACAAGGAAGAAATGCCAGGATAGCAAAATAATTAATTTATAATTTCCATAACAGGATATTTCAAATGTTTAGGCTGTAACTGAAAAACAAAAGTGAGAAAGATGCAGTTGCATCAATGGTGCTGCCATCTTTTACACAGTACAGACCTTACTTGAAGAAGTTCATCCAGTCTTCAGAAGAAACAGAAATTCTAGCTCCTATTCTGCCTGACTGAATGCCTGGTTTGAGCCGAGATTTCCACCTCCTTAGGGAACAGCTCAAAGCTCTCATTAAAAGAGAGGTTTGTCTCAAGCCATTAAGCAAATCCTATAAATTCTTGCCATATAGCCATCCATACTTGCAGCCCTAAAGATGTGTATATGAACCGAGAACTGTAGGAGACATGCAGGGTCATGCCATGCAGTGCCATTTCGAAAATGCCTTAGCCACCTCTGAGTGATCTCAGATGCCTACCTGACACTGCACGAACAAAATACCACTGGATTCAACCACGCGCAGTGATGTAGATCTCTTCTTGTCCTCAGCCTGTCTTTCTGTTAGGGAAACATGATCCTGTTGTGTCATACCCTGGTATTCTAGCGATCACATTTCATGACCCAACAGTTTCAAACATATCTTTTCCCAAGGTTTAAAAAAATAAATGGAGACAGAAGTATGAATTTATCTTTCAAAAAAAATCTAAAAATCCATTATACCTACAAGGTATTGCAGATTTATGATCTCACCCAGCTTAAAGATAAAACCCATGTTTTCCATTTAATCCCTTCTTTTTTCATCATACTGGCAATGAAGACCTCCAGAAATAGATTGAGGTGATTAGTCATTGAATTTATATCATTCAGACTATTAAGTTTGTTTGGTGTATTTGTGCTTCTGGAAACCTGTGTGCGAATTGACTTTACAGCATTGTCTGCAATCAAGTAGCCTATTTACAATGTTGGTATTAAATTACAGGTAGTTGTTGTTGCAGTGTTCCCATATAATGTGCTGAATTTACGTCATTAAGACTCAGGACTGAAACACTGGGTATTCTTCTTGAATGACTAGATTTCACAGTGATCCATAACAGCTCCTTAGTTATGGAGGTACATGGGCATGTTAGTGACAGTTAGAATGGATAAAGGTAAATGTGAAATATGGAGAGAAATATTTAATGATGCACATGAAATAGGTAAAAAAATTCTTTGTGCACTGACTTTTAATATTCAGGTAACGAGTTTCTTTATGGACCCAAATACATAAAACAAGGACGGTGCTCTTGAGAGGGCAGAATGCCTCCAGGCCTCTTACCTTATGTATGTACGCATTTTCTTTCCCGTTATAATGCTGCAGGGCACCTCCACACCTAAAAGCTAAGAAAAAAACAACAGAATAACAACATCCAAACCAAACAAACAAACATCCTGCTGGAGGTAGGATTTTCCTTTAGTTCTTCCTCCTCCATGAGAAAAGTTGACTAAATTATTTTCCCCTTTCTGTCTTCCAGCTCATCTTATTTGTGTGCTTCCCAAATTGCCTAAACAGTATTATAATAACTGGAATTAACACACTGCCTAACATATCTGACTGTATGTGAGGAAAAAAGTGGAAAAAGCGTCTCTTTCTTTATTTGTTTGGAACTATGTAGTAAGTTTTACTCAAAGCTAATTCTAGGCTCTAATAATACTCATTGGTCTCATGGAATGTGTGCAACTTTTGGCTTAAACCACCAGTAATCAACATGAAATAGTAAGCATTCATAAAGCAGTTAAATCTATTTTTATGGTAAATTCTGCCACTGGCCACATAAGAGCAGCTGCACTTGGGTACAAAAATGCAAAATTTTCCCAGCATTGCTGCACTCTCTGCTGCTTGTATGTTTAGTAGTAAGCATACCAATTTCAAACTGGTTTAAGTTTCTTTTTTAGCTCTAGGTAAATGAAAGAAAATAGTTGGTATGAGCACTGCAGAACTGGTATTGAATTACCTCTTATCATACTCTTAATGATCCCTCTCAAGTACCGGGGCTGTTTTACACAGTACACGGTGAAATACAAACAAAGTCTTCCCTTCTCCAACGCGTACGGTTCGGGCTTATTAGTATTCCCTTCGCAACATGGCTCTGTGTCACCACAGCAGCAGCCCTTTGGTTCGGTGCTTTCTGCTCTTTTCTCAGTGACAAGAACTTCCACTGTCATTTCTGCAGCAGAGAGAGAGCTAATGAGGCAGCAGTGATATTCTCCCTCATTGTTGTAAAGAAAGAAATATTGAGGATTTTGTGTAGAATTCTGTTAGAAAGGTAAAACTTCAAGGCTGTGGATGTCTGGCTGTTGACCAGACTGTTGACTTTGAGATGTGCTGTCTGCTATTACAGATTGCCCCACTATTTCCATACTCTATTTTCCATACACAGTTTTGAAGATACATATACTTTCATCACAGTGTCTGCAGACAATGGAGAAATTATTATCACATATCCAAATTTCCTTTTCCAAGATTTTCTGCACCCTTTCTCTATTTGGGTAGGTTTGGTGAAAATGACAAAACCCAAAATCACTTTATCAGTCTTTCTCTGGATTTAACAAAATAAATGGAAGGAAACTCAAAGGGACAAATTCACGAGTGCTTGCTTTTAAGAAGGAATTTGTAACTTTCGTTACTGAGTAGTTTTTATGAGGAGTATCAAAGCTATTTTTAACAGTACAAAGCATTTTTCTTGTGTTCAAGAAAGAGCTAAAGTTTCATATTTTCACACGAAAATAGCACATTTGGTACAATTGTTAAAAATAGCTCACAGATTTTTCTGGAAATGAGAATTTATTTCCTAACTTTTTACCCATGGAGCAAACAGAGTAAGAGACTGTCAGTCTGATATTTTTATGAGAGTTGTGCTGAGCTAAGAGGGAAGAATCTGCTAAGACATGCATTGAAATATATCTGATTTTGTTTGCCTTTTAAATTATAAGAATTCAGTGGGTCCAAGAGCAGCACCACAGAAAAACATGTCTAGACCACTCAGTTTCTCTCCCAGCCTCCAGCTCATGTTTTCACTTTAGGTTTTAGCTTCAGTTTTTATTATTTCCTATTAGCCAGCAGATTGCTGCATGTTCCAGAAATGCACAAGCTCTTTTTTAGGGCAGCATGTGAAAAGGTTCTGTAGCATGTAAAACTGATGATCATCAAAAGAGTGGGACTTAGAATTTGTAGAAGGGCTATTCAGATAGAACATTTATAAATATGTTCTTCAGTTATCAAACATAAGCAAGATATTACAATTTCTTTTTGCTCCCCCTTATTTAGTGATGTGAACAGGAAGAAGAATCTTTGATTCTTCATAATAAAATGAAAGAAGCAGCAGTGAAAGTTTGTGCAGTCTGGTTTTCCAGACAGGAAAAAGAAGCCACTGGGAGGACAACAAGCAGATGAACAACCTGAAACACAGGGAAGATGATGGTTTACCTGAAGAAGTATCAGAAAGGAAGTAGGTAAATATAGAAAAATGTCTTTAACACTTTGTTTTTCTGTGATGCCTGTATCACTGTGCAGAGCCATCCACTGTCATCCTATCCAAACACTCCCAATTACTTTTATCCACTTACGTTTCTCATTTTATAATTAAATGGTGAGTGCACTGAAGTAATATCTATCTTCCTGCTTTGTGTTTGAACAGTAGCTTGCACAAATTGCTCCCATGTCTCTGTCTGAGAACAGTAGGTGCTGCAAAAATAAAAATAAAATCCGGATCCAGAGACCCTGATAAAGAGATACCATGATTCACATAGATAAAGAGATGCTGTATGAGCTTGGCTTCAAAAACATGCAAAAGAAAGGAAACAGCCACATAAAAAAGGGGAAGGAGGAGAGATTATTAGTGTTAATAAATGCAAAGATATCATGACAGCTTCAAAATGTCTGAAAAACTTATTGCTAGGGGCCAGGAAAGTACATTTCATGTCCAGTCACTGTAGATAATGTATCTATCTGCTAGAGACGATGAACTGACTCACTATGGCCATTCTGATGACCTTATATAAATGACTAAGAGATGTTGACAAAACAGGCAGAGCTGTGGTGAGCAGTCAGAGAAGGAAAAGAATCACAGAATGACAGAATGGTTCGGGTTGGAAGGGACCTTAAAGATCAACTACTTCCAACCCCCCTGCCATGGGCAAGGACAACTCCCACTAGACCAGATTGCCCAAAGCCCCATCCAGCCTGGCCTTGAACACTTCTATAGATGGGGCATCTACAACTTCTCTGGGCAACCCCTTCCAGTGTCTCTCACCACCCTCATAGAGAAAATTTTTTGCCTGATATCTAATCTAAACCTACCCTCTTTCACTTTGAAGCCATTACCCCTCGTCCTATCACTACATGTCCTTGTAAAAAGTCCCTCTCCAGCTTCCTTGTAGGCCCCCTTCAGATACTGGAAGGCTGCTATAAGGTCTCCTTGGAACCTTCTCTTCTCCTATCCTTGACTGGAATTTCTGGAAAGTCCAGGGAAGGTGCAATTTTGAGAAGTACAGGTAATGGTAAAAGTGAGAGTTCAAGCTAAAATGCAACTGTTAAAATTCGAAAACGACCAGGATATGTGAGGAAGGAGGGAGAGGGCTTCAGGAACGGCAGGTCAAGCCCTGCTGGATTTCACCATCCTTGGTATTGAAAAGTCAGCTAGTCTGTATGGAGAGAGAGGAGAATCAGAATGGAGAAACAAAGTTCTCTCTGGGATTGGAGGGGCCAGGATTAGGTCTCATGGGAGAAAGGAGACGGTCAGAGAGTTGTGAGGCCAGGTGCAATGCCTTGGACTTTGGGTGCTGGAACAGTACACATGCTGAGGTTGTGGAGAATATGAGGAGATAGATGCATGTCTGTCCATTCTGGTCAAACCCTTTGCAAGCAGGGTGGAAGGAAGGAATGAAGGAAGGAAGGAAGGGGAGGAAGGAAGGAAGGGGAAGGAGGAAGGAAGGAAGGAAGGAAGGAAGGAAGGAAGGAAGGAAGGAAGGAAGGAAGGAAGGAAGGANGGGAGGGAGGGAGGGAGGGAATGATGGTTACTAGAAAATGGGTCCATGCACAGTTTACCAAAATCCATTTGGCTCTTGAACCAAAGTAAATAGTCACTAGTGACTTAAGTAGATTTTTTTCCCTCACTGGTATTGTTTGGTGTCTATTTCTTTGACAGAAAATTATACTGCTAATTCACTTTTGTTTAATTATGAGGTAAAATTCTTCTAGCCTCCCATGGTTAGTGAGATTTTTTATTATGCTGTAGACTTCTTGAGTTATGCCAGTAACCAATTGAACCACAGGCCTTTAGCATGTTGTTAAATGAGGGAAAATCACTGCAGCAGCCCCAGAGTAAGCAGAGGGTGATTCTTGCTCTATACAGAGGGGATCTGGCAAGCACAGGACGAGCTAAACTGCAGTCCTCAGTTTCTGACAATGAAATCAACCAAGACACCCCTACAATCAAATACATCTAGAGCTTCAAAATCAGTCTGATGAAAATGCTTCAACTGAATATGAAAAGAAATGAATGAATTATTATATTACATATATATATATCCTTTACAATTTCTAAAGGAAAAGCAAGACACGATTTCTAAAGGAAAAGCAAGACACTCATTTTGCAAAGACTCACGTGCTAAATTTCAGGCAAGTGAGTACTATTGACTTTGATGACCCTTGCCACATAAGCAGTACTTGAAGGATCGGAATCTGTAGTCAGAATTTAGAGTATATTAAGCATATCAAAGGAGTAATAGCACTGACCCTATTACATTTATGGCAGAAATGCACTCTAATGTCCTAGAATTTAAAATAAACAGTCTGTACAGGAAGCTCTGCAAACAATGGGGTAATTTCCCAGAGTGAACAGCACTGTGACCTCTGTGTGTGATTGATAGCAAGGAGCAAGACATGATATTGCCAGTGTCCAGACAAAAGCACAGTATTAGCTGGGAGAGACTCCAGCACATTTTTTATCCAAGACTTTCAGGCTGCCTCAAAGAGATAAAACAAAAAAAAAAACAAAAAAAACCCAAACAAACAAACAAAAAAAAACAAAAACAAAAAAACGAAAAAAACAACCAAAAAAAAAGAATTAAATATCATAAACCAAATTCTTTAGGAGCAGTGTTGTTGCAATGTGATAAAGTAACACAGGATCTCCAAAATGCTTTCTGGGGATACGTCTCTCTTTCTTTCTGTATAGGGACTCTCAACAACACCCTACTTAAATGCCCTTGAATAGTTATATGATGAAAACCTATCTTTAGAGACCTTTATAACAAATACAGGGCTGGGGGTGGGAGGAGGAGGCTACTTTGCGATTCCTGGATCTAGAGCAGCAAGTTAAATCCTCTCTTAACTTGAGACCGCAGGAACATGATTTTAGTGGATTCAGGCTACATCTATGCTCTATTTAGGAACTGGTTCCAGCTCACTATTAATATGACCGGGACTAAGTTTTAGGTTTTGTGTGGCATCCAGTGAACTGGCACCTCAGAGGAGAAAAGCCCACATTACTCCTTGTCATGGCTTGCTGACTGGATGGACTGTGTGCCCTGTGCCTTGTGGACCCGGGTCCACAAACACACAACTCGCAATGCACTCTCTTGGCAAAAAAGCAACCATACAGGCCTGTCAAGGCGCAAACAGTGCCGTAGTGCATCTCTTTGTGCAAGCGTGGCCCACAGCTTACTGAGGCCAGGATGTGTACTTTGCAGAGCCCCTGTGATCACACTGTGTCAAACAATGATCCAGGAAGAAATAAAAAGGCTTAATTCAAAGATTTAACTCACTACTTTGTATTTTGGAACTACAATTATTTGTTTATCTTACAGGATGTTATCATTTAAGGCTTACCTTCTATGAAGTTACTCTGGAAATATTTTATGCTATTTCATCCCTGAACATAAATCCAGTGCGCTGATGCTCTTTCCCAGGACAGGAGTATGTCCTTCTGGTATAGTTCAACCCATGCTGAATGAACAAAGTTCTCTTATTTTGGAATAAGCGTGGCCCTGCTTGCAGTTTTTCAAGAATAGCAAATTTTTTTCTGAACCTACTTTGTAATTGGAGACAACTCCCAAATGTATACAGTCTGTTTAGATAATTCACAGATGTCAGGAAGAAGATACCCATTCTGAGGAGTGGTACCCTAGCTGAAATGCCAACTTCTATCTGTGCTCAGATAAATATGCAGCCTGGCAATCTCTGGGTATGTTGCAAGCGCCTCTCTGGAGCAACCTGACCTTTCTGCCATTGCAGGGAATGGTGTGACCACATTGATATTCCAGTATCCATTCCACTTTGGTCTGCACAAAAAGAAATCAAAATTGGAACATACAAATGCACAGAAATATCTGAGCAGCTTTTTTACCAGGATAGGACTTCAGGAATCTCACTTCATATCATGCCATAACTATTGAAATTCTGTGGATGAAGCTCAAATATTCTAAGACCTTCCTTTCTCCTGGTGTATGCAATTCTGTGTGCTCAAATATGGGGTAAATTTATACACCTGGGATGCGATTAGGATTATGAGAGGGTTCCCGGCATACGGCTACACATCCAAGTGCAGAATCTCACGTGGGCTGGAGGCTCCAGATGAAGCACAGTTCTACGTTTTCTTCCACCCCTGAATCATCTGCTCAGCAAATCACAGGTCAGGCCAATGAAATGAACTTGGTGCACAGAATAACAGAGCAGGAAGGAAACTGCTGTGCTGTACTCTTAGAGACCAGAGACGTATGGAATATACCGTTGGGGGAAAGTAAGGCGGGAGCTGATTGTGAGTCTAGTGCTCAGCCTGTGAGACTTGGGAGGGTGACTCAGGTGGCAGTAAGGACACCCACAGACAATGGGCACTGTGGCAATATCAGTATTGGTGTTTTGAATGTTAGCCAGAATTTTCCATTATTGGTGATTTTGGGTCCCTACCATGAATCTTGTTGGTTACTGTGGCGGCAGTTTCCAATGTCTTCTTTTAAGCTAGGTCCCTCAAACTATTTCACCCTCAGGCACACTCAGGCATCCCAAGACCGCTCCTGAAGATCTTTACACTAATGCTTCCTCTAACTTATTTAATTTTCAGTTTATTTCTAAATTATTAGCTACTGGTGACTGGAACAAACAAGTGATCAGAGACCTGCTGGGGAAAAATGTCTCATTGTGTGTTTGTACACCAGCTGATTTATATCAACTCACTTCCTGGGGTGAAAAGCAAGTTAAAAAGCATAAATACTTGGTAGCAGTTTTTTGGTTTTAGTGAGTCCAAAAGCAGTTCAAGTCTATCAGCTGAAAAGAAGGATATTAATACCAGCTCAGCAGCAATTCTTTTCAACAAAAGACTGAAAGATGCTTGAATTCAAGTGCACAATTCAAACACATGTTTATTATCCTCAGAGTTGTCCCTCTTATTTTATATGAATGTAGCAGTAATCAGGTAATTAGGTTCTTTGCTCTCAATAATTTATGTTTTTACAAAATTTGAGTCTCTAATTTTGGAAAAAACCATAAGATTCTTTTAATATTTTTGTTAGTCAAACTTGTAATTTGCATGTATTGTCTTGCAAATAGCTTGTGCGTTTTAAAAGACGCATAATGTGCAGCTGTATCAGTGCATCCTGATGCTACACTGTGCAAAGTTTGGACACATGATGAATGAAGGTTGTATTCTAGAAAGATGATTCCCAGGTAACTCACTCACTTAAATCCTCATGATTCAGATTCACAACAAAATTTACAATAATTTATCCCGCAGAATATAATGCACAGCACATATGCAGGTCAAATGTAAACTAGTGTTTTCATATGAATTAAAGATATGGGCATTTCTTTAAATCTCCACCAAATTTAAGAGGAAGCCAGCCGAATTTCAAAGCTAATTGGCTGTGAATATTATCAGTCTTAAAGGAGAAAGCTCTAAGCAACTGCTGTTTCTAGATTCATTTATTTATGAAACTTGTATAAAAAAACTCTTTCATAAAAGACAAAGTGGATTGGATTCAAAGTAGAGAAAAAGGCTTGGTTTTGTTTTTGGAGAGTAGCCCTTGTATGGCCACATTTGTGAAACACATCTCCCCTGACATCAGGCTGTGGAATTGCCTTCATAATTCAAGTCTGTGGAGAAGATGTGAAAGATGCCACACTAAAAAGACATCCCTTTATCAACAGAACACTATTGATTAAATACAGCCCCCAGACCCTCAGTTACTCTCCACCTACCTCAATTTCTTGATTATCATTCCTGGAAACAAACAGAAGAATTTATTTTATTGTTATCACTTTGCAAACAGTAATATTAAATAATTTAATGAATACAGTAGGTATTTCTGTGTTGTCACCAGGATCGTTTCACAATGCAACACTTTTCAGACCTTGGTGAAATGTATTTCTGGGACAATATCATACAATATCGTACTCCCTTTCATACTCCCAGCTCTCGTCTCCTACTGGTTTTCTAAACTATGGAGGACTTTATTTTGAGGCTCTAAGACTAGCATTGTTCAACTGTTTTGATGGAGCAAATGGCTTGATTGATTTCAGGCTTCAGGAAAAGACTGAATGCCCTTTTTCTGCCCCATCAGGTGACAGATTCCGCATGTTGTCATGTGCAGGGCCAGTGATCCCAGAGGTACTAGGCTCCCTGTGCAAGGACAGCCAGAAATATTGCAAGTGTGCATTCAATGGGCTTCAGGAACGTCTAGATGTTGAGCAAAGACAAACACAAAGTCCTGCATCTGGGAGGCAACACAGTGTACATCAGGGCAGGTCAGGGACTGACTGCGTTGGGAGCAGCTCTGCAAAAGGGACCTGAGCTCCTGGTGGACCAGTGAATCTGGATTCATCTGTGCGTCCATGCAGTGATGAAGGCTAACCACATACTGTGCTACATTGAGGACAAGTGCTCATTCCCCTCTGCCCAGGACTTGTGGGTCTGAATTTGGAGCAGGGTGTCCAGTTTGAAGCCTGCAGTGTGTGAAGCACCTGCCCAGAGGCCTTGACCAGTAATGCCCTGACTGGTACCAGTGCGCAGTTGCACCATGCCAACGGACCACGCCTGACCCGGGGCCAGCTGCGACCTCCCTGCTGGGAAGGGCAGACATAGCAAACGTAATGCTGGAGAGGGAGTGAGCTCGTGTGGCAGCTAATTTAATCTCACTGGCTCTTAACTACACCCTTCTATCCAGATCCACTGTGTTTTGTTGTTTGCTCTGTCTCATCCGTCGAACATCTCTGCTATACGCCTACCTATATTCTTGATTTGTAGTTTCATCCTCCCGAGGGAACGGAGAGCAGCCTGTGTGCAAACATCCTCCGGCCTGAGATTTAAGCACAAACTCTAGCTATAATATCACCTTCTGTAACTGGCAGAAGAATACTATTTCTTTAGTCTTGTGCATAAGAAGAATATCTTACACAGAACCACTAGTGCTAAAATGGCACAAAAGACAAAGTAAATCACAGACTAAAGCACTAATCACCTTGTAACAATGCCAGCAATTCTTTCCATACATCCTCCTGACAGCAACCCCAGCTATTCTCTTTAGCTGCAATACTCATCCCACCATACAAATCCATATTGATACCCACCAGGTTAAGAGAAGAGGTACCACACCCCTGCCTATAAGCCTTTGAAAAACATGTTGATTTTCTCATAGGCTTTTCTATAACCGCATCTGCTCGCCGCCACATCTGAGAAGGGAGTAAAACTGAGCACTTGAAGCAATTTTGGCAAAGGGTGCAGGGATGCTGCCGGGACAGCGCCAGTGGCTGGTGCGGATCAGCAGTGCCATCCAGCGGGACATGCAGCAGCCACAGCTCCCCTCCGAAGCTGCAGGGAAGCGAAGGTCCCCCGCCGCTCCCGCTCGGAGCCTCCGTGGCCACCCAAGGGCCGCTCCGTCAGAAGAAACTGCAGAACACCCAGCAAGCTGCAGGGACGCTGTCAGCGTGCTGCCTCCTTTGTCCTCCGGCTCGGCAGGTACCCTCACGTACTGCTCTGCAGCTGGCAGCAGGCGCCTTTGTTATTCCAAGTTCCAAAGACATGAAAATTAGCGCCCCCACAGCCACTTTCTTTTTGGGACAGCTGCTCAGGGCTTTTCTTATAAATCACGTGTTGTCATTTCAACCTTTTACTTTTATTTTGTGACCACCGTTCAGATAAACATCCAGCAGGAAAGGGATGTTCTTTCTAGCACTGTTAAAAACCTTCATCCCAAGGAGAGCAAGATTTCTGGGATCCAGATTCCAATGGTTTTATTTCTCACAAACCCACCACAGTTGCATTTACTGTGAAAAATACAAAACCAAATAGATTGAAAAAAAACGAGGTTTCTACACTAAAAAGTTTTAAAATACATTTTAGTGGTGTTCTAATATTCCATATCCAACTAATTTTGAATTTGTGACAATTTAAGTCCCAAGCTTGATTGATTTACTAGGCTTCTAAACTCAGCAGACTCAGGAATTTAAAGAGTAGGGAGTGCTTTAGGTGGAATCTAAAAGGTAGTGGTAAATTAAATCCACAGTGCATCTCTGCAACCATTTGGCATATGAATTCTCAACAGGCTGGTTGTCTCTTCCATGGCATACCTCTGTGCATCTCAGCTTTTCCTTCCTTTGCACAGCGTACACCCTCATCTTCCTTGCCTGTATTGATCCACCGCAGCACTCAGCCATGCAAGCAACCCCACCACCAGCTCTGCCATTTCTGTGAGGCTGGAGCTCTGGAACTGCACGGACTTCTAATTCCCACTGTGTGTCTCCTAGGCTGCGGCCTTAAAACTTGTAATTCTTAATTCTTTAAGTTATCCTCTCTTCAACTTAATATAACTGATGTTCTTTAGGTTAAAAAAAATTATATTCCCTACATTATCTAGACCTTGTAAAATGAGAGTTAATTAGTATCTGTTAATTAAACAGGCAACATACAATAACATTGTTCATTAATGAATAATAATGACAATTTGTTATCTGTTATGACAGCATGACTGCAGGCGTGTGTGTGTGTGCGCACACGTATGTGCTTAGTTGCAGTGGGGCTTAACACACACAGAGGGACTGTAAATATTCTTTAAAAAATAATTTATTCCTTATGAAGAAAGCAGAATGAGGATCTTGCATAAACCCCCCATATTTGTAGTAGCTAACATAGCAACAGGTTGCTGCATTCAACTCTTTACAGATAGTTCACTATGGAATTATTATGACTAGCAGGCAAGTCACATACATCCAGTCACAAAGTGTGGAATTTTCCCCCAGATACTCATAAATCTTTTGTGTCTTCTCTATTTTAATGGACAAAGCACACATACCCTATTAAAAAAAAAAAAGGATAAACCACAGAATTATCATACTTTCCATGGATTTTCACTTGAAAGTCACAAAGTTCAGAAACTCCCAAAGATTAGAAGATATACAATGACATCTAGAAAGCTGAGTTAATGGTGGATAAAGATGAACAAATATAAAGACACTTCCTGTGTCTGTTCTAGTTCATTAAAAAACTTTCTCAAATGGAATGTTTCTGACATAGCTGTGTTGAGCATCACACACATATACCAGATTGAGGGCAGTTACATCTAAATGTGCACCATGTAGTCATTTATCTAGGTACCAAGAAAAAATTGTGAGACTATTGCATTTCCATGGAGAGAGAGGTGAAAAAAAACAACCCAAAACCCAGAACAAAACAAATACATGCATAGGCAAGAAATCCATGGGAAGTTTCTGAACATTCATCCAATAATTAAAAACATTACAAAGGTGGAAGACTAGGACTATCGCAAATGACATCAATATAGAAAATGCAATTCCAGCTCTAAAATATTTTTTTTCCCTTTTTACAGAAGTATTTGCAACTGTGTAGAAAATTTCAAGCCAAGTACTCTCCACATCTGTAAACGGCCATAAGGATTTGAGTAACTGATAGGTTCTATATATTCAATAAATGTCCTGAAATAATAACAATTCTATTCAACATTTATTCATGACATCAGAGGTACCTCCAGTTCAAGCGAATAGTTTCATGGCAACAGAAAGCAGAAGATGCTGAAGTCTTTTGTGGTTGGTTAACAAATAAGATCACAAACAAGAAACAATCAATTCTTACATGGCAGTTTGTTTGTTTGCTTCTAAGAATTTTGGTCTGGGATGACAATTCTCCCATGGGTGCTATTTCTTGCCTAGGCATTGTTTCTGGAAAAAATACAGGGGAATTTACTCTTTTGAAAGAGATACTGTCTTTTTGTCAACCTACTGCTGTACAACGTACAGTATATTGACTTTGATTGGGAAATGTCTCTGTCAAGATCTCCACTGAATATACTTACTAAATGTGTGATGTGTTCCATAGGGCTGTGCTGATAAACTAACCCAGTGTTAGGTATATTTACAGAAGAGATTAGATTATCAGATATACTGAGAAAAGATTTCATCCTTAAGGCCCCAGCTTGAAAGAAAGAAAAAAACCAAAACATCCCGACTGCCCCCCAAAATCAGTTCTTCATCAGCTGCTGGAACCCAGGCAATCCTATTTGTACTTCTAATTCAGGACTACAGTTGGAAGAATGTTAATTATTAAAGTATGTGCAGTAAAATATATGCAGGTTTGCCTTTAAAATCTCCCTTCTGACAGTGCTCTGTCAGGACATGATTCTCACTTCATCTGAACTGCAAAACACTGAAGCCCGTGCAGTAAAACAATGCATGGTTCCATTACTGTGCATTTTTACAATTCACTTCTTCCAGGAGCCACTCAATTCCATTTATCAATCCAGCTAAAGTTGCAGCTACTGCATCCTGCACCTGTAAAAATAAAAAAAGCTCATGTACTAGAGAACACAGGTAACAGGGTCTAACAGCATTTTAACATCACTCCATGTCTACCCTTAAAGTCAGAAATACTCATACCAAATCTATATTTTTATCACTGGTGTAAAGGTCCCTGAGATGGAAAAGGTTTCTTAAGAGTAAGGTATGAAAAGAAAACTCTACTCTTTACAAAATGGATTAGAAGACCCATTAGGAAAGCCTCACATTCTTGGTATCAAGTTAAATTTTATCTCAATCGTTCCATCAGCTATTCTGGAACATTATACTTACTTTATGGATGAGAATCTACTTGAAAATTCTTCTCATAACTCTTAAAGCAAAAATGCTGCTAGTTTTAGAATTCAATGCATATTATTAATTCTCAGATTTTATAATGTATTATAAAATAGCTATTATAAACTCTATTTAAAAAAAAAGAATAAGCCTGCAAACATTTATGAAAGCAAAGGAATTATCTCAAATCAGGATTTTCTTTTTCCTGATTAAGTATTATTCTTTGGCTACACAACGTCACCAAAAATAAATTATGTATGTCTGAGTCATACTGATATATACTGTGCTTGGCAAGCATAAAAGAACAGGTTCAGGACCTCACATGCTAGGTAAAAAACTGTTTTGTCAAAAACTCAATACATCACATCAAGCAAGTGACAATTAACAGTCTCCTGAAAATGGCAGAAAATCTACCTGACGTCCAAGGCCTTGGGGTCGTGACTCAGGAAATTTAGATTTAAATTAACTGAAGTGTCCTTACACCCTTCAAGACCAGCATTTCATCCTTCCTTACATTCTGGCTCCATCTGAAGTTTCTTGTGTGTTCCTGGGCAAGGCACTTAGCTCACCTATGTTCAGATAGGCTAATGCTTCACCTTAGAGGACCAGAGAAACCGAATTCTTCACTTAAGTGGAGAGCTCACGGACTAGTGTTGAAAGCTGCACACTTGCTTAGGTAGGTACAGTTCAGGAACTACCAGAATCCTAAATTAAATTTAAGCCACAAAGAAATAGAAAATAAAGGTTTAAAAGCAAGTACCATCCAGGGCTGACGTAGCAGATTTAGTTGCAACTGATGTGCCATGTAAACACACGGAATCCTTTTCACATCAATGTGAGAGACACAAGACAAAACTAGCAGAGGTCTGTTTGGAGGCCCAAGGGCTGGATCAATCATTGCCAAAATACGAGCCAGTTCCTCTTGACGATCATGCTCTAAGAAACAATTTTTAATATATGAGTATTAAATATATGCAAATCCCAAGGAGAACTTTTTTTTTTTTTTTTTTACTTTTCAAATATTTGAGATTTCAGAGTTGAGGAAACAGAGGGCTGGAAGGGATATGGCCAAATTAGCTAGTTCTGCTTATCACAAGGCTGGAGGATCTGCATTCATGTCACACAGATGTTCATGTCACGCCTAGATCTTATTTGAAGATCTCCATAGATTCCACAGGCAGCCTATTCCAGTTCTTAACATCAGAGCATTTTCCAAGTACCTCACAGAGATTAAAATTGCAACAAGCCATTAAGAAACACTCGCACACTGTACAGTCAGCAGCCCTTCCCTTTTTCTTTTACATTCACTTTTTCTTTTACACTTTTTTTTACCCTCTTCTTTTCTGAGCTAGCCCTTTCCTTTCAAGTTGGTGAATGTAAAGACAATTACCATTAATAGGTATTTGGATTAGCTTCCTGATTGGGTTGGTATTTGGACTAATTGCATCTTCTACTGCAGTTTTCTTGGCGAAGGTTCTGTTTCCAGGCTACACCACCACCAATGCATTTCAGGCTGCTGCTTCTACCCGTGCCCAGGGGTCTTTTTTGTTTTGTTTGTTTTTAAATCCAGGTAATTTCCCACAAGTAGCTTAGCAACCATATCAGTATCTGCCATAAATGAAAGAAGGGGGCCATAACACCTCACAGGGGGATGAGAGACCTTGACTAGAATAGGAGACCTCTTCGACTGGATAAGCCATAAAGAAATAGCACTAATGAAGTGGATTTTGAAACAATAAGAACATAGATTTCGATGTATTGCATATTCTGCACAATATTCTGTGACATTGCAATCATTCACAACATACGAATAAATAAAACAAAGAGAAAACCCTTACTTTTATGAGCTTCTGCATTAGCAACATAAATGAATCCATCAACTACTTCGCAAGCCTTTTTAACTTGAGCTATGACACTGTAGTGCATGGCTTGCTGATTCCCTACTACGCTGTTCTCTTGGTAGAACATCTTATTCACGGCAACAGCTTGCTCTTCCCTTGCTCTCCTCCTTTCCACACTGAAAGATATTTCAATATTTCAGTAGTCAGGTTAATTGAGAATGGAAAAACTCCATTTTGAGAGTCTAGGCAGCACAGGAAAGAGACAGGAAAATGACCAGAGCAAGCCACTTTCTTTTCTCCCCGCCCCTCCTTCTTTTCTAGTGTACATATACAGATGGTTAGCAATCTGCAGGACACATATGAAAATGTACCCCATGATGACTTTATATAATGTTTCAAAAAGGAATCAATCAAGGTATCAAGAAGGACTGAACCACCTGTTACGTATTTGTCATACACATTTGCTGTGTATAAGTTTGGAAAAGGTTTATTAGTGCCCTTTGAAAATTTAGCAGTTGGAAGAAGAAAGAAGTGAGGATATGCATTGAATCTTCAGTTTGTAACGGATATTCATGCATGTGAATGCATGTGTAAAAATCACATTACAAAAACATGAGAAAAAGTATGAAATAAGTGAGAAACTGTATTTTTTTTTTTTGAGAATAAATCTTACCTGGTAGTTGAATACAATGTCAGAATATTGAATTTTTGATTGTTATTAAACTGAAAACTGACTCCTGATCCAATTCCTACAGGGAAAAAATGAATATATGAGATTACAACTATTTGGTTACTGATTATAACTAAGTGGTAGGCTGAAAATTCCAGTGGTGCTCTAAAATGGATATATCCAAGCCTAAGTGTTGCTGTAAGGTGTAGCGTATTTACTATTTTGCAATGAAATTTTATACATGCTCTAATTGATCAAACTATTAACTTAATTAAAATCAATTCAATAGTATTAAAAGAAAACAAGGAGACATTTTCATGTTTCTGATACTTAGACTTGAACCTAGAAACCTAAGTCAGAGAGGAGCTAGACTTGTGTTTATTAGCCGAAACTGGCAGAGCAATTGAGCAGGACATAAGATAGAAAAAGATAACAAACTAAGAAATCATAATTTCACACTTTCTATAAATACAATTTAATTATACCAATTCCGCTGTGCTGAAATAAACTTAAGTTAAAAATTAATAAATTTTTATCTCTGGCTCGGACTGCTGTTCAAAACCATGTTTTAAACATTGAAAAAGATCCTTCACCTCCTCCTATAACTCTTCTGAATGAAATTTACACCATTTGACACTACAAGACTGAATCATATGAAGGATCATTCTTGGATTCCTGTATAAAAACACAAGTGGGTTTTTTAGCCATTTACTACAAGTTATCTGAAGAAAGTTCTGTCTGCCTTTGTGCATTACACCACCAGGTGTGACATGGAATTTAGGATCATAATAGAAGTATAAGGAGTAAAATGATCCCTCTGACATTGTGCAAATTTAATCGTAAATTCACTGCAGCTATAAATTTATCCCAAAAGTTCATTGCATTTATGCCTCTGAATAAACACAAAAAGAGAAAGTATTTTTTTAACCATTGTGCTATTGAGTTTCAAGAGGAGAAAAAAAGCACCCCTTTTCTCTATTTCTCCCCCAATGTTTTTTGTGTTTACACAAGCATCTGTTTGTCTGTTTACAAAACAAAAAAGCCAAAACCCCAAACCAGCATTACCATGAATTTGTCTTTGAGGTAGGCCGGCTACTAGCAGAATTTCTGGGCATGTCATCATCTTTTGCACTAACGAGTTGTCCAGCTCTTCCAAACCCGGCCCAAACATCGCAAAGCGAGGTTCTGCCTGAGTGACCAGCGATTGCAAAAAGGAAGTCACAGCCCCATAGCGGGGGCGGCTTGATTTCAAACTTCTTCTACCCTGAGGACAGCATTTTTTATATCTGTGTAAAATAGACGCAACTAGAAATTAAACACAAAATACAAAAGAGGTATTAATCAAACAACATAAATTGATTTAGGTACCACACTTCTCATGCTTTGTTACCTGGACAACTCAAGCACAGGTCAAAAATGGTAAAGTTCCAAACAGATGGTTTCAAGCACCAGTACAAAGCAGGTAAAAGCATCAGTCCTTTCGAAGTCCAAATAGTGACTTTTTGGACCTTAGTACACTTCCATCTATAAATCTTTTAGTTTACTTTAAAAAATAAGTAATAAAATAAAATAACATAACAAATTCACCCATCCTCGCTAAACACACATTATTAGTAAAATAACATAAAAGCTGATGAGTCACATACAGTATAAAAAATACGAGACTTTTGAGTGCATCTCAAACCTTAGTTAGACTACTTTTGTGTTTATTAGCTATGAAGCAGGTAACCCCACCTGAAAAGGACCACTTCCCCTGTCGGCACAGAGGATGCATGTTGTGAAGAGACAGGTGTTGTTTGCAAGCTTATTTACTTGTGCTCATTTGATGCCTAAGCTAGAAGGCATGAAAAGACTTTGGCAATCAAGGGAAAGAACTAACAGCCATAGAAGTAACAGTCATCCTAGAGAAGCAGGTTTATCTTTGCTTCTGTGGTGACGGTAGGCTGCTGCTGGACAAACCACTTCAAGGAAATATTGAATGTGTGCTCTGCTACAACCAAACCGAGAGGCTTCAGTTGAGATCAGCAAAACCACAAAGTGCTCACGGACACAATGGAAATCAGTGACAGGTGCCTTCAGATAAGTGATGCTCTGAAGTATTCAGACCTACAGAGATTTAAATCCAATGTTCAAAATCCGTAGATATTTTGCACTTCAAATTCTGGGTGCGTCTTTCCCAACTGTAAAGCAGGGATGAAGGGCACAGAGATTGGGGAAGCTAGTAGTGCACTCATCACGAAGCAACAGTTTCATGAAACCACTTTGGAAAATTTAACTGCAAATTAAAAAAAAACGAACAACTGCAAATTAATTAAGGGAATTGAATAAACTTCAAAAAAAACCCCACAGAATAACCTGCTTGTCTTATGAGTTCTTCTCAGTTATCCAAACACATTATGAGTGTTGTTATGCTTTTCAACTACAGTAGCTGAAACCAGAGTCTTGATCTGGAGGCCTTGGACCAGAGCTAAAGCAATACTACTTGTTATTCTGTGCACATTAAAAAAAAAAAAAAAAAAAAACCTTTTTTTTCCCCTAGGTCTTCCAGGTGAGAGGAAAAAAAAACAAAGGTTCATTTCATTTTCTGTAGTCTGAAGGCTCCTTAGTATTTTTATTAAAGTAAGAAATCATTTGTCATTGTACTGAAGGTGAAGAACACCTTTTTATCAAGATCAGCAGCATGCACAGATTTCGAGATGACTGTATTTCTGTAGCATAGCAGACCGGCAGTTTACAAAAAGCTTTAAGTTTTTTATAATGCCAGCTTTGACTTTTTTACAACATTTTACATTCTTGTTGAATTACAAACAGAAAGAGCTGACCGAACTGTGAAACAGCAGGAAATTGTATTTACAAAACAAACAATGGATTTGAGACACATCAAAATTTAAGCAGCAGCTTACAGCACAGCTTTACTACTGTAAATATGAAATATGCCTCTGGGCTGAATATTACTGCTGTAGAGAGACTGTAAGGCTTGTAAGAGAAAATGAAGATACTTACACTGCCATGTAATCATACAGTGCATTATCACTGTCCTCTGAAAAGGCTTTATTAAAAATCTCCACATCTGGGAGTGATTTCCAATTGACCGATGTCCAAAAGGGTAGATCCCTCAGGAGAAAATACCTCCACAACAACGGATCCCGCACAGTCGCCCTCCAATAACAACTCGTGCTTCCCAAATGGCACAGATCTTGGGGTGAGAGGAAGGACATGATGTTCAGCTGCACGTCGATCTGAAAACCGTCGAGAGCAGCGGTTTAAACGACACCAGGAACTGAAAAGTGGGAGATGTAAGAGGCGGGATGACCAGCTTCCCACCCCGACCAGTGCCCCACTTACCGGCAGCGCCTGCAGGGCGCTCACCTCCTCTGCGTCCTCCAGGAGCGATGGCCGTGGGGGACCTGCGAACGTGGCGCTACCGGCGCGTTCGCGGGTCCCCCGCATCCATCGCTCCCGCAGGATGCGGAGGCCACCCCGCACGGCCGCCTCCAAACCTCCCCGCTCCTCCGCTCCACCGGCCGCCATGGCACTAAGCCCCGCTGCCGTCACCACCGCCCCTCAGACCCAGCGCGCCGGCGCCAGCAGGGCGGAGAGACACGTAGTCATCCTTTGCGTGGAGTTTATGACACAGTCTTTTTTCTTTTTTTTTTTTTCTTCTCGAAATATTTGATTAGACTTCGGGCCTGTACTCCAGTTCTTTGAATGCGTGTTTTTAATGCAACAAAAGTACACATTTTTATAAGAAGAACGGTCAAACACTGAGGCAGAGATCACCTCCCCAAGCCTGCTTTTCAGACATAAGGTTTCTTTTAGTGCAGCCAAAGCAGCGTATTTCAGTCATGGGATTTCACAAAGTAACGCAACATTTCTTTTGCAGTTGTTGTGTACCAGCCTTCGCCTTTTAAAGGTCCCTCACATATGGCCACATACTTTGTTAACAAGTTTTTGCCGGTTTCTCGGAAATCCAGCGACACGCTCTGTAATCTGCAGCCCAGGTCACTGTTAGAGACGGAATCTATTGTTTCAAGGCTTTCCTGCTTCCCTTCTCCACAGTGTTGTAGTCCCCAGTAGCACATTTCTCCACTGTACATCATCGCCAGTAAGTGAGTGTCACTAAATACACCTGCAAAAATAATTTAGATTAAGTACTTTATTGTTCTGTTACAACCAAGTACGCAGCTTGTTAACGTCAATCCTTTTTTTTCAATAGCACTGGGAAAAAATTGCAAAAAGGCACTATAAGCCTATTAAAGATGTACACCAAGAAAACAAATATTAATCATGAGACGACTGACATGGCCCAGAAGACAACCTGCTCACTATCCATTTTGCCCCTCCATAACGCTAAAACCTTTAAGATTTCCATATAAATATTATTCTGATAATTGTGTTTGCCTATTTATCTTTGAGAATTTCAGTATTTCTTTAAGCACAGGCATGCTTATTCATATTTATTTTAGAATACTTCTGTGCCTCCCACAATTTAAGCTTAAAAAAAGATGCTGTTTGAGCATCATCTTAACTCAGGTTAACCAGCAGCAACTTTAGTATTTGAATAGAAAGCCACATACGTGTCCGTGGTCACTGAAAAAAAAAAAAAAATCCTGCTAAATAAACCTACAAATCAGTTACTGAACTTGGCTTTGCACTGGGGACCTGAATTGTAGCAATGACACTTTCAGATGAAACTAAGCAAGAAGGTGCTCCATCCCCTCATACCTAGAGCAGAACTAATTTTGAGTGCATACAACGTGGACCTTACGTCCTCGGCACCAGCTGCTGTACCTGAAAAACACCCTCCTGCTGCATCACCCTACCTTTATCACACTGATGGACACTCAGATCCTCATGTAAATGTACTGTAGTAATGCAGCTTACATAAAACTACTTGAAATGGAGACAGAGAGAATAAAAGTTTGCCAAATCTAACCAATTCTGATGTACTTTCTACCTGTATGAAGTCAGTAACTCTGTGTTCTAGATCTACACAAGACAAACACGGTCTTCTAGCACCCTCTGCAGTCGTATTTGTGCCTTCAACGCTTGACAACTGGATGGCTGTAAAACACACATGCTGTGCATAAAACGTGCATTGCCTCAGTTCACTTTCCCCTAGTGAATTCAAAAACAGAGAGAAAATGAGCAGTGACGCCTCCTAAAACCCATGAGTCACAAAGAAGTGTGGGGAGCAAAGACCACTGCTGCCTGCTTATGTACCTGATCTTTTTTTTTTTTGTTGTTCTAAAAGAAAGTGCCAGTTTTCAAATACAAATGAAGTCAAACAACAAAAATACGCAATAAAGCATTTCATAAAGTGGGGCAGTTAATAAGAGAAGCTGGCTGTGGGGTTTTTGGAGTTTATACCTTCACTGAGTAATCTAGCCGTGTCTTTATCTTGAAATGAAACATCTTCATTCAGCTGAAGAGGGCATCTCAAGCTAAGCATCTTCATCAAGTAACAAACTCCATCATTAAGACACTGAGTACAGTTAAAAAAAGAGGGGAAAAAGACCTTTTAGATAAGTTCTGATTAACTTAATGACAGCCAGAAATACTTCTCGCTATTAATTTCCCAACCCTCTATTTAAAAGGAAAAACAAAAGCTGTATTTTAAAAGTGAAGAATCAAACTTTAAAACTGTATTTATGTGCTCAGAGAACTTTTTAATCTTCTTTACCTTTTTAAATACAGCAATGTTCTCTCGTAGCCATCCACTCCTTTCTTTTGCTGTATGACAGTACATGTAAAGCAGGGCTCCTTTTCTCCAGTAAAGGCATTCTAACAACTCTGCACCAAGGATGTTGGTGGCCTGAAATAAAATCCAACAAACTGGGCCAACCCAAAAGAAAACCATCTCAACTACTCATATATACACTCACACATGATATTAAGTCTCTGACTTTAGAGGCTGTACTTAACAGCACCAGTCACAGGCACAAGCCTAATACTTTGGATTTAAACTGCCAAAAGTGCACGGAATCATGAAATGTCAGCAAGAAAAATTCTGAGCACACAACAAGTTATTTGGAAAAATATTTTCAGGACTTTAAATACAAATAAGATTTGATTTTTTTTTCAAAAGATCCTAAATCTGCCCATCAAAAATACAAATACTACTACCCTGTTTCAGATTTTTTATTTTTAAATAATGAAATAATTAATTCTCTGGCTGAATAACATTAGTACTCACTTCTTCATTTATGTTGCACTCCCTCACTAAGTCTTCTGGTTCTGAAAGAATGCAAATAAGTTCTTTAACTTTTTGCAAGGAAGATTCTTCTGGAAAATCTTCATCCACAAGCTGGTTTTCCTCAAAATATGTAATGTCTAAGACAGCCTATGAAAACAAGATACACAATGTAAAAACGCTACCTGCAAAATAATCAAATGGTGGTGTGTAGTAACATACAAACTTGTTACTGGTTATAAAACATTACCATTTTAAGGTAATTTTCAACATTTAGTTACAAAAGCTGCAAGATATTACAGTATTACAATACACAGTATTACAAGACTGTGGCAGTGAACGTAAACTCAAACCCCTTTCTGTCCTTACAGTACCAGCACAGTTGTTATCGACTGTAAGTTATCTTCTAACCCAGAAAAGAAACAGCCCTGCACTTCGTGGGTGTTGACCCCATACAAGTAACACAGATCCCTTCCTGCAATACACTCTTTCCTACACCCAACCCCTTCCCATACCCTACACAGTCGATTTTCTTGAAAAGGAGTTTTTCATGCTTTAAATATACTACCTGCGCATAGAGCTGCAAAAGCACAGAAGGATGTTCTTTCCCTTCGTTACAGAGGTCCTTCAATTTGTCCAGAGCAGCAGAGCCCTTTGCTAGGAAGGCATCTGAAGGAAGAACAGAACGCTTCCTTAGCACTGACAAGCGCCCAGCCACAGCCTTGCTTACCCTCCCTTTCCACTTCATATGCTTTTATCCACCCTTGCTGGATCTGCCAGAGCAGATGGGTAACACCGCATTTAAACAGGCCCGCTGTCCACCTTTGACGGCTAAATGAAAGGCATTCATGGCTACGGTCTGATGTTTCAAAACCAGCTCCACACACTCCGCTTGCAAAGAAGTCATACACCAAACCCGCCCCTTGCCAACGCCCCAGCACACACTTCAGGCCTCGGCCGCCCAGCTCCACAGGGAAGCCCTCAGAGGACGGCCTGG
>VYZM01022256.1:272561-286291 GCA_013398915.1 Dromas ardeola | reverse complement strand
CGAGCGGGGCACCTCAGGCCGGCCCGGGGCTGCGCAGGCGGAGCCGGCGGGCAGTGGCACGGCAGGCGGGGCTGCCGGGGCTGCACTTGCGTTCGTGTGCGGGCTTCACAGCCCTTAGACAGACGTGGCTTCTGTGTCGGGGTCCCCCGGGAGAGTCCCTGGCATGTCCCCTGTGTTGTCCCCATCAAACGGCGCGCTCCAGCAGCACTGCCAAATAGGTCTTGCCCGTTAGTGGCCTGAGACGAATGCTGAAAGGCAGCGAGGTTTTGTAAGGCCAGAGCCATATTTTTTTATCAATAAATATATTGGTGCTTTTTTACTTATATTTTAGTATTGCATTACTTCACACGTAGACATTACAATTGTAAAAGTACAGCTAAATCATCTTGAAACCGCATACATTTGGTTGGGGGAGTGAGACTTTAGCTCCAATTTTTTGTCCAAGTGGCACACTTCATGAACTTCAGAAGTGCTAAATAGCTTCCATGCTATGAGGGAAAAAAAAGTTTTAACAAAATACTACTACTACCCCACAGTAAATTGTCGACTGTTTTATGTTGTGTAGTTATAAAAATGCTGTATTTCACTATCTTGCTCCTCTAGCTTTCTCCATCTCTTCACCTGCCTGGGAAAAGCTAATTCCTCTGTCTATTGACATAATGTGTCATGAGCTCACAAAATATTCTGGATTTTGTTAGCTTGAATATTTTAAAGGAGTAAAAACATTGACTGAAGGCATTTTCTCCTTTTCAAGTCATATAGTGTTCATTCTGTTAGTGCCTCTGTCCCACCAAAGTACTTTAAAAAAAAAAAAAAACCACACCAGAAAAAAGTGCTATTTACTGGGGAACTTCAGGTACTGTAAAGCCACCTACTTACAGACACAGACGTTTTTGCTGTTACCTGTGTTATGTCTTATGAAAGAATTGCCAAACAGGTCAAATACAACAAAAAAGTAAAACCTAAAAGGAAAAATTGTGTTTGCTTCCAGAAATGGTTTGATTTCTAGAGGAAATCTCTTGATGTTTTGGTTGGATGCGTATTGTCATTTATTCCTGCATGGTCCATAGCCAGATACAATTTTTCATCTAAGAAACAGCTGTGTTAACAGTACCAACAGTGTTACGGCAGTTAACCATATCATACCTGAGAGTAGAGGAGATGGTGCTTCATGTTTTAACTGAAATACAAGACTTGCCATATTGTCAGTTTTGAGACTGGAGAATGGCTCTGCATTGATAAGTTCCCTCCTTCAGATCCTTTGCTTGCTTGGTCCTGCCCTTTGCTGTTTCAATACCCAGCTCTGATTTTGTGTTGCTTTCTTAGTTGCTTTCTTCATAACTAGTCAAGTGGGCAGATGGGTCAGCCCTTAACAGTGAAGGAGATGTCATCCAGCTTTCAAGGTGTATCTTGTAAAAAAAAAAAAATTAAAAAATCAAACAAAAAACCTCAAACAGAACAAAGACCCAAAATAGTTGCGTGCTGACTCATTTGTTAAAGGAAGTGGTATATTTTTTCCTTCCTGTGCTTCAGGCACTGCTGCAGCTCACTTTAGTTGAATCTGTTTTGAAAGCTAGATGTGCATGCAATGGCTTTTTTTACAGAAATTGCTATTCACTCTTTCTTTAAATACACGGTGGAATCTGGTTTTGACCTTTCTCATCAGTGGCTGAGATGGAAGAAGCGTGTTTCAGTTAATACCAAGCTGGTAAAATAGACGCTGCTACAAATGTTAGAATTCCTTCTCCGAGGAAAAGAGGACCTGGAAGATTTTTAGTGGATTTATGTATTTATTTTCTTCCCCTGCCCCAACCTGGTTTTGCCATGAAATGTGTGAGGGAGCAGAAGACATTTCTAGTGACGTTTGAGTGTTTTTCATGTCTTATATCCTATGTACTCCCTGTTGGGAGCTGGTTTACAAGGAAGGGGGGTGGCAGGACTTCTGGGTGAAGACCTGAGGGACTGCAGAGCCTGGAAGAGCGGCTGGGTTGAGCCCGGGTGGGATGCTGCTGCCTCCCCCTGGGCTCTGCCTGTCTCTGAACAGCCCCATGTCCATCCCTTACCCAAGCTGTATCCCCTCCGGCACTAAACCACAAGCTGCATTTTGTCATTTGTGGGGCTGCTGTGATAGTCTTCTCCCCAAACCTTGCAAAGTGCTTTGGTCTAAAGACTGGTGAAAGACTAGCTGTCTGGTTATTTGATAGAACAGTGACCTCAACTTGCCATATAGTTTGTTGGTTTTTTTTTCTTAGAACCTGTTTAGATAAAAGCCCTGCCAGCTATTTGAAAGAGAATGGCTTGGTTTGGGGTTTGCTACCTCTCACTGTTCTTTTGGGCTGGGAAATCTTAAAATTCAAATTCTCAGAGCTTCACACAAAGATGAAGTTGCATTCAGTATTTTTTTCTGAAAATGTTCCGTGTTTAAGAAGAAACACTCTTTCTGAGTGACTTAACATAAATTATGTTGAAGTAAAAAAACGTTTTGCTCCATAGAGTTAACTTAGGGAATAGTTACAGTATGGTAAAATGATCTCAGGTGAAGGGATTTGTGTGGGATTTGTGATCTTTCAGTGGCTAGCACTACCTGTTTTTAAGGCTACTGTTACTAATAAGAGAAGGCATAAGATGTTGTCTGTTTAGAGACAGGCTCTGTTCCTAAATTGGTGGAAGCACAACAGGAAGACTGTTACAGTGTGTAAGCAGTTGTGGTTGATGGAAGAGGGAAAGCTGTTACGATTTTGTCCTTCAGAGCCAAGAATATGGCATTGCCACAAGTGTTTTCCTGTTACATATAACAGGGTTGATATAGAAATATATCTCTGTGTGTACGAGCATGTAGGTATGTATGGTGTGAATGTAAAGTAGATTCTGTAGATTGCTACCGTAGATTCTGCTGCTTCTTTCCTTCCAAGCCACACCCTCTTTCTGTCCTCCTGAGATGTGTGTCTGTAAATGTGTATGCTGCTAGAGCACAGACTCATTGTAACTATACACTTTGGAATTATTTTTGTCCTGTGGTATTCCATCAACACTTACGAACTGTCCTGATATATGTAACTGTGAAACCGGGCTAGCCTGACATCTCTGAATACCTGAAAACTTCGAACATATTAGAACAGCTCCTGTCTTGGATATACATAATCTAGCTTGCTTTAGAAGTTCTGTGACATATTTTATTTCTGAAAGGTAAAGAAATAATACTTAAATACAAGTGTGTTGTTCCTCTGTATATTTAGTATTACCCAAACTAGGAAAATGTTTTTATCTTTAATTAAACATATAGAATTGCCTAGAAAAATAAGGTTTGCACAGCAATGATTGATGCATTTTTATCATTACTAGCAACTTCAAGATCTTTTAAGTTGTGCAGGTTGTGCACATTTTCTTGAACTATGCCACCTAGGTGGGGTTATAATGAACTCATACTAATTCTTGGAGAAAGTAGCGAAGAGAGAAATGTTGCATTCAAGTGAAGTGTATATGTTCATAGAATCACAGATTATCTCAAGTTGGAAGGGACCCATAAGGATCATCAAGTCCTACTCCTCGCAAGACCACCTAAAACTAAACCACATCACTAAGAGCATTGTGCAGATGCTCCTTCAACTCTGACAGGGGCTGTGACCACTTCCCTGGGGAGCCTTTTCTGGGGACCGACCACCTTCTCGGTGAAGAACCTTTTCCTCATGTCCAACCTGAAGTTCCCCTGGCACAGCTCCATTCAGTCCCTTCGTGTCCTGTCGCTGGTCACCAGAGCTCTAGAGGAGGTCAGCACCTCCTGCTCCGCTGTCCCCCATGAGGAAGGTGCAGGCTGCCATGAGAGCACCCCTCAGCCTTCTGATTGTGTGCTGTTTTGATCTCTAGAAAGAAAGCTGGAAGAAGGAGGCTTTCCTTTCAGCAAATTGGTCCTCTGACCAGAGGCTACTAAGCCTAGTGATGATTACTGGGTTACTTACTGCTTGCTTTGGTTATGAACTGGTTCTTAAAAAAAATGTTTAAAAAAAAAAGAGAGGGGAAAAAAAGAAAGGAAATAAAGGGTATGTGTGGAGGTGGAAGTAGTTAGTAATGGAAAAGTTGAATGGAAAGACAGAGATGGAAAAACTAGATTAGGCCTGATCAAACAAGACTCAAAAGATGTCACACATTATCCCTTATCCAGCAGATGCCTAACACTAATTTTAGAGTCTGTGGTCAAAATTTGTCTTCGAATGAACAGGGGAGACATCATGGATATTAATACAGATGTACTTGGCTAGTTTGAGTTTATAGCCGCATGCTTCAAGTCCTGTAGAGCCTGCAAGAAACTGTAATACTGTATTTGGTACAGCATTTTAGGATGACACTAAATTACTATGATTCCAAGAATAAGTTTATGCCCTTATTTTGCAAGCATTAACAATGTGTGATCCTTGTAAATTTTTATAGGTAATTTAAGTGTTCAACAGCTGTCTCTGAATTCAATACAGTAATGGTAACTGAGACATATGTGAGTTGACTTAGGGAAGATGAGATAGGCTTATTCAGCTGTGCAATAGATTTCACAAATGTATTTGATCTCTGGTAAATTAATTAAGTTAGGGATATATTTGTAAAATGTTAAGTAGTAGTGGTATATTTTTGTTAGCAAAGGAATGAAAAGCTGCTTACCTTCTTTGGTGTTTTTTTTTTGTTTAAGAAAATTATGAACTTTGATAGTGTACAAAAGCATAACTACCTAAATTAGGGACAAATTCCATTTTATTGGGTGATATGGGAATTCAGGATTTGATCAGAACTTGTGTGTGGCTAGTGGACATTATGCTGATTTAGCTATCTTAGAAGTGAGGCTTTGTTGTTGTGGTGTGTCTCTAGTAACTAAGGAGCACTTTATAAAAATTAATCCAAAGTACTTGCTTTTTTTACTAATTTGTGTGTACTAATAGCATTTGGTCATACTTGCCCCCCATGGATTTGAGTAATAGCTCAAAATAAGTTTGAAGTTTGCTTCAGGTCCATCTTGTTTCATTTTGCATCAGCCGATGAGCTTTAGTGAGCGAAGAGGTGAACTGGAGGGGTGTGCCAGCTTCACAGTCTGAGCTGCCTCGGTAACAACTGGATCGTTGCACTTAATCTTAGATGTCAGACTTGCACCATAAACTATGTTAGTTGTGGGTTATAAGAAATGCTGGGTTTATATAAATACTTGAGAGAAACTGAATTTATTAAAATGTGTTACAGAATATTTGGTCCGTCGCATATATTCTTTGAAGTAAGTATTTCTGCTCTTGAAAATAAGCCAAAAAATTGTATTTCTGCACAGAAACTATTAAACAAGGGTCTTTATTTGTGGTATGTGAGTTCTGTGAGTTTGTTGTGTCTAATAGTATCTGTAAGAAAGATGGTCAATATTATGGTATCACCTTTCAAATGTTTCTTGGATTCACAAAAAGGAGACACACGTATTCTCTCTCTCTTTCACTGTGTGGCTTTGCAATTACCAGAGAAAGGGTGTAAAACTGGAATTTATTCAGAATAATGCTAAGAAAATGGAGATAGTTACCAAAGATTTCCCCTGTGTTCATGGGATTAAGCGCTATGAAATGATTTCCATGATTCAGTGCCATAGTGGATAATGTCATGGCATTGAATAAGGAAATAGCAAATTCAGTCAGTCCTGCTAAAAGAAGGCTATGTATTCAGTCTGAGATATATCCAAGTCAGAGAATTTGATATTCACACTGTTGATGCCAAATATGAAATCAGGGCATGAGGGTGGTCTGGAATGGAATTTTACCTTTGTGTCAATAGATGTGAAATAGATTTATTCTGGAGAGGCATGTGAGTGCCAACTCTTAGTAGACATTGTAGGTGCGTCATATTTTTGTTTGCCTAGCCTTGCATTACTGTTCTTTGTTCTGCCTGCTTTCTACTCTGTGTATAGCTCAGGTGGTGCCCTGACAAAATATAAACCAGCTGCTTTCTCACAGTGTGGTCACCTGCAGCCGGGACAACATGGTACCTGATTTGCATTTAAATAGGTTCGTAACATACAAGATGATTTAGCAGTTTGATTTTTGGTCATTAGAAGTGGCATTCACTGAGCTTCGATGTTGGAACCGCTCTCTTCTGAAGTGACCTCCCTAGAAGAAGGCAGTGTTAGAGACTGACAAATAGGAACTGCTTCTTGCTGCTCGAGGGAGAGCTGAAGTAGTTCCATTTTAAAAGGCAAATATAAAGTGTACAATCTTCTATAATGGAATGGAACAGTTTACTTGCAACAGGCAAGGAAACCTGTGTTTTTATATTATATGGTTAATGATCAAAAAATGGTGTGCGCTGTGGATGCCTTCATCCAGAACAATGCTTGTGCCTGCAACATCTCATGTATGGGCTCCAGAAATTGTTGGTCTGGGAGAGCTTGCTTACAGCAATCTTCACCCCAGTCTCCAACTGTTGCAGATTAGCGTGTATGTAATTTAGGGTCAACCTCACAGTCGACTTCTAGCTAACGCAGAATTAATGTCATTTGGTCAAACAAGTGACGAGGCTTATGTCCCTAGCTGCACGTTCCCATCTTTAATTGTGTTAATCCCGGAGCTGTGTGATGGATTGTGTAAAGTCAGCTCACTTATCTCTCTGAGAGCTGCCCAGTTTTTCCACAGACCTAGTCTGTAGCTGGATCACCAAGCTGATCTGGATGGCTGTAAACTGAGACTGTAACTTCCTTCTGAAACTGTAACATGTAGTGTACCCTCAGAGAACCTTTTAGTAAAGTTTTGTGCCACCATAAGAGGTTTTATACAGTTAATTCCCTTGGATCATAGCAAAATTAAATCTGCTAATTGGGGTATTATATTAATCTATGTAGCACTTAGCATTAAAGCTTTTCTGGTTCTTCTGGGGTTTCTCTTGAAAAAAAAACCCCAACAAAATCCATTCCTGAAAGGATCATGGGATGGATAAGAAGCAACCTGTACTTAAGAATGCAAGACAGAGGTGTTTGGCAAGGATTTATCTTGGAGGAGTAGTAGTTTAAACAGCTGCTCTGCTCTCTTGCCCCTTCTTCCCACTCTTCATGATGCTGCTTTTTAAGTTGTGCCCATGTAATTTTGACTTTCAGATGAACACGACTGGGAAGCTCACCTGTGTTAAAAGCCTCCCCACTCCTTTTCCTGTACTACAGTTGGATATTCAACCATGCAAATGCATTTACTGTCCTTGCTAGGGCAAGAAGTCCGTGTTTCTTGTACGTGAAGTGTGGAGTAGGATGTGAAGTGTCTGCGGTGTTCTGCTTGGCTTGCTGGAAATCTGCTGCCTGGGAGTGTGACTGCGGAGAATACCCTCTTTCAAAGGCATAGGAAAATAAATATAAGCATACTGATTTTGTAGACCTGTTCTTGTCACAGATAATTCCTCTGTTACGGTGCACAACCGCTGGAGTGGCAAACCATGATAAGGGTAATTAAGGTTTTACCCTGTAAGGTAAATGGGAAATCAAAGATTGTTGGCAAATCTTCTGATTCCTGTGTGGATAACTTGCAAGCTGAATGAAATTCTGGAAGTGCTTGCTTGGATTTATTAACAAATCAAATGCACTAAAACCAAAAAAGCATCATGTTTGTCACTTGGATAAATAATCTACAGTCACGTGAATTACACATTCTAAAGGTACTTTAAAATTACATGGGAATCTGAGACCCTTTTTGCCATTCCCATAGTAATTCGTTTCAACCCAGTCTTTCTGGTTACCGTTGGTACCTAAAGCTCTCCCTGCTAAACTTACGACAGAAGCAGCACCTCGTTGGGTCCTAGTCTTGAGCGAGGACAGGCGTTGGTGCTGGAGGGAGACTAATGTCAAATGCCTTGAAGCCCTTTCTGTTTGAGAGTGCATCAGGATGCCACGGGGTGTCACCAGTGCGCTCAGTATAGTCCAGCTTTTAACGGGGAATGTTTCATCGTAGTGATGTCAATCTGAAATCGTTGTGTTTCCTGAAATTCTGCAAAACCCTAAAAGCGGAGTACAGAAGTCTGCAGTGAACTGTTAGTGTATGGCTTCAAACTGGGCCCTGAAACAAACCATCTGGAACTTTGATGAGATGTTTGGAGCTGCTGAAATTGAGAGGCAGAGGCCCGAGAGCTTTGAAACAAGCAGCTGTGTGTATGTAAATGCAGGGAACCTGCTGCTTAGGCTTAGGAGGCTTCCAGGATCCTTTTGAGTATTTGTAGAACCAGGTTTAAAATCAGACAGATATACTTGATCGAAACTGGGGCAAAGCTGAAGGAAAGCACAATATTCTAAGACTAACCGATTCTAAGAGGCATTTTAAAAAGACGGATGAGTGAATGAATGGTAGGGATTCATTTTAAATCACCTTATAAAAATTTAACAACAGAAGTTTCAGATTTTACCATATATCCCATGTGAAAGTTGTGTTACCTTCCTTACTAATTCTTCTGTTAGTTTAATTGCAACTGAGAAATGAAATACCACAGGAAATGACTGTCTGCTTTTCCTAATACATATGTAAGTTCTGGACCATTGAGAATATTAACCAAGCCGTTGATGAGCTGCCCACTGTAGGGCAAAGCCATTCTGAACTCCAGACAGCTGTTTCTCCAGCAGCTGGATGGACTAGAAGAATTAGGCAAAACAATTCAGGTGAGAACAGACTGGCGCTTGGTTTTGTCAGCGCACGCAGGGAACTGGCTCCCTAGTCAGTGGATGATAAAATAATTACAAGGGCTTGGATTGCATACGTGAGTTTGCATGCTAGACTCTTGTACACAAGAAATGGTGCTTGCCAATTAAGCTCCACACCCATGAAATGGATATCAAAGTCCAAGTTTCAAAGAGGAAACCAGAGTTACTGGTGAAACTTGCAGACCAGGCAGGTGTTGCTTCTCTCCATGTCCAACCCCGGCAGGCGTCCTATAGCCTTGCTGCAGAGCACGCGGGTGTGCTCTGTTTACTGCACACAGTGCCTGCAGGGACAGCTCTCTGTTATCATCTCAAGGCTCTGTATCTGGTTTTTGTAAGCTGTGTGTCAAATACAAGGAAAGAGATTTCTTCACGAGTAGTTTTACAAAATCCTCCTGGTTTCTGAGTTTAAAGTACATGCTGTTGCTGTTGAGGTTTGTCTGAAAGTACCCCGTGCAGCTTATTAATTTAACGTTGGATTGCAGAATCTGGAAAAGCCTGTTACAGTAGTGCGACCAAACATGAACTGACTCGCAATGTGACCGCTGCACAGGATTCCTGTTTACAGTTTTTTGTTTCTGTAGCTCCTTTTGTTATCTTTACCATTAGTCTTTTACAGCACTATCAATATGGAGTGTAAAATTAACCCCATTCTTTCAGCTTGGCCAGAGGCAGGGCTGTGGAAAGACTTCCGTGTTCTGTTGCATTCTTGCAGCAAAATATGCCTGTTAAAAGTGAGGAGTAAGAGATTAGTCGGGTTTTCTGAATAAGAATTTAAACCAGCCTCCATATATATCAATACACAAACATAAGGAACTTATGCAGATGATGTCTGCAAGTATCTGCTGAATAGGCATTTTGGTTTTTCCTCACTCCTGCTGTAAAGGAATGATAAGTCACTTATCCTTTGTCCAGAATTAGGAGACGTACTGACTAACACTGTTGAAGGTTATTACACTTAACTAATTTAGACAATGTTGATGACAGTTACTGAATATGCAATATATGAACAGAAGTGCCAAGGATCATGCTGAGTAACAGACTTCATGGTTCTATTTAAACAAAAATGACAGTTTAATTTCAAGTACCATATGATTGCACCTTGTAAGTACTGTGGTTTTGAATCGAGGTGCAGCATTTGCAGTGGTCAGAAAGTTTGAAGTTTTGCATTTTTAAGACTACTGAATTGAAGTAACTATTTAACTCTTGATTTAGCTGCTCATATTTCAGTGGCTATTTCTCAGTGCTGTCAAGGTTAATAAGCGAGTAACTTTAATTCTCCAATTTTGACCAAGTATAAAATGTTCGGTAGCTTCTAAGATGTTCTGCATAGTTGCTTATCTTAGCTTGTAATAATGATATGATAGTCTGACACGATACAGAAACTTCTGTATCGTTTCTATGTAAGTAGGGCATCCTGCCTAAAATATGCGACTGCTATAAAACAAGTCCCCCACAATTGTTTTTCATAATATGGAGCTCCTCATCCAATTAGGTTTTTTTTAATTTTCTTAACTAGTTGAGATCCTGAATTCTACTGTGATACTTATTGTAACAAAAATATTTGTTGACTTTCTGTTGTCTGCTGAAGGGTTCTTCAGGGATAAGGAACTGCTCCTGCCAATGGGTTGTTGATTCTGCCTTATTATGTAGCTTCGGGATCCTCTCATAGTTTGGTATCCCCTTTGATCTCAAGCTTACGGCTGTGAAGGGAAGATGTTGCCAGTTAGTCAGCAAAGGGATTCCTCAGCAGCTCCACAGGTTGTTTCCTTCAAAAATCTTGGCCCTGTGGTTCTCTCATTTACTTTACATTTCCATAACTGTCTAGCGGATGACTTTTTGTTTTTTCTCGTTTGTTTTACAATTTAATGTTGCCTTTGGTATTTATGTTTAATTATGTATGAACTTTCATTTGCCAAATGCCTGATGATTTTTAACATGTATAGTTTTCACTAGACTTTTAAGTATCCGTTTTCATTTGTAATGACCTTCCTTTCACCTAAACCTTGTTAATAAGTTGACTATTTAAGTTCACATGGCTTACTAGTGTAATCATTGGTGATGTGGGTGGCAGCTCTTCTGTCTTCACCTAGTTAGATGTATCTCCTGTTAAACCCTGTGAGTCAATCTTAAAATTGTTGAACGTATTGCACAGGAGCTTGTAATTCTTTTTATATTCTCAGCTGGAGTATATTTAGAATTATCTAATGTCTTTAGGTCTGCATCTTAAGTTTTATATTGTTCCTGTATTTTTTTCCCTGTAATACTCCATTCATGCAGGAAGATGTAGATGCTATGAAATAATTTTAAAATTTTCTTTGACTTTCTATCCCATAGATGAGTTTCAAGTGCTCTTAAATGATTAATATGAAAAAATACTTTAGTATGTTGAGTAATACTCAAATGAACTTAAATACCAAATACCAACCTCTTGTTTCAGAACTGGGACCTATTAACATGATGGAGGTAAGTTTATGTGTTCTCTGTGTGTTCTAGTTGCTGCATAGTTTAATGAGCGTTCTCTTCTGGGTGGCTCCATAAGTGATTTTCATGCCTCAATAAATGAATTTTCTTGCCAAATTCCAATGGATCTGAAAGAAAGGTACATTGCTAAATTTTAATTAGCTAAAATCTGGGTCAATTATAAACAAATACTAAGAAACTTGTCTAGAAACAAAAGTTGTTCATCTCAGAGTTCTGGTTCTTCCCCTGTATAGGTAAATCAAACATATAAAAATAGCCTGCCTACCTGCTAACTCTTTAGTGGCTTCTTTGGGAAATGTTATTTCACTGTATTGGAGCGCTGACTTCGACATCTTGCTATGCTTGGTAGTAGTATAAGTAAGCTGCTGTTATACAATGTATATAATGATTAACCTGTGGTAGCTCCAGAATGCTTACCTGCTGACTTGTTTTTAGCACCAACGGCTCAAAACTCTCCCACTACTCATTTGTAAATGCTGTTGAACTTGAAAAGCGTTTGACTTGCATGCTATCACAGTTATGCAATCTACTTCAATAAACAATATAGGATCATACTAAAAATATTCTTGAAGTAGATGACCTTTAAGGTCCCTTCCAAATCTAACCATTCTATGGTTCTATGATTTTGGAGACTTGTTTCATATTGGCTGCTTAGTTGTAGTCCTTGTTGTGTAGGCCTTTAAGACATCTTAAAAATTAAAACAAAGTAGACGATCTACTATCCTTTTTAAACTACTCCATAACAAGTTCTTTTATCTGCTCATTCAGTTATGTTTGGAGCTCTTCTAAGCCAAAATAAGAGGCTTGCAGTCCAAAGCATGTGGACTTTGCACAATATTTTGGAATAATTTGCGGTTTAGATAATCCATAGCACCTGATAAAAAGAAGATATATCCCCCTAATTTCCTAGTTCAGAAACTGTAATTTATATAAGTAGAATTACCAGCTTTGCATAATAGATGTTCCACGGAGGTATTAATAATACTCATTTTATTATTAATTTTATTATATTAATAATACTCATGCGCTACACCTACTGCACGCAGTTAGCCCCCTTCCTCCAGCCTGCAAGGAGGAAAGCTGTTGGAGTCCCAAACAGTCCAAACCCCATGCAAAATAAATCCTTGCTGGGTGTGTAACAAATACTCAAAAGTGAACAATTTGGTAAATTTGAGAACGCACAATGCTGGTTTAAAGGAAGATATTTATTGAACTGAATAGTTCAATAGAAGTTCAATAGTTCAATAGAAGTTATTAAACTTCCTTTAGACAAGTTTTTCAATGCTTAGGGAAATTTTTTCATGAAAGGAAATTTAGGAATTTAAGGAATTTACATGTCTGTATGAAATTTAGGTACAACCGAGGTTCAGAAATCCAGTCCTGTAAAACTTTTCTGCTGATACTTAGCCCTGGAATATCACAAACTGTGCTGTTACTTTGTTTTTCACTTCACTAACCTCCTGCAATTTGTAGGTTTTTACATCTGGAACTGCCCCAGACTTAACTGATTAGCTAAATATAGTGAGTATCTAGGAAAAAAAAATCTTCCCGACAGCAAAGGTATCTCCCCCACACTTCACTGGCATCTGCAAGGTTTGTCTGTGACGTGAACTGTAACTACTGCTGCTGTTTGAAATCCGTAAGAGTGCTGTGGCTACAGACGAGCATCTGCAAGGCTGGACCAGCGCTCGGAATAAATGGACTGAGTGCGCACAAACACTTTGGAAACTTGCAGCACACTCTTAAAACCTTGGCTTCCTCATTGTAAATTATCCTGCTGCGTGTTCATACCACGACGACTAAGTACTGTGAGGCTGGCAGCTGCATTGGAGACAGCCTGGAAACAAGACAAGGAGCGGCATGACCTGTGAGAAGTGTGACCTCCTGTCATGTGTGCGAGGGGAATTTCTCTTTTCCTGCATCTAAACGGTTTCTCACATTTTTCTGAGAGTCCTGTTCCATCGGGCATCATTAGGGCAAGCATTTGATCATTTGGGGTATTTTTAGAAAGCACAAATAATGGCAGAGGCATGCTTTGAATTTTCCTTCTAGCAGCAGCAGAAATGCCAGCAGTTCACATCACGTGGCAACTCAAACAAGTCTACGTCTATTCCAGTAACATTTTCCCACCCAAACATAGCATCTGAGCGCCCTGCGGAGACCGTGCGCCAAGCTGGAGCTTGGCTCACCCCCAAGGGGGCTATGCGTTGGAAACTTAACCGTTCAACGCCTCTATCCGCCATTCCATCCTCGTGACGTTTTCCCCTCTCAGTCACAAAGCGCTCGGGACAGAAATTTCAGCCACTTTAAACTTCGCAGGGAGACATCCGTGGAAGCAAGTTGGAGCATCAGAAGGAAACGCGGGGGGAAAAAAACAACAACAACGAAAAAAACCAACAAACAACCCACCACCACCTCTCCACCCCTTTACAACTGAAGGGTTTCGCCCACCTCGGTTTTCCGCGGATCCGAGGGGCTTTTAGGAAGAAAAACGATGGTCGGGGGAGGCTCCAGGAGCGGGGCCTGTTCCCCCAACACGGGACAGCGCCCGGGCCGGCTGGACAGCTCT
>VYZM01022256.1:197253-259424 GCA_013398915.1 Dromas ardeola | reverse complement strand
GCGGCATCATGCTCAGTATAAGTCTGTAGGATCAAAGGGGTTAACTTCTCTTCTTCAATGGCCGGTGTCCAAGGAGGACTCTCTCCGTTCTTCTGCCTTTGATCCTGATCCATGTGTGGCTGAATCCAGTTCTCATCTGCCACTGGGTCCATTGTGGGACTTTCCCAGTGCCTGTCGGTGATGTGGTTGGCATCCTGGGAGCATGATACTGGTTTTGTCTATATTTGCATATATATATATATATTTCTATTTTTTTATTATTATATTTTAATTGTTAATATTTCATTAAAGCTTTTGGATTTTTTTCTATTTTTTTTCTTTTTTCCCAACCCATAAGTCACTCTCCAATGGAGAGAGGATAATAGAAAACAGTTGTCATTTGTTTAGTGGCCAGCCCAGCCTAAGCCGTGACATTGCTGGAATAACACATTGCAGTAAACTAGTTTCTGCCTGAAGTGGAGCCTTGCCCCAGGATTCTTACTACATGCTTTCTCAATCCATAGTCTTCAGGAGTGAGGTAGTTAGCCTCCTGTCCTTCCAATCCCCAAATTATGAGAGGAGAAAGGTCAGGTAGGGCATCATGTAGCTCCTCTTTGGCCAAAATGTTTTAATTCTCCAAAACTCAGATATTCATGTTAATCTTTCGTAACTAGTGACTTGTGGTCTTGGTGAGATCTCCTAGGAATATGCGCTGCAGGTCCTGCAGAATCTTTGAACAACAAGTATAGAGGAAGACTTCCCTTTAAGAGACGTAGAATGAATCATGGAATGGTTAGAGTTGGAAGGGATCTTGAAGATCATCTAGTTCCAACCACCCTGCCATGGGTGGGGACTTGGCATGGGCAGGGACACCTTCCACTAGAAATGTTGCTTAAAGCCCCACCCAGCCTGGCCTTCAACACATCCAGGGATGGGGCATCTACAACTTCTTTGGGAAACCTGTTCCAGTGATTCACCACCCTCACAGTGAAGAATTTCTTCCTGATATCTAATCTAAATCTACTGTCTTTCAGTTTAAAACCATTACCCCTTGTCCTATCACTACACTCCCTGATCGAGATTCCATCCCCATGTTTCCTGTAGGCCCCCTTTAGTTACTGGAAGGCTGCTATAAGGTCTCCCCGGAGCCTTCTCTTCTCCAGGCTGAACAACCCCAACTCTCTCAGCCTGTCGTCATAGCAGAGGTGCTCCAACTCTCTGATCATCTTCATAGTCCTCCTCTGGACTCACTTAAGCAGGGCTTATGTTGGGAGGCCCCAGAGCTGGACGCAGTACTTCAAGTGGGGTCTCACAGGAGCACCTCCCTTGACCTGCTGGCCATCCTTCTTTTGATGCAGCCCAGGATGCGGTTTCTGGGCTGTGAACGCACATTGCCTGCTCATGTTGAGCTTCTCATCACCAACACCCCCAAGTCCTTCTCCTCAGGGCTTCTCTCAAGCCATTCTCCACCCAACCTGTGTTTGTGCCTGGGATTGCCATGACCCAAGTGCAGGACCTTGCACTTGGCCTTGTTCAGCTTCATGAGGTTTTCACAGGCCCACTTCTCAAGCCTGTCCAGGTCCCTCTGGATGGCATCCCTTCCCTCTAGCATGTAGATCATGCCATGCAGCTTGGAGTCGTTGGCAAATTGCTGAGGGTGCACACAATCCCATTGTCCATGTTGCCGACTAAGATGTTAAACAGCACCAGTCCAGTACTGACCCCTGAGGAATGCCAATCACTGCTCTCCACTTGGACATCGAGCTGTTGACTGCAACTCTTTGAGTGCAGCCATCTAGCCAATTTCTTATCGACCGAGTGGCCCATCAGTCAAATCTTGTCTCTCCAATTTAGAGACCAGGATGTTGTGCAGGACAGTGTCAAATGCTTTGCACAAGTCCAGGTAGATGATGTCAGTTGCTCTTCTCCTATCCATCGTAGATTCATAGAATGGTTTGGGCTGGAAGAGATTTTAAAGATCATCTAGTTCCAACCACCTGCCATGGGCAGGAACAACTCCCACTAGACCAGGCTGCTTGAAGCCCCATCCAACCTGGTCTTGAACACTTCTAGGAATGGGGCATCCACAACTTCTCTAGGCAATCTGTTCCAGTCCCTCACCACCCTCAGTGTGAAAAATTTCTTCGTGGTATCCAATCTAAATCTACCCTCTTCCAGTTTGAAGCCATTACCCCTCATCCTATCACTACATGCCCTTGTAAAAAGTCCCTCACCAATGCTGTAACCACATTGTAGAAGGCCACCAAATTTGTCAGGCATGATTTACCTTTAGAGAAGCTGTGTTGGCTGTCACCAATCACCTCCTTATTTTCCATGTGCCTTAGCAGAGTTTCCAGGAGGATCTGCTCCATGATATTGCCAGGCACAGAGGTGAGACTGACTGGCCTGTAGGTCCCCAGATCTTCGTTTTTTCCCTTTTTAGAAATGGGCATTATGTTTCCTCTTTTCTAGTGAGTCGGAACTTCACTGGACTGCCATGACTTCTCAAATGTGATGGATAATTCCCTCAGGACCTGTGGGTGTATCTCATCAGGTCCCATGGATTTGTGCACCTTCAGGTTCCTTAGATGCTCTTGAACCTCATCTTCACCTACAGTGGGTGGTTCCTTAGTCTCCCAGTCCCTGCCTTTGTCTTCTGCAACTTGGGCCGTGTGGCTAGAACACTTGTTTGTGAAGACTGAGGCAAAAAAGTCATTGAATTACCTCAGCCTTCTACATATCCCGGGTGACCAGGTCTGCTGCTTTCTTCTGGAGAGGGCCCACATTTCCTCTATTCTTTTTTTTATAACTGACATACCTATAGAAGCCTTTCTTGTTGCCCCTGATGTCCCTGGCCAGATTTAATTCTGTCAGGGGTACAGCTTTCTTAACACAATCCTGGCTGCTCAGACAATTTCTCTCTATTCCTCCCAGGCTACTCATCCTTGCTTTCACCCTCTGTGGGCTTCCTTTTTGTTTTTGAGTTTGTTCAGGAGCAACTTGTTCATCCATGCAGGCCTCCTGGCAATTTTTCCTGACTTCCTCTTTGTTGGGATGCACACAACAAAGCTTGAAGGAGGTGATCCTTGAATATTAACCAGGTTTCTTAGTCCCCTGTTCCGTCCAGGACTTTATCCCATGATACTCTACAAGGAGATCCCTGAAGAATGAATCCCTCGTGCTAATTGATGCCGTTCACTAGTGGTTTCCAATATTCCCAGGAAGGCAGCCAGTGTGTCCTGACCACCCCCACTTTTCTAAAACACCTATAAATGTCTTTACAAAGGCAGAGAGAGAGAGAAGAGTGTAATTATCTCCTCTTACCCAAAAAAAAAACCCCGAAAGCCATCTTCTGTCTCTTGTCAGAGTAGTGTGACGTTCCAAGCCTCCTTTTTTTTGTATAAGAATGCAAGTTTCTATTCCTTACTTCATCATGCTGTGTAGGGCTTGTTGGTGTGTGAAGCTTTTATCAGCTTGGAAACTTAGGTTAACCTCTTCTCTGTGATGCTGTGGAATGTGTTTTCCTTGAGCCACCAAAGAAAAAGGTTTGAGAGCTGCAAATTACCTTTTATCTGGAGTGCAACATTGGCACGTTTCCTTTGACTGTTACCAGTATACTTGAGATACATGGGCCAGATCTGGCCAGGAGTTGTGTTTGACTATGTTTTTAATTAGAAAAGGCAGAAAGTAGTTTTTGACAGGAAGATTTCATAGGTCTGAGAGGGACGAAATAATAGGAAAGAATGTGTTGCTAAACAACCCAGCCTCCTTAATTGTGATTGCTTTTTCTCGTCCCCATCAGTAGAATGGGAAACTTCCGTCATCTATGTTCTTGAGGAGTGCCCGGTTAGATCTCTTTTCCTATATACGTTTCATCTATTCTGTTGATTGAGATTTCATCCTAATACAGAAAGGAGAAACTTCTAGAGATCTTAACAATTTTGTGGGCAAAAGAACGCATTCTCTGTCTAGCACTAATGTGTGCTTTCCTGCTTCGGACAGTATACATAACAACTATATCAACGTCCACCACGCCTTTTTCCTTCCTATCTAGAGCAACACATTTTTATTGCACTCACCTTTGTTTAAATTTTTAAAGGACTGAACACAGCTTTTAAAATAGGTATACAGGATGTATTCATTCCATGCCATCAGTAAAGGGTCTTTTTTTATTTTTATGGTTACTATTTAATAGGAAGGGCATTGCCTGCAAGACATATTTTAAGGATAACATTTTCAGCATAAACATAATTTAAGCTGAAAACCTCAAAGAAACGTTTGCGACCAAAACAAAACTACAAAGAAAGCAGCAAAATATGGAAAGGGAGAACAAGTAATTGGCAAAAGAAATGTTAGATTGAAATGTAATACTGAAAGAAATTTCCCTAAACCAGAACTTGTTTTTTAATTTTATTCAGGGATAGAGATGTCAAGTAAAGAGCAAAGGGCAGGGAGAATAGGAATGAGAACAGTGTTTTCACTGCTGTGTGCATAGGAAATGTAAAATAGGCTGAAGTGCTCAAAATGAGTTTTTGGAGGGAGGTGAAAGGAAAACTGATGTGCATGGAAAGCAAAAGGGTTATTTCAGCTGGAAACCTGAATGCAGACTGCATCCTTAAAAAAGATGGATTGCACTATATTTTTTTTAAGAAATTTACATCTAAAATAAACATAGAAGATGATTAACAGCAATTGGGTTTTGTGGTGCTGCTCTGAAGATGAAATGCAGCTGGGAATTGAAGCAATTTTGTGTTTTAAGGCAGGCAGAGCCTCTTAGTGCATGACTTTATGAAGGTAAAATTTCTCTTGTCATTGTGCTAGGGAAATAAGGTTGTATGACTTGTGTGCTCAGTGACTAATCTTCACTGCAATTTTATTTTTGAATAAAATGACTGCCTTTGAGGTGAGGAGAAAGAGTGACTTAAGAAGTGAGGAACAATTTAGGATGAATGTGGCAGAGGATAATTTTGTGCAATTTTCTATTTAATTTCTATAGGAAACTTTGTAACTACAAACTTTTGTTTGAGAGAAGGTACCTTCCTGTAGCAGATGAGGGAATCAAGTCTATCTGTTTGGGATCCTGCATGGATCCCATGGGATCCTCTGAAGGACAACATGCTCTAGTCCAGAAAAAAAGATTCTTTACTGAGTGCATGGAAAGAATACATCCTGTACGCCTATTTTAAAAGCTGCGTTCAGTCTGAGACTGTAGGAGGAAGGATTATAGATTTTAGTGAAATGAGGCGGAAATTTCTTTAACCATTACAAATCTGCTGTTGACCCTCTGTTGCCACCCCTTTCTCATGTGAACATGTACTCAGAATTTTGTGTCTGCATGTGTAAATCTCGTGTCTGCCTGCTTCTCTTTGATAGCTTGCAAGTTTTGCAATGGTGAGAGCCGTGTTAACTGCCAGAATGATATGCAGAAGTAGCTAAGTGTGGTTTGTAAGCAGTTCAAGCTGGTCCTGCTGGTTCTTGCACTACAAACTATTGCACAGTTTTGTTTAATATCTGTACTTTTGCTACACAGTACTCTAGTTATACAAACGCATTAAACTGCCATCAGACTGTCTGGCCTGTTAACATTTGCTTATTACCTTTTATAATGAGAGGTCAGGGTTTGATGGTTTTCTTGTGAGAGGGATTGTCCTGCTTTGAGTGACCCTATACAGGAAATTCTAGCATTGGTATTTTTTGTCTTCTTTTTAATCCCTGTCTTTGCGCACAAGACTACTCTGTCTACTGTATTCCCAGCTCTTTTAGTTTCGAAGTGCTGCATTTTTTTCCTATGGGGAGACAGAAATATAGGTTGTTTCCAGGTAGCACACATTTTATTCTCAAGGCTTTGGCATTGCAACACTGCATCAGAGTTAGATTTTTAATAGGTCAGAGTAGGGGAGTGGAGAAAGCTTTTATAGTAAGTCAAGTTCTTTGTATTTGGAGAACATAGAATAGATTCAGAGAACCAGATCAGAGAAGCTTGTTTCACTTCCTATTATGCAGTTTCCAAAATGCCTGAGTATGCATAGAAGTGGGCTGTCTTCTTAAAAAAGTCCTAACCTTAAAATGGTCCTCATTATACATGCAGTTGAGAAGTCTTTCTGACTGCTCGTCTGTCCATGCAACTATTTTGAGTGCTGCGGTGGAGGGTGAAGAGCTGGTGCTGGAACTGTGCTGCTCAGCGCCTCTGCCTTCGCACGCAGTGCTGCAGCATGTGCTGTGGGACGAGCAAGAGGACAGTGGTGCTGTTGTAAAAGTGGGTTCAACATTACCACTTTTATATTTGAAAATGAATACTGTATAATAGTAAACTTCTTGAATCTGGCCTTTTGGAGGGAGTCCAGGCGGTCACAGCTGGGATGACTGACGTGAATCCTGAAGTGGTGAAGTTGTTGCGGCTCAGTGGGTTTTTTCCTCTGATCTACACTGATTTTTTGTGCAAAACAAATACCTCTGCGCTATCTCAGCATCATATCTTGATTTCTAAGTTGGGGTTTTTTTCCCTTTTTTGAGTAAGGTAGTATTTTTTTGTATCGGGAGTATAGATTACAGTACTTATACACGTCTCCTTTACATTCTTTTTTTTCCCCATCACGGAAACTTATAAAGCCAGAGTTAAGGGATATACCTACCAATAATTTGGGTAAGGTATAAGGAAGGAGACTACAGGGAAAGTAGTGTGATGCATTACTTTCTTCATCTGGTCATTAGTGGAAAGAGAGTTAATTTCTGGTAGTACCTAAAGAAGACAGCAGTATTGTAGACGTGGTGTAAGAGTACCAAGAGGGTAAGATTTATATAGGAAAGGGATATATTTCATTAAAGCATTTAACAGAATTAGAAAATACAGACCTTTTTGGAGCTTATCTTCAGGAGTGATGTTTTCAATAGGTTGCATATATTTAAGCAGCTGTGCATGTTAGTTACAATATGCAGGATACTGGGTTTAGTTTCTTGAAGGATTCTTCAAATATTTTTCAAGATTTCTTATCCTGAAATCTTAAGCCATTGTGTGGATAATTAAGTAATACTGAATTGAAGCAACTAGTGGCAAATAAATATCAGTTTCTGTGACATGCTTCTGGATCATGGCATCTTTCTCATAGTAGGAGTGGAAGCTCTGAGTTCTCCACTCACATGTTGCAGAAGCCGACATAAATGTAGTGGAGCTTTGCACACATGTCTCAGTCTGCCAATATCTGCATAGTGTGTTGGAAATGGGAAAGAAACATGCCTTTCTAGTATCATCTCTGTTTATTTCCTTTTTTATATTTTAATCTTGCGCTTTTTCAAATTGAAATAGGTTTTTTTACAGAGCCCTTTTGTTACAGTAACTCTTGAAATATGTTCGTGTCCCATCAGCACACAATATAGGATGACAAACATCACAAAAATGCTAAAGACTAATAGAGAGTAATGTCTTTAGGATATCAGATTTTAGAAGCACTGGTACAAGAAAAATGTTGTATGTTATCTTTAGCGCCAGTTTAAGCTGATATTATTACACAGACAAGAAAATCTTGACTGCAGTGGTAATGTCTTTTGCTGGAGTAGGAAATTTCTTAATAAGAAAGTGATTATCTACTGTAATAAGAAAAATTAAATTCAGTTATTCTCTTACCTTATATACAAACCAGCACTATAAATGTGAATGTGCCTTTCTCCTTGAGCTGCAAAGCAATCTACTCGCCTTTTTCATGGGGAGCAAGAGTTTAAACAAAAAATAAGTCTTTGTTCACTCAAAGCCAGGTTGTGCCATGTGTGACTTTTTATTAATTAGTAAGGCTTTTTAAAGGAGCAGATATGTAAAATAACACCACTTGTTAAGCTGGTATTTGTAGCTGTTACGTGTGAAATGTCTTTAAAACGAAGTTTTGGATATATTTAGTGCCTTGGAAGAGATGAGGTCTGAGCACTGGATTCCTAAATTTTAATTGTAGCTTTGATATTCTCCCTCCTAAAAGGTGGAATTTTACTTATGTCTCCAATTCCTTATGTTTAAAGTGGGGGGAGATAACTTTGTCCTATCTTGGCAAGTCATTAGATTTTATCAAGTGCTTTGAATACAACAAAACTCCGTTATAAATGCTGAGTATTGTCTGACTTTTTCTACACAGTGTTGACAATTTTGGACTTGGTCTCCTGCTTCAGACTAAGCAGATAAAACGCATGGTGTCATCATACGTTGGAGAGAACGCTGAATTTGAACGCCAGTATTTATCTGGTGAGCTTGAAGTTGAGCTTACACCTCAGGTAAGGAATGTCTCTAGGAGACTGGTGATTTCTTTTCATTGGACTACTGAGTAGGATAATGCTTAAGTACTCTTACAAAAGTATTTTGCAATCCAAATGTTTTGCCTGTGTGCAGATGTGCAGTAAAGACAGATGGCACTTGTCATCTTGGGATCATGGGCTATAGGCTGCAACTGGTCTGTTAACTGACTGGTCATATTTTGTGAATTCCTTTTATGGCTTTTACATTATATTCATATAATATATATGTGTTTATTTTATTGTACAATGTTTGATTTTTGGTAGTTGCTCTCAGATTCCAGAAAAACACACACGAAGCATGCTCACCACTGCAGTCCGTCTAAGGGGAATGAAGTCAGGGAGTTGCCAAATTCACCTGTTGGTGGCAACTCGTATGAGCTTTTGGGGGTGTTCCGTGTGCAGTGTCTGCCATCTAGCGGGTAGGAATTAAATTAGCATATTTCAGTATATTGTGAGACCGAACGCTTTTGGTTTTGTTCATTAAATCTTAACTAAATTAATCTCTGCATAATGTTAGGAGCCAGTATTTACAATTTTATTTGTTAGCACCATACTTCTAACTATTTCAGCACTGCCAAGCTATGCAGATAGCCTGAATGCAGTGAGTTCCTAAAATGAGTATCAGTTACATTCTACTGAGATCTAGTTTTGTGAAACTAGTACTCTTAACTTCAAAGCCTGCAGCATGTTAATGTGTGGCATTTCCAACGATGACACATAACCTTTGGGCTTTAAAGAGCTATTGATTTAAGTCTCTGGGAAAAGCAACAGTCTTAAGGTTTTGTGGAGAAGAGAGTCTAGGGCTCCATCTCTTGCGGAAGTCTCTTAATCTCAGAGATGGTCAGAAAAGCACCTTTCATACCTAGTCAGCTGCCATGGAAATAACCAGGCACTTCTCCCTTTTCATGTTTCAAAAGTCACAAATCTCACCTTTCTATCACCTCCCAATTCATTTTTTCCTTCTTCCTACTTAATGTTTAATGCTTTCATCTAGAAGACCTGGAACTCCTTAGACATTTAATTGGCTTTGTGAACTGCACAGACAAGCTACATAGATCCAGCATGAAAATACTGGGTCTACAGTGCGCTATGGTAAACAGTAAGGTGAATTAATGACTTGCTAGGAGATGTGGGGATTTGAAATATTTGTGTCAAGATAAAATAGGCTTTTGGAAAATACTCGTCAAATTTGGTATGACTTTGGGCAAAATGGGGAACTGTTGTGTTCTTGTCATACAGTAAAGGAGATGTCACAGTGAGATCTTGAAATGCTAAGGCTGTTTGGAACACCAGACTTCATATCACTGCGTGGTTCACATCTGCCTATTGCCACCATTTTGTAAACCTACTAGAAGTTACTGTGTCTCTTGCAGGATAACTGGGGAAAATGCAACCTGTGTTTTGGAGGCTGTCAAGATAGATAATTGACCATGATGGTCTTGTCTTGCTTTGAATAAAAAAAAAAAAATATTTGTGAAAGGACAGTAAGGAAAAGCAGGCAGACATGTCTTTGGCCGGAAGTCCATGATCAAGGCTGATGAGGAATTTGGGCCATTAATATCTGTGCAACAGCTGGACATAGAGCGGAGTGCAGATGGGATGGTGAAATAGAGTAGACATGCTGTTCTGTCAGCTCCTTGGTATTCTTAGCATGGGCAACCCAGATCACTGGACTCCCTCTTCCTTTCTTGATCTGCTATGTGTGGCTGTTTCAGCTTGGAGTGAGGTATGAAATTTTTCCTAAGATGTTGCAGAATGAAACATGAGTATGTAGGACTGTTTGTCGTGGGTTTGGCTGGATTGGCCAATAAGAATGGCAGATGCCCCACCCCCACCCACCCCCCCTGGCTCCAAAGAGAGGCGAGTAAGAGATAAGAAGATTTAAGAGTTTAGAAAAATAACTACTTTAATAAAAATATTAATAATTAATGAAATAATTAATAAAGTATAAAATATATACAAAACCATATCCTGCTCCCAGGATGACGACTGCATCACCAGCAGGGAAAGTCCCAGACTGGAGTCAGCGACAGACAGGAGCTGAATTCCAGATCTGGAGTCAGGAGTGCTTGGATCGGGATCAAAGGCAGACGAACAGACAGGGTCCTCCTCGGACATTGGCCATTGAGGAAAGAGACTTGGCCTTTTGATCCCTTAGCTTTTATACTGAGCGTGATGCATATGGGATGGAATACGCTGTTGGTCAGTTGTGGGTCCCCTGTCCTGTCTGCTCCTCCCTGCAGCTGTGACCCCTCTATGCTTTTCCGCTTCTGACCCTCTAACGGGGCAAATAGCGAAGTTGGCTGACCTTGGTTGTTATAGCAACAAGTATAAGCAAGAGCCTCTGTGCATACCATTCCTTGGTATAATCAGGTCTTATCACTCTGAGAGTGAACAGTTTCTGAACAATATGCTGTTAATTTTAGAGTTTAGTCAGTTAGAAGAGGCCCAACTAAAGAGTAAAACTACCAAACAGAAAATTGGTTCTGTTTTACCTCAAACCAGGACACTGTTATAAAAGAAAAACCTTCTAGCATATGTAGCCAGGTGGGAACGAGAAGAAGAATGTTGTACTCTTCTCAGTGTAATGGATTGGGAAACAAGCTGAAGGAGAGGAGGCACAGCAAAGTGCTGGGGCTTGGGAGTTGACAGGGAGTTGTCTGACGCTGTGCTCTTGAGTGATTTATGGCCGTGTGTGAGGCATTTCTTGCCATACCCAGTACCAATCCCACAAAGAAGAGATAATATGGGAGGAAGCAATAGATGTGATCGTCTGCTGAGTTCAGAAGGAAAAGCTCCAAATGACAGGATATAGAAATAAGTTCGTGCAAGCTATTAATCAAAGTTTGATTTGTTCTTCTCAAATGACCAGTGCTTAAATGTGTTTTCCCATAGGGTACGCTCGCTGAACGTATTAGGGCAGGAGGAGCAGGAATCCCAGCGTTTTACACCAGTACCGGCTATGGGACACTGGTGCAGGAAGGGGGTGCACCTATCAAATACAACAAGGATGGCACCATTGCCATTGCTAGCCAGCCGAGAGAGGTAAGATGTCAGTTTGGTATTAGGAAGCCTTCTGCTTTGAAAACAGAATTTCTTACACATTTCCAAGCCAAATAGTAGTTTAAACACTTTTTGACCAAGTTTAACGTTGGTATATTGGATTAACAGAATGGCTGTTAGTTTTCCTCCCACTACGCACTTCTGTCTTCTGTGATGTGTTAGAAAAGTTTTTACAGCTTTAGTATGACTTAGCATCAAGAACTGGTCCAAGCGAAAACCAGGAAGCAAAAACCTACCTTGCTGAGTTACTTTTCAGTTGACAGTTCTCTGACCAGGTTCGCTGTGTATTCAGACAAAATCTTGTACCAGGCCACTGCAGTGCACAATACAGATTGAGAACAACCTCCTATTAGCAGGGCAAGTTCTCCTTAAATACTGTGGTATGGAGTAAGCAGCCCTGCAGCTGTACATGAAGCTTTAGCATTAGAAGGGATGGGATGGTTTCCTATTAAACAGGGAAGAGCTCAGTTGATACAAACTTTCAGGAGACGCATTAGCCAACAGTTGAAATGGGATTTAGTCCGAGTATTTGAAACTGCAAATAAATAAAAAGAGTGTGGCTTCCAAGTGAGAAACAAGGGCTTCATGATGAAATTGGATGTAGGATTTGGAGAATGGAGGAGATTTCTCAGTGCCATAACTGTACTTGAAGAAATGGATGGGGCTAGTGCTGTATGTTCCAATTAGGCTGCAAACGGCATTATATCCTACCTCAAGAACATCTCTGGGGTAAAGGTAATTTCCCCCATCCATGGGTTTTGTGTATTTTATACATGCCTATTTTTAGTATCTAACCATTAACCTCATCTTTTTTTTTTTCCTTAATTTTCTTACTGACTATGTCAGTATGATGTTTTACCATTTGAAGGAATGTTTTGTTTATTAAATAGCTTATAATTTTCATAATGTTTTTCTTTTAACATTTGTGGAAAAGTCTCTCTTACTCTCCTCAGTCTTTTGGGGGGATAATAACATGACTAGCATGATTTGATCAAATCCACTCTCCAAATCCATTTTGAACGCAAGTGCCATTTTATAAAAGCTCAGATCTCCTTTTACAGGACTGAAAAACTGATTCTGATACACTTTTGTTTTACTTCCTCCCCCTCTCAGAAATTTTAAATAGCTCTCAAGTGGTATTATGTGTACTCTAACCTTCTACATTATTAAGAGAGCTGTTTCATGTTTCTATATGGGATTAAAATACTAGCTGTTGGTCAGTTACATATTCTGGCTTCAGGCACAGTATCATTACAAATATTGATCATAAATGCAGAGAAAACCAAATGAAATTCATCCTGTCAGATGGTGTGATTTGAGTACTCTGTCTCAAATCCACTTCATTTTATTTTTGGGGTTTCTGGTGGTAGGCAGTGATTATGAACTTTTCCAACAGTTCTGTTTTAGCACTTCAGTTTTTGGTTAGCTGGTAGATGTGCAGAAAAATAAGCATGTCTAATTCCAGTAGATGGAGCAGCAGGAATATCGATCTGATTCTCGGTCTGTTTCACTAAATAGACGCTATGATAAAACTGGGATTTACAGCCTTTCCATGCTTCTCTGTTATTATACAGTTGAGCTATAGTTTTTCAGATGAAACTTTAGTACAAAAAGAAGTCTAAATATAATAGTCTGTAAAATTAACCCCATAAAATAAATATTGCATGGGAGATCTGTTTTAAGAAAGCTGCGTCTCAATAGTGTACTTTTCTTTGTAGGTGCGAGAGTTTGATGGCCGTCACTTTATTCTGGAGAAGTCGATTACAGGAGATTTTGCTCTTGTGAAAGCATGGAAGGCTGATCGTGCAGGAAACATAATTTTCAGGTGTGACTTGTTTACCAGTGGGAAAAGATTCTTTAACGGTTTAGATAATAGAAGAGAAGGAGAATCCTGTCTCCTGTGTGGTGGCGAAATAATGTTTTACTGATTTCACTTTCCTTCATGTTGCCTTTCCCTACTGTCAAATTATACTGCTATAAAAAAACAAAATATAATTGCTTTTTCTAATGACTTTAGAGAATTCAAACATAGCTGTGAAATAGAACATTTGTAGTTAAAAATGAGACATAGCAGACCAAAGTCATTATGATGACTGTGGATAAATGTAGTGACATTCTGTTCATTTCAATTTTCATGTTAGTTTGGGTCCTTTTCCTTGTGCAATTGAAAACTCTGAACCCAAGAAATGCAGGTTCATGTATGTCAGAAGAGAAGGGAGCTGAGTCAGTCTCCTGGCCAGTCAGTGATGGGAAAACTTTATTCGGTTCCCAGAAAAGTGTGTTTAAAGTTGATTTGCCCTCAGTGGTGTAGGGAGAGGCATCATATGAATTTAAACATCTTTTGTAGTGAAAAGTTGGGGTGTTGTACTAGTGATAACATCATTTATTTGAGTTGCTATATTTGTGCTCTGGTTTGACCTGAACTTCAGCAGGAGAGGTTTGCGTGTGTTTAATGTCTGGTTTTTATTTGTTTATTTTATGGCTATCAGATGAAAAGGTAAGTGTTATGGTAATCAGTTGCAGTTTACTACAAGAAGATGCTGAATGATGCAGTCTGTCTTTGTATGTATTAAAACAAACAAGGAGTTGAAAAAGCAGCTGAAAAACATGTGGATAAAAGAATACCGATAAAGTAATGCATTTTTGTGTATATATGTATATATACACATGTATTCACGTAATTTTTATCTATATATCTTACAGATATAATAATAGTAATAATATTAAAATACTTGAAAATTAAGAAACAATTTTTTATTTTGCCCACCTCTTGACATCCTAGCTTGCCCACTGGCAAGACAAGTTGGTTTCTGATTGAAACCTGAACTTTCTTGTGTATGTGCACATGAATTTGATGGCTGCTATACCGCTTTACTTAGGCTCTGGAATACATGGAATACAGGAAACCGTCATCCCCCTTGGGATTGTCTTTGATCTTGAGCCTTTACTGTCTGTGCGTTTGCCCTGTATCAATCTACTGATGCATACTTACCTTTGAAAAATTCTTCCATTCTCCACAGAAACAGACTAGGTTGCGTTCTCCCTTTCTCCTTTTCTTCCTTTATGTCCTGTGGTCTCTCTTTATGCCTGTCCGTCTCCCTCCTGTTCCTTTCAGAAGTCTTCATATGTCTCCCACATTCGTACAATACATTTGATCCCAGATACTACTTCCATCTGGAGTGGGGACCTAAAAATCTTGACTTCTTCTTTCAAGTGTAACTAATCAAAGATGGAAACATTATCATCCAGTGTCCTATTTCATGTAGAATATTGCTGGCTTAATAGAATTTGCTCACAGTAAGCAGTGACCCATTCTAGTTTTGGATAGACACAGATTACCTCATGGCCTACAACAGAGAAACATAGGCTCATCTCATAGCCTGTGGGAGACATCAGAGGAGGAAATTGTAATAGATTAGAATATAACAGCAGTATTTCTGTGATCTACAGGATGAAAAGGAAAATGTATTTTTGACGTCATGCTACATACTGAGTATGTATTCACTGCCAGTGGGACCCTTCCATACTTTTTTTTATTGTGTGACTTCTTGTTTTGTTTGCTGAGGTATGCCTAGATAGACATGTGCTCTGTGTTTACTCACATCTGCCACCACTTTCACAGCAGTGTGTACTATTCGCACTGTGTTTTCCATGACTCTGGTATCTGTGGACTCAACAGGAATGGAGCAAGTGTCTGCCAAACTGTTAATCACCCTCAAGCTAAGAGCTTTTTTAAATCTAAAGGATGTACTTTAGTTAGACTTATTTGGACCACAGGCCAGCATAAGTTTTTTGTCAATTCTTATACATGAAGCTATACCATTTTCTTAGGGATCCGGAATGGCACCAGCTCCTTTAGACAGCAATTTTTTAAACAGGGTTTTATTCATGATACTTCGTGTCCCTTAGTTCTTTTGTTCCATACAGCATGCTGTGGCTATTGCCCTTCCAGGCATCTTTATGCTGACAGGACTATTTGGCAGCACAGCTTTTGCCTAAGAAGACCTGTGTCTGGCCCAGTAGATAATAATTCTTAGGTATAGTGCACCAATCCCAGACTCCCTCAGACAGAATGAAATAATCCCAGCTTGTTCCTGTGCTAGCTGAAAGGACGTGTATATGGGCATTTCAGTTTGATAGTCTGATGCAGGTACTAGTTCTACGTAGTAGAACAGACTGTCTCCAGGTCTTAAACTCTGAAAGTACACTCTTGACAAAAGGGACAACCTGAGTCAGGGCCCCTGATGTCACAGACAGTCATGTCACGTCATCTCTTCATGCTTCAAGTGGTTCTGCAATAGGTAAATTCAGCTCATGTCTGAGGTGTCCCTTCATCTCTGCCCATTAGGTACGTAGTGGATGTAGTTTGTTGGTTTAGTCTACTATGAACTAGTTTGCTTTCTTTTGCATTTGGGAGTAAAGCTGTTGTCATGCCTTTGGGTCATTTTAGGAATCCATCACTGGAACAATGGACTTGGTAGACATGCTGAGTCTAGATGTCCAGAAAGCCATCTTAAAATAAAAAGGCAAAATTGGCTAGCTAGTTTCTGCATTTCATATTCCAAAAACCCGAACAATATTCTGTGTTGGAAAATAAGTATAGTGTTTCTGGTCTTTCTTCTGGATGATGTGTTCTTTAGAAATAAGACCTTTGATCTTGTAAAAGACTGCTGCTTCTGAAAGAACTTTACTAACCCAAGAACATTCTAAATTGCATAAGCTTTTATAAACAGGGTCAGAATTTCTTAGTTTGACATTGAAATTTTCTTTTTCCCCTGTGTAAAAATAATTTTATATCAGTTTCTTCTACTGATACCAGTTTCTTCTACTAGACCAGCCACTACAATCTTTAGAAAGTATTTCCCTCACAAAAATAGTCGCTTGGGATGAAATCTTGAATTCTTTGTTTCCACATCTGCCTTCCCCCATCTGTATCCATTTCCCCGCTATTTTAATTCAGCTTTTGTAACTGGTTTTCTTCTCATTTTCTACTCTACCCAGTTTAGGTTAGTTTTCCCTAAATCACTACTAGTTAGTATTATATTCATGCATGAAGCAAAGAATATAAATTCTAGTTGGTGGCTTTTTTTTTTTTTTTAATGGTTTCCTCTTCCTACTTTCTTTTGTGTCTACACAGCCACAGAGGAGACCAACAGACAAAAGATACTGGCCTTTCTGTAGCCTCTGTTAGAGGCTTCACAGCTGCTGTGTATTGCCAATGAAACAGGATTTCCCCAAGATATTTGTCTTCGGGTATAGTTTTTATTCTGTACGTCTCTGCACTAGAAATCCTGTTAAAACTGCGTGGTAGCCTCAGGATTTGGCCATTTCAGTTCCCTACCTCCCACAAAGCCACGAGGTGGCAGCAGCATCCCAAAGTTCAGCGTGGCTGCGGCACTGGGCCACGCACAAAGGCGTGAAGAAAGGAGAAGGCGTTGGGAAATAAAGATGGTCAGAAAAAAAATGCTTCTGTGGAAAGGGGACCCGGGGAAAGGCGGCATTGACTTGTTTTGAACCCTAGTTTCATGCATTTTGATGAAAAATTTTCAAGAATTCTACTTTTTAAAAGAGAAGGAATGCTGAGGAGCTATCAGTGGAACCCTGCTAAAGTATACATAATTTTTCTTAAATGTTATGCCACACAGTTTTGTTTACTTTCTGAAAAATACAGAGAGGGGCTGACACTGGTCGCTTGTTTTTCCTTGTCATACTAGGATCTAGGTGCAGATCCCCACATGGTTATACATCTCATGTGTTACTTTTATTCCCTAGAGGTTTTTTTCCTTGCTACAAAAATACTATGTGGGAATACTTAGGATGAATGCCAGAGTCTTGCAGTGAGTGCCAAAACTGGCACAGCTTTTTTAATCAGGAGAATTGGATTAAATTTACTACTGTGCAAAGTGGTAGCCCAAGTCCTAGTCTGAATTATGAAGGCACATGTGGGCCTTGAGAGGTTGTTAGTCCGTGTGCTGGCACCCCTGTGGAGATTAATTTTATTCTTTGTGCAGTGAAATAATGGGAAGGTACATTGTACAAAGCCCAGCTTGCTGCTGCTCTTGGATCTAATAAATGAAGATATCAGTAGCATACACGATTTCAATTAGACAATGTGCTGATTAAAAGTCAAAAGAGCTGTAATAAGTATTTTCTAATGTAGCAAAATATCATTTAATTTCATATGCATCTCACAAAATTCCGTGATAATTTTTCCTCCCTCCTATGTTTTATTAGTCCTCTAGCTATTTGGCAAAAAGATTTGTGATGTTTACATTACAGATACTTGTAGTAGCTTATCTTTGAAAAATCTTTCCTCATACTATTACAGCTTTTTTTTATTTATTCATTTTCTTTTCTTTCGCAGGAAAACTGCAAGAAACTTCAACCAACCTATGTGCAAAGCCGCCAAGACAACTGTGGTAGAGGTAAGGAATTGAAACATAGCAAGCCCTACACCCCTGTAGTCAACAAACCCTTTTGTTTTGCATGGCAGAGTTCTCATTTTCTTAACTTACTGGGGAATTCACACTAGGGACAGTGGTCTAACCTGTCTCCTTGGTTTGCCTACTCCTTACTCTATGGTTTTAGTGATTATTTCACTATGATTCCTCAGTTTATTACTGTTCATCTGATCCTGGCCAGGACTTTGTGTTCGCTGTGATCAGCCTTTGAAAGGGAAACATGGCAACAGCCTTTACATTTGTTAAATAAAATAATATATGGATGAAAGAAGAAACAGTAGGCTTAGGCTGTACTTGAGAAGATTCATATAAGACCTTATGCAAAACTTCCTGATAATAAGTATATAATAACATAAACTGGGCAAATATTGGAGCTGCCACAGTTGCGGTCTCTGAAATGTAGTAAACTACATAAATACCAGTCCAGAATGGCGTACAGACATTTCATTATGTCTTGAAAAAGAGGATGGGCTAGATGATCTAGAAGTTTCTTCCAATATTTTTGTGCTTTTTCCTTGTTGTCTAAAATGGTAATGTTTAAAAACATGGAGCTGCCTACACTGGAAATATATTGGTAACTGGAGAGTTGCTAAGGCATAGCAATATCTAAAAGACAAACTACCCTATTAGCTTTTTCGTCACTTTTCGTGAAGTTTTTTTTATATGCCTAATAGAAGCTAAATATGATTTGACAGTAAGATCAAGACACGCTCTCATAGTCTGTTTCTAGTAAATTCTAAATGGAAGAGTCTTGTGTTCCTTCAGGGTTTTTGTTTGGGAGCTGGGGTTTGGTTTAGGTTTTTGTTTTTGGTTTGTTTGTGTGTTTTTTTTTTTTGTTTTTTTTTTTTGTAAAATCTTATATGGAAAATATTTTTGTTGTATAAACATCTCTGGATAATACATTTGGGTGCCAGTTGTTTATTTGTGTATTACAGAACCATGGCAAAAAATACCATGGAATTTTTCACGACTTAGAGTGACAATTCGGCAACAGCACATGAATTTTCTTAGTTGATTTTCAAGAAAGGTTTAAAATATTTTTCCATTTAAAAATGAAATAAAAGAATCTTTCATCAATCCCTTTCCTTCTAGTCACTTGTCCTTCATACTTTGTTCAGTCTGGCATTTAGAGAAGTAGATCAAAGCCTTCCACCTACATTCCATCTCATTCTCTCTTTCTGCTCTTCTATCCACATGTGATAGGGTAGAATTTTCTTGTCAGTGAGCAGCAATTATGTGATATCCTTCTTGCTACAATTCCACTTCACAGTCTTTAGTAGATCTGCTGTGAACTGTGTCCATTGTGAGTCTCGTTGCATTTTCAATACCATTTAAAAACTGACAAGCTTTTTGCAAGATGGCACATTAGTATTACTTTACAACTCTAGTTTTTTATGGGCAAATTAATGGGTGAAGAAATGTAACGAGAGGTTTAGGACAAATACATATTTTGAGCCAAATGCAATGCCTCATTGGCTTAACTTTTGTGCGTCTTTCTCCCAAAGTGTAATTCAGAATGTTGTGCTTCCATTTAAGGTTCAAACTCAGAGAATCGGAAGGAGATATCTCAATATGGCATCTAGTACATCCTTAGTAATGAGCCTGAAAGTGTCTAGAGCTAATCACTAGGGAACTGAGGCAGCTGAAAAGAGTTTTGCTTGACTCCTTAGTTAATGTTCAAGGCTGAAGGGTGAAATTCTCGATCCCACTTACAGGGAGACGAAAAAAGTTTGTGTAGAGTAGTAATTCAGACGCTGTTTTGGCAGCAGGGATTTCTGAATTCTGGTATCTGTTCCCAGCTGTGTTTCTGTTTTTCACCCACTGACCATTTAACTTAAGTAGACAGCCCTAGAAGTAGAGATTTGAAGCCATCCCTGCTCCTTTCCATCAACCTAGCTACAGGTCAGACTTGTCTTCAGAGTCATGCAGTGATTAATTGGGATTGGCAGGATTGTAGTTTCTCAATCTGGCACTCCCATCCCGATTTTGAATGTGGAACTTTGTACCTGTTATGCAACCAGACTTACGCCGCCAACATCTGCTTCAGTAGCATGAAGTACCAAGCTGAGGCAGGTAACTAGCAAAAAATTAGAGGTATATCCCTCTGTGTTTCTGATTTTTGAGTTGTTGAAATTCTTCCTTTAAAATGAATTCTTTAAATAGACAGAAGAAGAAAGTTGTTGTTTCTTGTAGCTGTTCTGATGGGTTATTTATTTCCCTTTTCTGCTTATTTGTATACATCTAGTTTTATCCAGTCCTTTAAAAGCAATCTCTCTCAGAACACAACTTGAATTTTGGAAGATAGATCTAATCAGAAAGTTATCCTGCCTTGCCTTGATGCAAACAAAATAAGAGATGGAAAACGCATCCTTCTGTTTGTGCTTGTTCCAGTGGTTAATCACTCTCACCAGTATAAATATATCTTTTTACTGTAATTAGTTTGGCTTTGCGTTCCATCCAGTGCTTTTACTCGCTTCTGCTAGATTAAAAACCTTTCTGAAATGGGCATTTCCTTCCCACTGAGTGACTTCTCAATGCTGTTGACATGATGAACAGATTGAGGTCTTAATGATTCTGACTGTAAGACATTTTCTTCAGCTCTTCTATCCTTTTTATATCCATGTCCTTCTCTCTGTCTTTTTTTTTTTCTGAAACTTCACAAATGTGACCACCTGTAGTATCTACAGCATCATAACATTGCTGTCACTAATGTCACCTGAAAAGTAGAGTTACTTTTTGGTCCTGCTGCTTCCTTGTTTGCATACCTGTACTCTTTGCTGATCATTATATAGGGGGTCCTACAGCGTTAGTTGCTTATAGCTTGTTGATCCATTCCTGAAATACTTCACAAAAAGTGTAATCAGTGTTTTCCAACATGCATTCTGTAAGTATGGCAGGTATTTCTTGAGCACAGATGTCTAACTTTGGGTTTTATCATGAAACTTGTTATGTTTTAATAGACCCAGTTTACATGTTGTGTCTGGTACTACTGCTTCCTCCTCAGGATTTATTATTTCACCAATCTTTCCCCAGATTTTTAGTAGTTTGTGATCATCAATAAAAATACCAGAGTAGCACTTGGCATAGTAAGATCCATACGGAGCGAAATATAAACTACTGGAATTCCAGTCTCAAGGTATCTGTGAATTTGGTGAAAATGGGAAGTGCATTGGGAATCAACTGCATTTGTTAACCTGTTAATATTTGTTAACTGCATTTGTTAACCCAAGGAGCTGTGAAATCTCCTAACACACATAAACAGTAAAAGACTTTTTTCTTTAATGTATTAAAGCTGCTGTTCTCCAGTTTAAGTCAGTGTGATATTTTACACTCCCTTAGCTGAATAGATTCACAGACACTTATTTTTTGTAACACTTCAGAGGTGGGAGAACTTGGCAGCATTTGCGGATGTGGACAATAAGAGTACAGACAAAAAAACGCCCGCCTCACAAACCCACAAACTGATAGCTATTGCTTGCTTAAAACCTCTTCTGTGTTGTTAGGAGTGAGGCTGGTCTGCGTAGAGAGGCTTCTGAAGGAGGGAGAAGTCAGGCTGTACCGTTACCAGATATGTCTGTGGCACACAGCAGAGAGTTACTGATTTTTAAAATTCCCCTGGAACAAATTTCAGTTTAAAGTGTCTGACACTCAGCCTCGTTTATTTTAGTTAGGCAAATGGCCAGAAGAAGCTGTTCAGTACTTTTTTGGGGATCAGAAATACATTGTAAACTTCTAATGAAATACAAGAGCTGTTTACTGACCTGCACAAGTATTTTGGACGTTACATGCATTTCTTTTGTTTGTCTAAGTGAGGGGAAGTAGAACCTACTAATGTTCACGATAGTAAGGATGTACGCTGAGGCACAGATAACTGTCCGTAAAGATCCAACTGTGCTGAGTCCAGTGGAATTTCTACTTTCGTTTGAAGATGACCAGTATTAAGGGTCAAAAAGAAGTTTTCAAATGAGTTGCATGATCCTTGTTATTTGGAAGGTAATAATAATCCAGTATAGGCAGCATTAGTTAGTTTGGCTTTATCTATATGTGAAAGCAAAATGATGCAGAGTTTATTTGGTTTTTAGTTCTACAGTGTTGCATTTAGAAGAAGTTCTCTGCTCATCTGCTTCTCACTTCATCTTGCAGAACTTGCAGGAGTTAAGTATGCAATCAGAGCTGTAGCTTTGTTTGGACATGAGTCCTCACACACGCACTCAGCCTGAGGCTTTCAGTTGATTTTCAGATTTATAAACACTTTCCTGTTCCTATTGCAAAGATGGGAGAGTCGGGAAATCAGCCGATCTAAAAGGAACTCAGCCGTCACAAATTATACGCGAGCCACCATCCCTTGTAACGGTGCAGGGGAAGGGCTTGGCATGTGAAGAAACTTGAGGGCTGTGTGGTCTTATGTACGTGGTACCATTTCCAGCACTCTCCGTTGAATGAAGGACACGTCTGCTGAATTCAGCAGGCACCACTGCTGTCAGGCCCCTCAACAGACGCGCTGAACTGTGTGATGGGAAGCGAAATGTGTAGCAGCTCGGAGTTGGAGGGAGGCCTCCTGGATAAGTGCCCAGGCTGCTAGAGCAAGGGCGGTGATACTAGGACACTTCCCAAGATGTGCATCTTCCTGTAGAGGCACCTGTGAGTGGAGCCCCGCTGGGAGGGACAGCTTTTGGTGATGACGCCTCCTTTTTGGGAGACAATCGAGGCAACTCAAAGCCACAGGAAAAAACATGGTGTGACCTTGCCAGGTGCGGGTGTCATGACAGCACGGGAGAAGTAAAGGGTGATACAGGCTTGAGCTCCTGCTGTCTGCTGTGGAGGAGTACATAACCATCCATAACAGCCTCAACTGCTCCTGAGCTGTTGTCTGTTTTCTTGCCATTGTTATTCTCTGCTGTGAGACCTACTGAATGCTTGTCCCTGGTGAAGTGGTTTGAGACCTCAGCCACTGCCATGATGTAAGTGTTTGATAGTGATAATAGTCAATATGTTTAGAAATATTTATTGACTGGCTGTTTGAATATCCAGTTTGAATAATTTTCTTGTTCAAATTGCAGAGGATGGCTAAATATATCTCCCTGTGTAAACAGCATTTCCACCTCAAATAATATCAGGGGAGGAAAAAAGAGAGTGTACTTTCTCATAAAAATGCATTAAATAAAAATCATTAAACCCTGCATTTTATCTCTGGTTGCCTAGTAACAACACAGCCACGTCAGTGAGCGCCACTATCTCAGGTACAATGAACTGTGCTGCACTAAGGGACAGAAGCAGACTGAAATAAGCTATTTGTACCCTGTTATCTGTGCTAAATCATGGCATTTTGTTTTATTGAGGAAACTGGAAAATGAACCTTCTTTTTTTTTTGATGTCTATTCCTCCAAGTGCTTTAACAACAGCAAAACTTCCCTCAGACACATAGCTCTGTTGTGAGGAATTCTTTAAGGTTTTTGCACAATAACAGTTTACTGTAACAAGCCTGTAAGTACTATTTTAAAGTGGAAAAATAATCTAAAAGATGCCCCAGTCATGGAACTTGATACTGAACCCTGGTACAGGAAGCAGTTTGGTTTTGGGATGAGCACAGACTTTGCATTAGGATGTGTTTCCTAACAACACATCAGGATTTGAGGCCAAAAAGGATACAGAATTGAGGTCCTTCTGTGCAAACGCTGTAAGCACTCAGCTGTTGTGTTGCTGCAGACTTTTTCGATATTGCTTAATTGATCAGTGATAACTCTGTGTGCACTCAGAGGATGGTCGCTGAAGGGGTGTCCCAGGGATCTGCAGTGAGGGAGTGTTTGAGAATGCCATTTGGCATAGGATGGACACTGAGATGCTTAGTACTGCCACCTTACTAGCAGCTTTTGGCACAAGTGACAGTAGAATTCTAGTTGCCATAATATATTAGTATAACATATGCAATATATATATATATATTATATATATAAATATATATTACTAGTCTAAGTACGGAAGTCTTAGCATCTTAAACATCTAGGTGGTTAGTCAGTGCTTTTGATTGCCTGGTTGGATTTACATGCCTAGGTTTTGGCTACATCCTGAATCAGGGATGCTTTTGGTTCTGAATTTAGACAACCAATTGTAGAGTATAGACATTACAATATCCTTTCCCAAAGGAGTCTTAGATGAAAATTTGAGTGAATGCTTGTGGGACAGTAACCATGAAATGCAAGCTCATGATCCTTAGAAAGCATAGAAGGGAAAACAGTGAAATGCCAGGAATGCCTCTTAGGAAGACTGATTTTGTGAGCTCAGAGACTTGGTAGATGAAGGCTTCTGGGAGGTATAGCTAAGAAGTAGTGAAGTTAGGGGAAGACTGTGTTTAGAGCTTGAGAATAAACTTTTCCAGCATGGAGACAGCATTGGAAGAGCAGTCGGAGTTTGACCTCGATCACAACCATTTCAATCTCAAACACAGAAAAGAAAAATGACAGAAACTGAGACCAAAGTCCGATGTCTGAGACTTAGCATTACAAACCCCAAACAAACAAAAAAGCTTAAGCACTTAGGAGCAAACTCAGAAATCTCCAGCCCAGTACAAAATAAAGAAGACCTGAAAGAAACATGAAATTTTTCTAAGAGTACATACATAGTGGGCTGGGAGACCAAGGATGTTGGTACTTCCCTGGTCAATGAAGAGAGTAAAATTACTAACGCAGAGTACAAGGAAGGCTGAATTGTTTAATGCCTTTTCTGCTTCAGTATTTAGCAATGTTAAAAAGCAGTTTGGTGGCTATTATGGCGCCAGTCATAGATGGTTAAAGAACAAGCCAGAGAAGGATTGGAATTGAAATCCAGGAACTACTAGTACTGATTTGGAAAAGCAGCTTCTAGAAACATTTCTACACGATTGCCACAGTAATTTTAGTTTGCCGAAGAGAAGCCCACCCCCAGACTTAAATGCTCTTTTGTTGTTTTTATTTCCCTTCTTTGTATTTGATTCCTTGTTTCTGTGTGTGCATGTGCTTACTAAAAGACAGAACAGAAAAAGAAAACATTTTTAGAGCTATTGTGGAGACCATCTTATGATGTTTTGAGAAGCACTGAAATAGACTGGGCTAGAAGGCAGTTCATAAGGTAGTTAATTTTACATTTAGTTAACATGCTTCTGATTTTCAGGGGAATAAACTTCTTTAATAGTTAATTTAGCTGTGTGTTGTTGTTGTTGGTTCCCCCCCACGGTTGCTTTTCCTTTATATATAAGCTCGAATTTTGTGGGTTCAGATTTGGCACTTCATTGCTGGAGTAGTGAGTGTTAAGTGGTTAAAATTCATAGCAGATCAAATCGTTGCTGACTGCTGTTCACATAGTTTTACCTACACAAAACATTGTGTTGGAAGATTTGAATTTGTTTTTCTTTTATCTGTCTTTTATATTTTATTCCTTTCTAAGTTGATACTTTCTTGAATGAGTATCATGCGCTTTCTCAGCATTCAGCTTCAGAAGTTCATTGCAGATGTGAATATAATCTTCAATGGAAAAAAATCCTTTTATCCTAGTCACATATGTTAAGAACAAATATGACATTCAAAAAGAACAAGCTAAAGCAAGTCCATGGTTGATCAGTAGATACTGCAGATTGCCAGGAAGTCCGTGTGCTGGGGAAATGATGGAAAGCCTCTGTTTGCTCCTAAAGCTAAATTTAGGGTTTTTTTTATAACAATTTGTAGAAAGCCCGATATTCTGTGCATTTTAAGTATATTTCATTAACAATACTCGTGTCCTGTATCATGAGAATTTGAAAATTAATAGGACTTAAAATATGCTAGATGTAACTTTTAATTGTACATGCTAATATGTACAATAAATTAATGATAATTCTTATGCCCTGCTTTGTGTGTAAGATGCATTAATCAATCAATGATTTTTCAGTCTTGGCATATTGAATCACACATGATTATATCACTGAAAAGATGGTGGAGAGAGTGTTTTAGGTATGATTCAAGGAATTTATATGCATATATACTTTTGTTTATGTGTCTAAATGCAATGTTTTTTTTCTGTGCTATTAATAACTTTTTGTCATTTCTGATGGATATTTCTAGTACATAATGAGAAAGATTTGACATTCAAACTGAAAATCTTGTAAACAATTCACAATGTGAGTAATTGCCTACTGACATGAAACAAATGTATTTTTTTCAGGTGGTCAAAATACTGAGATTTGAAAAGCTGCAGCCTTGTAACTATTGCTGCAGTGAGAATTTTTGAGTAATCATTTGAATCAGTAGCAATAGATTTTAGTCTTCTCTTGCTGCCTCCTTCCCTGCAAATGTTATAGAATAGAATTATTCAGTGAAGAAAGTGAGGATTTAAAGAGAAGTAAAGTCTGTCTTGACTTCAAATCATGCTGATTTTTCAGGCTACAGAAGATGGTAAAAGAATGGATGAGGAACATAGAGTAGTTTTCTATTTCTGTCTCCCAAACATTTTCTTGGTGTTTATTTGAAAGTTTCCTAGTCTTCCAATTTTTTCCAAAACTGTGTTAAATTGCGTTATAGAAAACCTGCATTCATGAAGTCCAGTGTGTGGACATGCACTCCCATTGGTGTTCCCATGAATTAGATACTAAATTCCTTAGTTCGGTATTGTGATTAAGCAACTTCATGTTTAAACAGATGTTTCGGGGTTTTTTTTTATTATAGAAAAACAGGCACATTTGTCTTTTTTGTTAGCCTTTGGAATAAGTCAAATTTATTATATCTTTTTTTTTTTCTTCCTGTTGAAAGAAGAGTGGAAAAGCAAAGAGGAGAGCTGGCATATATTCCTGGACAAAACGGGGGAGGTATGTAGCCGATTGGCTGAGTAAGCAACGTGCTAAGGAGCACTTTTGTCCCCCAGGTTATCAAAGTGCTGAATTTCTCAAATGCTCTGAGCATCATGAGCTGCAAATGAAGGTACAAACAAATGTAGCAATTAGTTTTTAAAGTAAACAAAATTTCTCAATAACAGTAGTTTCATGTACCAGTTTTTTCCCACAGTACCTTCAAAGTGGACACTTGCATTTTTATGCCAAAATTTTTGCCTATTTGAATTCCAGGCTGATGGAAGTTACACTGGTGTCTCATGGTTCTCCCTTGTTCTTTCAAATGAATTAGGCAAGTTCTTATGCACCTTTGTTTCCGTTGCTCTGTGCTGTTGGGTTTTTTTGGTGTTTTGTTTTGTTTTGTTTTGTTTTTTAATTATGTATTGTGAAGTGTCTTGCAGCTTTTGTAACATCTTGGGATGAGGCCAGCTGAGAAACAGGCTTCCTAGCTTGGACAGCAGCATATTCTTGATGCTGTGGTATTTGGTCACCTCCTGTAAGGCATTTAGGAGGGGTGATGTGCTTTGTGTTTGCCTTTGCCCCCAGCAATTAGAAAAGAATCCTGTCCCACCACACTGAAGCAGGCCATCCATTGTTTTTCCTGAGCTATGTATGCATTCAGTTTCTCCTGGTGTTCATGCATTGAGAAAACCTATTTTAAAATGTTTTTGGTCTTAAATTTTGCAGAAATGTGATGGTAGCTATGCTTCATTCATTCAAAATTGGAACTAATTAGGGATTTTAAGAAACTCCAGATTTAAGGGACTAAATCGAACCATCATAAAAGTAGAAATGAATTGCTGCTTGTGATGGATTCCATCAGGTTCCACCAAGGTTGAAAATAAGCTAATCAAATGTATCCAATTTACAAGTCTGCCAGGAGGCTTCTGGGAAAGAGGAGAACCAGACAAGTTACATGACATTGTCTACCCAAGCACCCACTTCAAGGCATCGTCTAGACTTTCAGACAGAAGAAGAACAAAAATTGCTAAATGAATGTGAAGGTTTCTGAGGGCGCTGAATTTTTCTTTCAACAGTTCAGAGGAATCAGAGACAGCAAAAAAACGAAACAAACGATGTATTAAAAAAACAGTTTAAGTAAGTTGCATAAGAGTTCTTTTGGGAATTTTAAGCCAGTTGGTATTGGCTTAATGTGCTTCAGTGGTTATTCCCCCTGATTAATAAATACAGAGGCAGAATAGAAAATTTGTTATGATCAGGAGATTAGAGGTCATACTTGTTATGACTTTGAATGCCAGATGTGCTAAAGACAATTTTTCACCATTGCTAGAGGGAAAGAAATCAGAGTTTCCTCATTAAGCTGTGATAAGCAAAAACTTTTTTATTTTTATGCTGTGAAGGACTGATTTAGCATGTTTCTGTCAGCTTCAGTGTCAAATAATGTTTCTGGCTCTGTGAAGCACTTTATTCTTGTTTTTTATTTCCATGCATGTCTAGTGCTCTCCTTTCCAGGCAGCTTTCAGGAAGGATAATGATTAATCGTAAGAAATGTTTCATTTTTCTTAAAATTTATTGCTTACAGTCTCTTGATACCCACATTCCTGTGGTTTCTGATTAATCTGTTGAAAATGTCTAAGACGCATGACGTACTACCATCAGTTGTTTTCTTTCTTCCAGTCCTTTCCTTGAAAAATATTCTGACTACCTTCGCCCTTCACACTGCAGAAAAGCTTTATTGATCTTGAATATTTTGGGGTTTACTATGATTTTGAAGGTGAAGTGGACCACACTGATCCCTCATTGAGAAAGAGAAAGTGGTAGCATGTGAAGTAGTTTTCAGAAATCTTTGTAAACTGAATGTCTGAAATAAGGAGTGTAACTAATAACGTGTGTGCACATAAAGTGCTGTTTTGAGATGATGTGTCTTTTCGTTGCCTATCTTGAAATACCTGAGGGGTTTCTTTTTCTTACCAGAGAGAACCAGCAACATCATTTGTTACAAAATAGCTGCTAATACCTTGATTTACCTTGATTACCTTCCTATATGTCGCCTGCTTAGCATGTTCTCATCTGATCCTTAGTTAGAGGTGTTCCTTGTATTTGAGGGTGGTTTAGTTGGACTTGCATAGCCTGGAAAATACAAAGAATTCCTTCTGGGTTGTGCAATTAAATCTTGGAATTTTTTATTTTTTTTTAATTTTTGCTTTTCAACCTCTCCCTTCCGTACTTAAATTCCTCTTAGTTAATTTTTGAAAGTAAAGCTTAAATTTGTCTCCTGACCTTTAAGTTACATTTCTTTGAATGTGTAGGAGATAAGGTCTCTTTCGGTCTCTTTTCATTTGTCATTTCTGTGATGTGAGTGAGAAAATAAAATCTTTTGTTGAGATTAAAACTAATTTCTTTTTATGTTTTGATTCTTCTTGATAATATGTGAATAATTTTAATAAAAAATTTCAGTTACTTAGTTTTACCTTCTAATCAGTTCAAAGGCTTTCAATCTAATGTATTTTGAAAATAAGCAATGAAGTACAGGAATAATGTATTTAAAGCAATGTACATTTTGTTTGCAAAAATATTAAATTATATCATTCCAGTATAGTTAATATTGTTAGCTATTCTGTTCTGGAGTGGAAGGGTTTGACATGTGGTCAGTTACCTTATTCAGCAGATGTACCTAGTACAGGTTAAGCAGGTTCTTTTGCTGTTAGATAGCCCTTGACAAATTCAGACTTTGCTCATGGATTCTGGGGGTTTTGTTTGTTTTTTTTCTGGCGCTTCTCCCATTATTTTAATTACTTGATTGAAAAATAATTACCTAATATAATCTAAAAAAGTATTTTCCAAAATTGCCTTTTCCAGATCCGAGAAGGCAATTGTACGTGTATTCCATGTGGATAGTTACGTTTCATTTTGTTTTAAGAACTTAGGTACTGAATACAAATTGGGCACTTTATAATTAAACGGTAAGAACGTAATTATGTTCCAGTTTTTGTTGTCACTACTGTCATCCAGTTGAGTGTAATAAAAATAAGCATTGAACACTATGAAATCACCTCATTTAATCAAGAAAGCACAAGTCACAAAACATGATCACAACAAGTGTGGATTCATTGATGCCTTACATCAAAAGAACAGATTTTGAGACGGGTTTAGGAAGCAATCACTCCTTATGTGTGATCCTGCCTGCTGCGGGAGGCTGGGCTGGTTGGTAATACTGTGACTGGTAGATTGCTGGATCTGAAAGTAATCTCTCATACTTTTAATTCAGGTAATTTTGCAGTATAAAAACAGTGTAAAATCCAAATGAATGAATTTAAGGAAGCAAGAAAACAGCTATCATTTATCACTCTCATTTTGATGCATACAGAATTACAAAGACCTACTTGTGGAAGTTGTGAAACAAACAATTCCATAAATTTAATGGAGTATCTTCAGTAACCAATAATAGGTAGCAGACTTTACATTTTTCTTCATTATCTACTTTATGAACATCTTGATGAAAAACCTGCAAGTTTCAGTTTATATTTGCAGAATACATTTTTTCAGTACATATTTATAGGCAGAGTTGTGAGCAGGCATTTGTTAATGAACTAGCTACTCTTTTATAACACCACTTCTATTGCGATTTAAGTGAGTCTGCCTAAATGAAGGAGTTTTGGGGGGCTGAAAGGGCTAAAACTGCCCAGTTATAAGAAAAAAAACAACAAGGTAAAAATACATTGTTTTGAGAACGTTATTATTGTAGGATTATTCATCTGAGAAATTTCAGTGTCTTCTGACTTTGAAGATGATCTTGAAATGTAAGAATACCATGTATCCTGCTGTGCTAAAATGTGTCTAGCTTAAAAATTTCTGAAGTGTAGTTCTGTGTGTGTGATAGAACTTTTTCAGAGGCTGGTGGTTAAATTTTTCGTGTTCTTTGATGCATGCACACAGCTTTACATATAGATAGTTTTTGCAGATAATCAAGTATGCTTCCTCTTTTCTTTGCAGTTATTATCCCAGAACTGCTATGTGTGAGTACCTAGAGCAGGTAATTTAGAGCAGTCTGTTTTCTTCACTGTCAGCAGTACAGCATGGAGGAAGAGGTTAAATGCGTGGAACAGAATGGGACAATTGGAGGAGACAGGCAGCAGGTGCAGAGAAGTGTGAGAGAAAAGATTAAGCCTGAGGCAACTAGAAGTGGAGGTAATTGAGGAGATTCAGAACAGAGAAAACAAAGGTGAAAGGAGTATAATCTAGCAGGGGCTCCTAAATTATGAGGATCTGTAGCCACATGATGAAGAACCTGGAGACAACCTAGGAGATTTATGTCAGCTTTGCTTCTCTAATGATCAGATATGACATACTGGCAACATACCTCACTGTTTTTCTCGGTGGTGTTCATGGGGGATAACAGTCTACCAGAGACCAGGAAAAAATATAAAGGTACATAGAATCTTCATTGGTATGGAACAGGCAAATAAAGAACAGCTGTGTGCTATTCCTGTATTGCAAAGAGAAGGAAGCATACAGTGAAATTACAAGAGATAATGAGAAATGTTTTTCATAGTAGTTAAATTGTAGAAATGCAATGATCTTGTCTTTTGAGTTCCAAGTAAACTATTTGACAAGTTCATGGTCCATCAGAAGCTACGAAGCAAGGTGGTCTATGTCCAGCCTCTGACCGAGGATAACCTTAAACTGCACGGTTCTAGAAGCTGGGAGAATATAACCAAAAGTACCATGCTGTCTTTTAAGGTCCTGTTCTTTGCCAAGAAGGGTTCCTGAACTAAATGGACATTCAGTGTGACCCTGATCAGTCTCATTAGCCTAAAAGTTCTCTAATACATCTGAATTTTACAGATTTTTACTGTTTCCTTGCCCCCTTAGTATGCTATGAAGACACTTAGTCCAAGTCTGACGTAAGCATAATGTGGTGATTATTGACCAAAATGCGCCTTTATCAGACTACTTGGTAGTTGATTGCTTTTTAAAGTTGTTGTAAAAGTCTCCTAGTCTGTATGGCTATTGACCGATTGTCATTTCATTACCATGGCAGTTTGGCAGGAGTAGAAATTTCATGGTCTGGCTGATGCTAGAGTCAGAAAAGGACCGAACTGAGCTCAGAAGATTGTCTGTTTCATCTCCCTTCGTGCAGGCAGAACTGAGTAAATGTTAACCTGCTTTGCTCTTTCCTGTGGCCTAGCAAGTTTGTATAGTATGTTCATAATTTTTAGTGACCTGTTGTTAGAGTGTATTCCCCTGTTTTACAATATCAAAGCTTTTTGTGAAATTCAATCTAAACAATTAAAATGAAGACTGAGGTTTTTTTCCTGTTTGTCATTAGCCACAGGGAATAGTTGATGACAGTTTCTGTGATCTTGAGTGAACCAAATACATACAACTTTTTCTCATAGCCCTTATTCTGTGGGTAGTTTTAATTTTTTTTAACTTCTTATGATTGTATAAATGGTGCAGTGAATTTTGCAGTGACATCCTGACTCTTACAGTAGTGAACTGTAGAAGTGCTCCAATGAGTTTGTCTTGAGCATCTAAGAGGCTGAATTTGATTTCATTCTTCTGTTGTTTTGCACATTTGACCAGTTGTAATGTTGTATTCTACTTACGTCACGCTGGTTATTTTTATTATTTCAGTTTGAAGAACTGAACTGTACTAGGATAATTAACATGGTGAAGGAGAGATTTAAATAAAGCCAGTTTAAAAATAAGCTGCTTAAAAATGCATAGGTTTGGTTAAGCACTGTCTCCCCCCAATCTCTTTCTCTCTCTCACCCACTCACATGCACATTTTTGATTTTTTCCCGTAATAAGAATTATATTGCCATTTCTGGGTATAGCTTAGTTTTATGAAAACTGAGATTTAAAACTAAAACAGCTGAAAACATTTCACTTATCATAAAGGACCTAATTAGGCTGCAGAAATAGGTTAAAAGGTAAATACTCAAAGGAAAGGCCTTTTTATTTTTAAGTGTTTTGGAATGAATAGTTGTGTCATTGTAATTTCCTTGCCAATTTTTGGTCAAGAACCGGAGTTTTTTATCTTTCTTACTGGAAGTCCATAACCTTCAAGGTTCTCTTTGTATTTCTGTAAGCCTTCAGAAATTCTGAGAGAAAACTGTAGAAGTGTATCTGAATTTCCGTAAGCAAAAATAAATCAAACTACTTCAAAAATGGAAAAGTAGATGTAAATTACAGAAGGAAGTGATATTGTAAAACAAGTGACCATTGATTCTATGAGTGCTGATACCAAAAGGAATGGCAGAAGGCTCTTGTGAATCATAGCGGAGAACAGCTTTTATGTTCTTGGTGTACTTGCAGATAAACCAGTATTCAGAAATGATTGAATTTATTCATTCTGCTCCCATTGTCAGCAATCAGACAAGATTTGCAAGAACATTTATACCCAGGAAGAAAAGCAATACTCTAAATCTCTTGAAACAATGAAAGGATTTTTGAATTGTGCATCAGAGCCTTCCCAGAAGAGGCAACTGAGCCCATATGGTCTCTTCAAGTTACGCTTTAACTTTACCTATGTGGCAAAGATGTAAACATTTTCTATCTTCTAGCATGGTGGTGAAGGTAAGATTTAAAATGAACACATGTGATCAAGGCAATCTAAATGGTACCAAAGAATTTTGATTTGCTAATTAAAAAAAGTGCAGGAGGTGGTCTGCCCTGATTATTTCGCTCTTTATTCTTTGCCAGACTTCGTGTCTCTGGGGTGGGATGCCATACAATGATTTTGGATGTTTACAGGGATTCTTCTGTACATGACAAAATAAAGCCCGAGGTAAGGTAAATAGAGAGGAGAAAGAACAGAAAGATAGATAAGATGGAGAGCAGAACAGGAAGAAAACTCATACAGATTCTTTTAATTATTAATATAAACGCTTTCCTGCATGTCTGCAGGTGTTTGAGGTTTAGGCTGTGGATGTGTTACAGAAAAGACTTGTAAAGGAGTATGAAACCTGAAAAACAAGTGAATATGCCCAGCTATGGAACTATTTATTTTTGCATTGTAATTCTTATCTAGAAAGGTGGTTGGGTTATGTCTTGCAGTGGTCACAGAAAGTTAAGTTGCTGATTCCCATAGCCATCAGATTTCCCGGTTTCACTTTGGTTGGCACAGCTTCATCTGTGGTAGCAGTGCTGGCAATACTGATGGAGGCTGCTGGCAGCTCATTTACAGTGTCTCAGCTGGAGTGTCCCTAGCTCCTTGTGAGCAGAGTTGGGAGAGTTTGAGCAATCAAATGACATTTCCACTTCCCCTGTGCGAATTCTTTCTTTTTCATGTAAGCATACTGGTTAATTTCACTTGCAGAACTGGATGATACGTATTCTTAGAGCCATTACATGCAAATTTTTAATCCCTTTTCAAAATTCCGTTTTATTGCTATATGGATATTTTAACAAACTTAATTTTAACTAAATTTGATGCTTATTTTGCGTAATGGTAGAACATGAAAATAGTGAAACACCAGTAAGAACAGTGGGGGACTGCCTGTGAACACAAAGGTGTTCCAGTCTGCAGGGGTCCTTAGGCTTATTTGACATCCCTAGGACAAAATACATACCGTCTGTGTTTTATGCATGTAGGATAATATACTGAAATAATAAATAATTATGTTGATGGTTCTTGTGAGTAAAAGCTATCATGCTGACTGCTGTTTCCAAAGAGACAAAATATTAACCAATTAAGGGAATGGGGTGGCTAATAACAAAATCCAACAATTTATTGTTGGATAAATTATTTATCCAACAATTTACTGTTGGATAAATTATTTATTCTGTGTATTCTGGGGGGGGGTTGGGGAGTGGTGAGAGATAGTTTGTCAAGCTTTCTGACAGCATAATTCTACTGAAGTTAGTTGAATTGTGCCAGCAAAGATTTTGGTTTGATAATCTGAGCTACTGCAGCAAATAAATGTAGTACTTTTATGAGAAAGTTCAAAATCAGTAGCAATTAGTATTCCCCAGGCCTAATTTTCCACCTGATATGTGAAGACAAATGCAATTAGAAAAGGTGAATTTGAGAATTCTGCTGGTGGCAGATCATCTGCTTGCATATGGCTTCACTGAAAAGTCTTGTCTCCAGTTTCTCCTCCCCTTTGAGCATGTTCTCATGTGATTCTGTTCTCCATGACCGCTGAGGCTGGTGTCGCTGTGGCTGTTACTGCCTCTTCCTTACCACCTTTGCCTTACAGATTTCCCCGCGTGTCTCTTGCTGTCTGCTTGCCCCAGGGCTTTTTTTCGGGATCATCCGAAACTGATCCGGTGGTCTTCAGATAGCTAATTTTTCCTCTCCCTCTGCTGCTTTTAGGGTGGATTTGTTTGTGTATTGTCACACTGCAAGGCACAGTCGTGAGGTAATTGTCAATCAGATGTACTATAGATTTTATTATTGATCACATTGTGCAGTAACAGTAGGATTGCAAATTGAATTTTAATCTCTTTAATGTTGCTTCACTGGTGATGGCTGCTAAGTGATGTACCTCTACTGATATGTCATACCCTGGGACTTGTTTTGGGGTTCTTAGACTTTGGACGTTCCTGAAAGGTTAACTAGTTTCTGTGGATAAAGCAGTTTGGAAACTATTTCATTTCTTTTTTAGTATATTGTTTCCAATATTGTCTTTGACCTGTTCTTTTAATAGTATACATTTTCTCTGCAGTTGAATGCAGGTACAGCCCTAACAGTAGTGCCTGTTTTGTGGCAGAGTGAGATGTGCTCTCTGCACCTGAGACTTGCCAGGGAAAGCACCAGACATCACTGGGGGTTAGTGCTGCAGGCATCTGGCCATAGCAGGGTCTCCAGCTAGACCACCCTGAACTCAGACATAGCAGGAAGGAAAACACTAATGTCTGTGGCGTTCCAAATAGGTGACATTTAAAATATACCATATATCAGTGTCAATCTTCACATCTTTCTTGCAATCAATTATTACAGTTCAAATGTTTTCAGTTTTATTTTTGAGTACACTATGGAGAACTTCAAGCCAGCTTCTGTGCTTGTATCCTTAAAATTCATACTTCTGCTTTGTACTCCGACGTTTTGTTACCAGCATACTGTTTCCTTCTGTTTGGGTGGAAATTATTTATAGGTACAAAGAACTCTGATGTAACTGTACATGGTATATTTCTTCAAGGTGGTCATACAAATTGGGCTGTTAAAACATAAACTACTTTCACTTTGTACGTAGAAATATCATCTGAAAGAAGAGGAAAGATAAGCATCTGAAATAGCCTATTTTAAAGGGTATATCTATTTTGTCCCATTCCTTAATTTTCTTAATTTGATCCACTGTATATTTAATATTTGAAATGTCATTGCTAATTAAATAGCTCATTGAATACGTTTTTCTAAATATTTTCACTTTCCCTTTCTCTCTGTAGGTGGAAGAAATTGTTGATATAGGAGCATTTGCCCCAGAAGACATTCATGTTCCCAAAATCTATGTTGATCGTCTGATACAAGGAGAGAAGTTTGAGAAGAGAATTGAAGTAAGTGGCTGAGCTTCTTGGTCACAACACGTTTCAGCTTGGGGTATATTTTAGAATTTACAGGGGTTTTACTCTAGCCACCAAGTCTTAGCACCGAGAAAATAGTGTGAGAAAGACCTGTCAAGTTTTTCTAAGTACTGGAGCTTAGGTAGGTAAGGCGGTGGGAGCCTGAGCATTGAGCCTTGTTTCTTATACATCAGCCTCTCTGGTTCAGTCCCTTAATAATTTAGAGCAACTGCCTGTTGTTGTGGACACCTTTAACGCAGTTGAAAATTTGATAGAAAATGCTACTTCATTCTCCTTCCTTCTCTCAGTTCACCTTTTATAGATGCTCTCTTTTCTACTGGAGAGCTTCTGACATGGTCACGTAGGGCCAGTCTTGGGGGCTTTTGTGCTGGGTACTGAATTATGTTACCTTGCAAAGGTCCTGGAACCTTTCCTTCCTTTTCTTTAATCAGGAACTTTTTTAGCCAGTGGCATTTCTGGTCTGAATAAAAAATGTCAATAGCTATTAAAAATCACAGCAATAATATTCCGTCACTGAAAGCATCCAAGGAAATTATGATTATGTACTTTGTTTCTGTGGCTTTGCCTCACTCAAGTTATGTCCTTATGTTCATTTTGGTGATGTGACAATACTCTTAAAGTGCAACTGAAAATTCTTTATTTCTCCTGTGTCTCCATACTCTGGAGGTGGGAATTATTCAAAATGTCATCAAAAGAGCCAGTGGAGCAGGAAATTTATGACACAAGGAGAAAAATCTTGAAAAAAAGAAGAGCTGCAGAAAGCAATTGTAATAATTAAACTTTGATTACTAAAATCAAGTCACAAAGTCCTGGAAAGTGATACAAGGCCTTTTCTCTGAGTAAACTCTTTTATGAATGTTAAGGTTAAAAAGCCTTTTTTTCTTCCTGCCATCTGTTCATTCTGCAAAAGCTTATTGCATGTTTTTGAGTATTTGACTGGAAACAGATGTGTCAAATCTCTTTTTTTTTTCTTTTTCTTTATTCTTTCTTTGGGCATGTTGTGTTAGACTGCAATTAATGGCCTGTTTCCTTTTTCTGAATGGATGCAATATCTCACAGAAAAGCTTTTAGCTTTCATGAGAGAAATCCCTTTTGCATTTATTAAACTGCACTTCTTATTGCAGTTTGGTAGTGGTGACTGCCAAAGTCCAGGGAAGGCTTTTATACAGACACCTGATTTTCTTTGGCTTGTCTGCATAAGTGAACACACCTACCTACCTTCCCTACATGCTTAAGAAAAAAAGGAATTGAGAGGGGAAAAAAGAAAGCTACAATAAACTGCACAGCAAAGTTGTAACAGAGATTAATTTGGTTTGTGTAATTTCGTAATTCTGGCAGTGGCGCCTCTCATTAATAGAAGTATAGGAAGGAAATGGCAGATTTATTTACTCTTCCAGAAAAGATTATATATGAAGGAAGTGGCTGTACATAGGAAAGCATTCAGTATGATAAGTGGTAAGAGGGGAGATGAGAAATAAAAAGAATAAAGAAAAGCTAGTCTGTCATAATTTTACTGGCTTTAAATAGCAGTTCCTGCCTAATTTGGCTCAGACATGGTCCTGTTAGTGCAAGTCATACTGTCTATCCAACCTTCTTTTTGCTGCAGAAGAACCCTCTGTGATTGTTCTTACTTTTTCCATTAACTTGCAAGTGAAGCAATTCTAGGGAAGATAGCCAAGGCATAAAAAGAAAGTTGCTAGGAAGTTTATAAGGGTTGATACTGACTGTTTCTACTGCCTCAGAGGACAGTGAATCCCAACATGCAGAAAAAAGACACTGCAAAAATTCTTTTGTGGTGATGAAAGGGAGCAGAGGATAAGTCTGCCTGATGCGTTCATTATGGCCTGAAGTAGGAGAAGATGTGAAGGTATATGGAGGTGCAGGACATGAGGTTGCCCAGAGCAGTTTTATATGCATGGGAGAGGTGTGCAAAGAGTAGAATCTATGTAAACAATAATTTACAAAAAAGGTCTTAAAAACTTCTTGAATATAATGGCATTTTCACTTACATGTGATTTAGAAAGCATGGACTTTGCACCAGGAAATCTCAGGGCACAAGTTCAGGCAGATTTGTGCAAGATTATAAAGATATATGTTTGAAAACTTAGTTGCTTAGCTCTCAGTATCTTTAGATGACTGGCACTGGTCTGTCTCACGCATATAAATCTAGAATAGCATCACTGAATTGAAAGGATGCAGAAAGAGAGCATTTTAGGCTGACATTTTACAAGTCTATTTAGGTATCTCTGGGGTAATGAATCTCAGACTTGCTAGTATTTGCACTAATGCTTGGTGCCTTCTTAACTAGTTGCTTATGTATCACGTACTCTCTCAGCCTTGGCAATACAAAGAAATAAGATTTTGCTCTAAGGCCATCACTGGGGACATTTGATGAGTCCATTGGCTTAGATAAGCTTGAACTGATAGAGTAAAAGGTCAGGTTTTGTAGAAGATGGATAAATAACATTATTCTTAGATCAAATGCAAGCACAAGTCAGTGCAATCACAAATCAGGTTTTTGTGTCTTGAGAAGCAAGAATCTGGATTCTAAGCTTTTCTTATGATACTTCTTCTGCAGCGCTTATCAATCAGAAAGCCTGAAGACTCAAAAGCCAAACAAAAACAAGGAGACAATGTGAGGGAGAGGATCATCAGACGGGCTGCTTTGGAGTTCGAGGATGGCATGTATGGTATCCTTCAGCTTTGCTGTACGTTAAAGTGAGGACTCACTAGAATAACAACCACAGCTGTTTTGTTTGAAACATGCTCATTGTCTTTCCCAGAACTTGGGATTCTCTCATTTTATTGACACCCTATTGAAATAGATTGGAAGTTAAGGCATAAGGTACCTGGAGTTTTTATCCAGGCATATCTGCAGAGTTTGTTAGCAGCTGAATGTTTTGCAAGAATTTCTTGGAAAAGTTACATACATTGGAAATTAAGTTTACTTGCAGTGTGGGTTTTTTATCATGTAAAGCATTTGACAGAATGCAATTAGACAGTCCAAATGTCAAAATAATTCATCACAAATGTGAGGCATCTAACTAAAAATGAAAGTATTTGTGAAGAGAACGGTTCTAATCTAATCATAGTATAATTATAACTTTTTTTAATTTACTAGCTTGCAGTGTTTTCCTGTTTATGCCTTAACCAATTCTCTTCAGCTAATCTGGGTATTGGAATCCCACTGTTGGCCAGTAACTTCATCAGTCCAGACATAACTGTTCACTTACAGAGTGAAAATGGAGTCCTGGGTTTGGTAAGAATATTTTCTTGGTCACTTAGTACAGTGTACATACCTTGCAGTGCATGGGTTTTATTTCCCACTCACCCCCAACCTGATTATAATTTTACTAAAAATCTTATTCAAATATATGCCATATTGCATGATCATAAAATTCTCACTGTAGTGAAGGGAAGTTTTTAAGCAAATGCTCATTTCAGGATTATAGTGCTACTTTGCTAAGTATGTTCTTTACACTTTTTGCTGGAAGGAGTCGGTACCTTCAGTAGTTTGCAAGACCAAGCCTTGTAAGCTTTATCAAACATAATTTTAAATAGAGCTTAAAGTGAATGTTATTTTCACTGTCATATGGCTTTATGAAGTTGCACCTGCATACCTTTTTCTGAAAAATGTCTGCCACTTAAACCAAACAAAACCCCCACTTCGTGGTTATTTAGTCATTCTAACAGCCTCTAACAGCATGTCCATCAGTCCTGATAGGTTAATTGATGGAAATTGTGGCTTGTATTGTCAGGGGTGTTGTTCTGCTAAAGACAAGAAAATACATGTCTGTGATGATCTATTTTCAGTAATAAGCATCAGAAATAATAAAGCAGTTATGAAATGTATCTCAAAAGTATTTAATATAAAGCTGACATATGTCTGTGTTGTGTCAGGGTCCTTACCCACTTGAAAATGAAGTAGATCCAGACCTGATTAATGCAGGTAAAATCTTTTAAATGAATTTAATTTATGGGAAATGATTATTCATTGTTAATCTGAAAATTTTCTTTTGATTCAGTATTTGAACCCAGACTCCTGTTTTATTTACTTATTAACGTACTTGTCTTCTTTTAAGTGAAGGTTGGTTTTGATCAATGGAGATGTTTAGTGTTCTGTTTAGAGAGCTTGCGCTTTGATGCATTTTAGTCGTTACTGAGGGAAACCCTCTTCCAGGCAAGGCAGTAAAGAGTCAAATCTTCGTTTTCAGAGGTGAGATTGTTCTGTGAAGCCTATATGCGAATATGGATTTGTTTTCCTACTACTTTTCACCTTGTGTCTTCTCGAAAACGGCTTTTAATGATTTATATTTGGGACAGGTTTTAAAACGTCCTGTGTATAATGGCCTGGTTTATTTCTGGCTACTGAGTTGCCAGAAATGCAGCTCGTTTGCGTTCAGAGAGAGAGCGGTAGCCACGGCAGGGGGACAGAGCTCCCCAGCTGGGACCTGCCATACTGGAGGGCTTTGCTGCAGGTGGCTGCTCATTCATGATAATGGTATAGGTTGTAGACCCATAGCTGACATCTTACAGTTGTGGTTTTTTCCTATGGAAAACCTATGGATTTCATATTTTGTATTTATGTGTACATATACATACATGTGTGGGTATCTATGTATTTATCTATATAGACAGTACCTTTCTCAGCTGCTATTAGCAAGTAAAATTAAACTCTGAAAAGTCAAAGGAGATAGTGCACTGACATCAAACAAGCTTTTAATTTAATATCAGGTGCAGTCCAGCAATTGTTCACTGACTTGAAACATTTGCTACCTGGCTTGACTAATTGATACTATTATCATACTGCTCTGTTACTGCCCCTGTTTCAGTATTATGTTTTAAATAAGGAGTTATTTAAGACCATCTTCTGATTTGAAGTAAGAAATTATTACGGAATTGAGTCCAGCATTTCACCAGTAGCTAGATAACCGTTGTGATACGCTGTGTGAAGGAAAATGCCAGAGGCACATGAGACCTGTGATAATTCTTGAATTGATATTGAGGTGCTTTTTTTAAAAAAAAAAAATAATTATTGGAAGTGTCATTTGAAGGAAAAAAATACTTAGAATAAAAAAAATTACTATAAAAGGTGAAATTATATGTACACATATTAGAACTTAAATTCTGATACAGATGCATTAGAAATTAACAAGTTAACAGAGTGACGATTGAAAAAAGAACTTGATAAAAACCCTGAAAAATCACTGTGCTTTTATATGGATATCAAGATGATCTTAAATTGTTGTTTATGGTTGATAAATATTTTTGAAGAGATAATCTTGCAGGGATGAAGCAAACATAAAGAGGTTAGAATGCCACATGGAAATCAGATTATTCTAGTATTGGTACTTCATTGTTAGGCATCTTCACATCTTCCTCTGAAGCTGCAGTAGACAGGACACAGGATAGGTGAACTCCAGCTCTACCACCGAAATTATAATTGTTATCATTGTTGAAACACACAGAAGCTGCTAAATCCCTTTGACACTTAGTTGGATTAAAGCCACTCCAGGTGCTTTCCAGCCAAATTTAAAGAAACATATGAAGAAAATCGAATCCAAATGGCAAAAGGAATAGGATTTAATTCTGTTCACATTCATAGACTGGAATGGTACAGTATCAGCCCCCAAAGTCTACATTTTCAAAATATACTTCCAGTTCGGACTTCTGCCAAATTTTTATCTGCAAATGGAATTGTATTTCTTTGAAATATGGGGTGCGTGTGTGTGCCCCATTTTCTGAATGTCTCACATGAAGTTTATCTTCACTGTAATTGAAAAGTAGACTTTTGTCTTACAGCAGAAATATTTACAAGTACTGACTTCCTGAGAGCATATTCGAGAAGCGGGTAATACAGTGCTCTTTGTACATTATTCTGTGGTCGTCAGCCTGTGCCTCTTTCTTCGCAGCATTGCATTAGATTGTCGCTTTATCCCAGGGTTCTCACTCCATGTTGGTGCTTGTAGGCCCTGTTGTCTCCCCTGCTCCCTTGGATGGGTGCCTGATAGGGAAAGACAATTCAGGCAGTCCTAGTGGGTCTGGATGTTTGCATGGTAAACTCTTGTGATCAGGCTGCAAGATTGCTTGTTTGGCCTTAATTCTATACTATTTTTTGTGTCAAAATTTAATTTCTGTACAATGTCTTGGCATATAATACACATCAAGTGAACTCAATAAATTAAAACAGGTATCTGAGATCTCTATTTTAACTTTCATACAGTGTTTCCTTCCTTTTTCCAATCCTCTTATTTATTCTTATTCCCATGCTGGATTTATACTTTCACCTTTGTCTGTGTTTCTTATGCCTTTCCAGAGGCGCCCTGTACACATGGTGGTTGTTTGGACTGATTCAAAGTGCTGGCAGGAGAGGAAAGAGAGGGCTCTGGAGAGAGTCAAAATGAGACACCTCCATGTGCGTTGCATGGCTTGACTCAAACACTGTGCAGAGAACAGCACAGCACACAGAAGCACATTTTCTTTTGCACTTTAACAAAACGAGAGTAGACTAGATCTGTGATTTATTTTTCTGTGTTCTACATCATTATCACTCCAGACTGTTCAATGTGGTCTGCTCGCTCTTCTTGCAACCTCCCTGTCTCCTGAAGGTGCTCTTTCTCTGTTTCAAAGGAGAGTTACCTCTCACTTTTCCTGTGGCTAGAGCAGAAAGCTGAAGTCCACAGAGATTTCTTAGCCTCTGGTGTTCATGATGTCTTGCCTGGAACTGCTGGTGACCAAAAAGCGGGCAATCCTATCATTAAAAACTGTAACAAACTGCTTCACAATTCATTATGATTGATTAGGTTTACATGTGACATAGCAAGTGTAATCAGGTCCATAGTTGTACAGAATCCAAAGGAATTTGATAAAAAAACCCCTTATTTCTTGGTTAATAGCTGTGACTTCATTTGTCAAAGAGACAATATACATACATACTACAGCTTATTTCTTTTACAGGTAAGGAGACAGTCACTGTTCTTCCAGGTTCTTCCTATTTCTCTAGCGATGAATCATTTGCAATGATAAGAGGGTATGTAACACCACAAACCCTGATCTTTTGAAACATGAGAAGAATAAACTGAGTCAGTGGCTGAACTCATTAGTAATTCTTTGAAATGTGGTTAGCATCTAACAAGCAGTAAAATGATCATAGCCTTAATCAGGGATGGTTTACAGAGGATTAGGTCTAGCAATTGGAAATAGAAAAACACTGTAACTAATAGATACTGTAGTGATGTTCATGTCTACCACCACCTGGCCGTATATAAACACGTTTATGTTTTAACAACTACTTTTTGGTCATTTCCAAGTATCTAATCTGTACTTGCACTCTGTATACTCTCTTTGCTCAGCTTGCAACTGTGATCCTCATTCCACCTCCCTAATGGAAATTCACCGTCTGCACCTGTTTTTTGTTTGTTTTTCAGGAAGGAGGTTGGATACAAACAAACACTAAATTCTAATGGCTCTGAGAGATAATGAGTGCATGTAAATATGTGAAGGAGTGCACTTAGAAATAAGAGTTCAGAGCTGATGACTGTGCATGCAATTAACCAAAACCAGACAAAAGTAATAATGTTTTTGAGGCTCAGTAGGCAGACAGAAAAATTTGCATTAGCAATAGATCTAGAGGGGAAAAAAAACCCCAACCACATGTGTGACAAAATGGTTGCTACCTCTGTGGTATGCCGCCATCTTTATATTGATGTAATGAGAATGTGAACGACAGCTTGTTAAGATTTGTGAACTGTTACTTGAACATGATATGCTAATTACTCACTTTCTGTTGCCAGAGGCCATGTTGATCTGACAATGCTTGGAGCTATGCAGGTGTCTAAGTATGGTGACCTTGCCAACTGGATGATTCCTGTAAGTAGGTGTTTGTACTACTGTCAGTGCACTGTATTTAGGATAATATAAATGTAGCTGTGGGTCAGGCAAAGGAGAAAAGGTCTGAAGCAGAACGGCAGTTGTGAAGCTCAAAGCATTAAAATAGAGGATATGTGCGGCTTTAAGGTTAACACATTTTCTTGTGTAATGCTGGCACCAAGCAATCAATTATCAGGAGTCAGCCCTTTAAAATTATGCTTATGCTGAGCATTGTGAGAAGCTAAACATGATTTATGTAACCCTTTTCCCTCCTCTTGGGTCTGTGCCTTTCAAATGTCATAGTTTTTTGCTGAAGACTGATGCTTTTTCTTAAAAGTGACAACTCTTGTACCTGGAGCAAGAACTTGAAGGAAGGTGTGAAATAGCAGGTAGCTCATTATAAAATTATAAAAAAAATCTGCATTATTTTCCTCAGTGTTCTTGTCAAAGGATCACAGAATTACCATTTTGAATACAGCTAGAAGGAAGCAGTACTTCAATATAAGCTAGTCCCAGTATTATTTAAGCAGCTGATGACATTATGCCATTCTTTGAAGACAGCTTATGTTTTAACATTAAAAAAAATACATATCTTTCCCATGGTTTACAAGTTTGATGTTTTTAACAGCTTTCAATATGGTACTTTCTGATACGGTTTGTATAAGAGATGACTAGAAGCAAATTTTCTTTTTAGCCTGGTTAAGGTGATGCGGCATATTTCTATCTGTCTGGGCACTGCTGAAGGTCTCAGAAAAGTCTTTGAAAACTGAAACCAGGGTAGAGGAGGAAAAACACCTGAATGAACGTCTTGTCTCTTGGAGAAGCGTTAGTTGAGTCCAGTTGTCTGTGTGGCCTCTCCAGCAGGCCTGTGAACGTGCAAGTCATGGAGCAGTGGCTGGAGCATAAGCTGCTTTTAGTGAGAGGGGACAAAGACAGGGTCTGTACAGGCAGATGTGGGAGAAAGGGTTATTTGAAGGGTAATTCCAGGTGTCCGTGTGAGCAGTTGTAGGGGATGTGAAGGGGTTATTGGTAGGTTGTAATATGACACATAGGAGACAAATCCATAAGAGAACAGGCTTCCTTAGGTGTTCTCACAGCACAGCCTGGTTTTATGGTCACACACCTGAGAACAGACAGGCTAGTGATAGCTAGATCTTTTCAGTCACTACTGTTACAAGTGGTCACTTTTTCAAGACTGTTTTCTACTTGCAGTGTCATCCAGTTAATACTGTGAAAAAATGGGGTCTGAAAGTTAATGCTGCTGTTAGTGCATCACTGGGATCCTGTGTGTGCTCTTCTATTGCTGTTTTGTGTCTTTTGATAGAACTCTGTGTTTTAAACATAATCTGATGATCAGATACACTGTAGGAGTCCAAGTATGACATGCATTAAGGTAGTACTGGTTAGCTTTGCATTATCCAGTTGCAATTTAATTTTTGGCTTGAGTTACAAGAACTTGTCACTAGAATCCAAAATATTGAAACCAGCGTCTATGGAGGAACCCCCACACACTTTGCAATATAAGGGATAAATCAAATTACATTTTAACCCTAGGTTTGCTGTTTGAGCCATGGAAAAAGTATGATAGTGTAAGTTTTCAAGGAGTTGAAACCTCAGGTAACTAAAATTGGAGTTTACCTGAATTATCCATGGCTCTGTATCTCAAAGGTATGATATGTCACCCAAACTCTATTTATATATCTTAAATAGCTAACTTTAAAAAACGTACACTTAGTAAACTGTATTTTTTTCCAGATGATTGATGTAAGTAAATGTAAGTAATCTACACTGTCAGTCCAGTACTGCAGGTATATGTCACTGAGAAGCTGAGTGGGATATTTTTTCCTTCATATCAATCTGAGAACTACTCTTTTCTTTTACTGGATGAAGTAGCTCTGTTTTTGTGAAAGCACTTCCTTCATTAACTTGTGGTGGCTCTGTTGTCTTATACAAGTAGAAATTACTTGCTTACATAGTGGCTTTTAAAAATAATTCTGAATTACTACATTCTCTGAAAATTTTGAAGATGGATTAGAAAAAACATGTAAAGGTAAGTTGTTATAGTATAAACTATTTTTTTGTAAGTAACATTTAGAGATTTTCTTGTAGGCACAGTTCAAGATGATTTTAATCTATACAGCTTTTTATTTCAATTGGCAGATCAATTCCCGGTTTTGTTTGGCTGGGTTGTCTTAGACTGACATTCTCTTTATACTTTTGCAAAATGAAAGTCACCGTATAAACATGTCCCCAGACTATCCTTTATATTCAACATTACTTAACTACTGAGATTTTCTTCTTGACAATCCTGAAAAAGCAGTGTTAAATTTTCATGTACCTGATAAAGCCTTCTGTTTACTCAAGCTATTTCTGAAAGGCCTATTATAAAGCAGAAGGTTGTATTTTAGGTAGGAAGAATTGCTTTGTTTGCATTTTCATTGCTTTTGTAAATTGAAGCAGCAACAGAATTATTCTTTAAAATACCCAAGTGAACAAGTAATAACCAAAGTTTCCTGGTCTAAAGTATTCCTAGTAAACCAGCAAAAATGCACCTCTAGTGATAGCTCACGAAGCTGCAATGTCTGAAAAAAGGCACTCCTGATGCATCAATGGATAGATTTTAATGCCAAAAAAATCCCAGTAATTTCAGCTGACCATATTGGTATCTCAGCATATAAAATTTCATGCAGTTGCATCTATGCTGAATCTAAAAGCTATTCACTAGACAGTTCTTGAAAAGCAATGTCATAAGCCAGAGCAATTTGCCACTTGTTTTCTTGCTTAGTTTCATTTTACCAGTGGTGTGGGTTTTTTTTTCTTTTTTTTTAAAAAAACCCCATTGTGCTATATTGCCAGTTTTATTTTTATTTTGACCTCTGCTCCCACTGGCTTTTTCTAGAACTTCCCTGGTGTGTTCCAAAGCTTTTTAGCAAGCAGTGTTTGGGGTTATTATTCATTATAGTACTTGTAAATAGAGTGCAGGACTACTTCTTTTTAAATTAAAACTTGCTGTTAAAGTCAACATGTATTGCCATTTTCTCGCGCCAACTTTTGTTGTTTTTCATAGTTCTTCTTTTCTATGTTTGACAAAATTAGTCATGCTTAACAATAATTTTCTAAACAAAGTATGTTTTGATGTTGTTTAAGTATGGAATCAAAAATTTAAATTTTGCTCAGGGTACATACACACTTATCTTTAGAGAAAAAGGTGAAAATCCAACTTCTACTGTATTTATGTAAACTTAAAAAGCAAGATATTTTCCACAGATATTTTCCCAATATATTTAGTTGACTGTCCAGAACTTGTTTGATTCCTGTTAGCATCAGTTTCCAAAGTTATGTCTCAATTGGAAAATTGAAATTGCTTATTTTGCTTCTGAAGATGCCTCTCCATTCTGTTCAGCCCCAAATTTATGAATAACATGTATGTTTTCAAAACAGAAAAGCATAAAATACAACTTTGGGTAGCTTTTATTGGTCTTATTATGTACCCTTCTCCTACCATACACCATATGGGTCCCTGTGAGTTTTTGCTATCCTCATTTGCCATTCGTACTAACCTTTAGCTGTCTGCAAATTTATTTTTCAGTGACATTGTGTTTACTTGTAAGTAAATATGCCTGATGACACTCCATAAATCCAGACAGGAGCCTTTCCAATCATCAGTCATTTCCCTTTGGTTACTTTGTTTTGAGATCTGTTGGTCAGATGATTCTTAATCTGCTTTATTGATATGTTATTACTATTGTACAGTACAGATTTTTAAAATGGGATTAACCACCATGTAGGCACTGAGATCTTCCTCCTTTTTCTGTAAATAAGATGATATGTTACCGTCATTCATGTTAAGTTGAATTATGAGTGAGATGCATCTTTTTTTAGTTTGTGGGTGCATCTGTTTTTTTGTGGGGTGATAGAAAGATCGACTTTGCTGAAAGCTTATAGTGTAAGGAAACTTTAAGCTGTGTTTTATTGTAACATTTTTCACTTAGCTTTGTGTTTAGGTTTGGTTAAAGTATTTCTTACATGCTATAGCTTTTGGGTTCTTAGGTTGATGGTATTCACATTATTTCAGAGGCAAGTAATAACTCTAAATTTTCTGTTTTGAATAAGTACCATCATGAAGCTATCCTTTCTGTCCCATAAGAGCTTGATGAGACTTGAGGCATAGTGCGTGCATGTGTGTATTTACTTGCACTTACTAGGAACTGAGCTAAGGAAGGCTCATTGCAATAATTACAACCCTTTTTTTGCTCTTGTCTGCTAATTTCTAATGGAGAGGAAAATCCTGAGTAAAGGACGATGAGGGTGAGAATATTTTAAGCGCATGCCGTAAACAATGCTGTTTGCTTAGGCAGAAGTTACTAAACACTGTCATTTATTGATAGTTTTACTCCATTAAGCACTACTACTTAATGGCTTTTTGTCTTCCTCCCTTTAGTATTTCTCCAACTAACAAGAGGGTTTCTGGCGAGGGAAAGGAGAAAGAGGTTGCAAATTTCTGAGGAGCAGCTGCAAACAGAGTGCAGCTGGGAGAAAGTGGCCAACAGAGGTGTCAGAGAAATGCTGAGGACACAGCCGTGGAGTAGGGCAGACAGGCCAGAGCAAAGGGGAGCCTGTGGCTGCTAAGAGCTACTGGATGGAGCTACGTTTCACTTCCTGAGTGAAGGATAGGTATCTGACCTATCTGTGTCTCTCAAGCTACTGTCAGAAGTTGCTGCTAGCAGGGCAGCTTCACCGCATCTATGGAACAGCAGTACAAGCATGCACTGTCGGAGCAGTCCTGGCTCCTGTGGCAGTTTAAATTGTCTCACTTGGGATTTTAAAAGTTGTGGGATTGACTGCACATCTCCCTGCCTGTATTTGCTCTGTTTGTAGTTCATTTCTACCGGTGACTTTTTGAGAGTCAGAATAGGAGTATTTTATTAAAAAGTTCCTGCTGCCCTTCTGGTGGCTACAGCTTACTACAAAGTACTGTTTTATTTTCCACAGCCTTCCTAATGGAAGAGACATGACTCTAGTTGTCGTTGTGACATGTATCAGAGGCTTAGCATAGGTCAAAACGAAACACCAGAACTTTTGATATGTTCCCCTGTGACACCAGGGCCTCTGTCATTTTAATATACATTTTTGAACGTCCCTTAGCCATTAAACAATGCTAATAATATAACTACTGATATGGCTGACATGCTGTACCATCAGAAAAAAAATCATTGAACCAGTGGTGCAGGAGCCCTGCAGCTGAAAGTTGATGAATCTGAAAGAGCAAAATGGATGAAATGTGTGACATCATATTTCAGTAGGCAGAAACTTATTGCAGGTGAAAAGTAAAACTATGAACTGTATCATTAATGAGAGGGTAACATACTCAGGAGGACCACAAGAAGGTCTTGAGGTTATGCAGTGAGGAAATCAGAAGGGCAAAGACCAACTAGAACTTAATCTGGCTACTGCCATAAAAGACAATAAAAAATGTTTCTATAAATACATTAGCGACAAAAGGAGGGCTAAGGAGAATCTCCATCCTCTATTGAACGCGGGGGAAACAGAGTGACAAAGGCTGAGGAAAAGGCTGAGGTACTTAATGCCTTCTTTGCCCCAGTTTTTAATAGTAAGACTAGTTGTTCTTGGAGTAGCGAGTCCACTGAGCTGGAAGACAAGGAGAAGGAGCAGAATGAAGCCTCCATAATCCAAGGGGAAATGGTTAGTGACCTGCTGCACCACTGAGACACACACAAGCCTGTGGGGCTGGGTGGGATCCACCCACGGGTACTGAGGGAGCTGTGGAAGTGCTCACCAAGCCACTTTCCATCATTTATCAGCAGTCCTGGCTAACCAGGGAGGTCCCAGTGGACTGGAGGCTAGCAAATGTGATGCCCATCAGAAGAAGGGCTGGAAGGAGGATCCAGGGAACTACAGGCCTGCCAGTCTGACCTCAGTGCTGGGGAAGGTTATGGAGTAGATCATCTTGAGTGCCATCATGTGGCACATGCAGGACAACCAGGTGATCAGGCCCAGTCATAGTGGGTTTATGAAAGGCAGGTCCTGCTTGACTAACCTCATCTCCTTCTGTGACAAGGTGACAGTTAGTGGATGAGGGAAAGGCTGTGGCTGTTGTCTGCCTGGACTTTAGTAAAGCCTTTGACACCGTTTCCCACAGCATTCTCCTGGAGAAACTGGCTGCTCATGACTTGGACAGGTCTACTCTTTGCTGGGTAAAAACCAGGCTGGATGGCCAGGCCCAAAGAGTTGTGGTGAAAGGAGTTAAACCCAGCTGGCAGCCGGTCACAAGTGGTGCTCCTCAGAGCTCATTACTGGGACCAGTTCTGTTTAATACCTTTATCAATGACCTGGACAAGGGGATCGAGTGCACCTTCAGTAAGTTTGCAGATGACATCAAGTTGGGCGGGTGTGTCAATCAGCTTGAGAGTAGGAAGGCTCTGAAGAGCGATCTGGACAGGCTGGCCGAGGCCAATGGTATGAGTGCTGGGTCCTGCACTTGGGTCACACCAACCCCATGCAGTGCAACAGGCTTGGGGAGGAGTGGCTGGAGAGCTGCCCAGCAGAAAAGGGCCTGGGGGTGTTGGTTGACTGCCGGCTGAATATGAGCCAGCAGTGTGCCCAGGTGGCCAAGAAGGCCAACAGCATTGTGGCCTGTATCAGAAATAGTGTGGCCAGCGGGACTGGGGAAGTGATCGTGCTTCTGTACTCAGCACTGGTGAGGCCGCACCTCAAATACTGTGTTCAGTTTTGGGCCCCTCACCACAAAAAAGACATTGAGGTCCTGGAGCATGTCCAAAGAAGAGCAACAAAGCTGGTGAGGGGTCTGGAGCACAAGTGTTATGAGGAGCGGCTGAGGGAGCTGGGGGTGTTTAGTCTGGAGAAAAGAAGGCTGAGGAGACCTTACTGCTCTCTGCCACTACCTGAAAGGAGTTTGTAGAGAGGTCAGTGTCCGTCTCTTCTCCCAAGTAACAGGTGATAGAACAAGAGGAAACTGCCTCAAGTTGCACCAGGGGAGGCTTAGACTGGATATTAGGAAAAATTTCTTCACTGAAAGTGTTGTCAAACATTGGACCAGGCAGCCCAACGCAGTGGTGGTGGAGTCACCATCCCTGGAGGTATTTTAAAGATATGTAGATGTGGTGCTTAGGGACGTGGTTTAGTGGTGGACTTGGCAGTGTTAGGTTTACAGTTGGACTTGATGATCTTCAAGATCTTTTCCAACCCAAATGATTCTATGTTTCTATGATTCAGGATTAAGGCTGAGGTACTCAGCATCTTTGCCTTGGACTTTAGTGGCATAGCGGTAGAATTTGGGGGAGGGTGGGTAGTATCCGCCATAGAAGAGGACTGAAGACTGATTAATAAAAGTGGACATGTGTAAGTCCATGAGGGCGGACAGAATACATCCAAAGGTGCCAAGAAAGCTGGCAATTTCCTAAACCACCAGGCTGAGAGGCTGGTGGCTAGCAGTTCAGTGAACAGGTAGCAGTCTGAGGGATGATACTGGGGCTGATACTGTTTAACGTATCTTTTCCCTACAAACAATATAAACCAAATACAATTTTGAGCAAGAAAATTAACCCTAGCTTTGTATATTCTTCTGCTGGAGTATAAAATTCTTGTTTTGATAGCTAAGATAATGCAATTAAGGGGCTGAGGAAGAGAGTGATGTAATTTGTGCAGGTTGATGGAGTTTGGATACATAAATCTGAATCGTTCTTGGAGAAAATAAACGATATTTGGATTTTAGAAGCAGCAGCCTTAATTTTTATGTTCTGACTAAGAGTAGCCAAACCTAAAGGATTAAAGCCTTAAGAATGAAATAAATTGAGAGAAAATGATACAAAAATTCTAAGCTTTATCAAAGAAGATTATCTGAAAGGAAGACATAAGGAAACCCAATTAAAATTTAGTAATAAATCTTTTAATTTACCATCTGTAGAGGTCAGTATAACCTAAAGCGTTATGAATATGAGTTTATATATTATTGGTAGTTTTTCTACAGGCCTTCAAAGTACATCTTTTGCACAGTTTTTGAACACTTTGACCATAAGCTGAACTGCATGTTCATTGGTAAAGACATTTTAAAATGAAAGTAAACTGGCAGAGGCCAGCTGAGTATGTGACTGTGGGAGGGTTTTTTGGGTTTGGTTTTGTTTTTAATTATTATTTGTGAGAGCAGAGGGCTCCACAGCAAGAGCTTTTCTGACTTGAAATTATAATTTTTAATGATGGGAGAAAGGACACGTATCCCTGAATGGCTGAGAGCACTGTAGGTCTTCTCCAAGGAGCCCTGTTGCTACAAATTAGCTAAATTCTGTATGAATAGAAAATATGCAGGTTAATTATGTTCAGTGACTGGGTTTCTCTTGGTAGTAATGTGAAGTAGCCTGATGTCTAGGACATGACTGAGTAGGGCTTTTACAGCAGCAGTAGTTAAAAAAAGAAGGACGGGACCTGCAGTTTCCTAGGGTCTCCTTGGAAATCTACATTTCAATGGGATATTATTTTAATATGAAGAGATACTATGTATTTGTGGACACATGTCTTGGAATGAAGCTACAGTAGTGTATCAGCTTACCGCTTCTCTGCCAACAAACATATGCCTGGAAGCCCGGCAGAGCCCTTGCAGTGTGTAATTAACACCATAGGAAGAGTCCTGGAGCCTCAACGGAGAAGGGAAGAGTTGTTAGCTTTACTTCTTTCACCTTTTTGAGCTCTCTCTATCAATTTTGTGTTTATTTCTCTTCAGACTGCATGGAAGGAATGTAGGAGCTTGCTGTTGGTGTTTTATTCATACTCTCTTAAATTTTCAATGTGGGAAGTGGCAGCTATGCATTAGGCATCTGTATAATGAGAGCAGCTGAAGAAATTCTGCCTGTCTCAAAAATAGCAAGCATATGTCTAAAGACTCCTGATCTGTGGGTTAATGGTAACAATTGTGACTACAACATGGAACCATCATTTTCGAGTGAGACTAGTATTACGTTGGCAGTAATATTTAATTATTGCACGCTATGCTGTGTGTTTTGGAAACAGTATTCAAAGGTCCCACTACACTGAAATAACATTCTTCACTGTAAAGCAAATCCATTTCAATGAACCATGTCACAGACTGTTGTGAGTTGTTCCTGAGTTGCAGGTTTTCAGTGTATTTATTTCAATTTCACTCATTCATTTGAATCTGTTGCCAACAGTTATTTAAAGTAAATTGTATGGGAGAACAGAGAAATAAAATTTCAGCAGCTTTCTTTGCAGGTATTTTATACTGCCTTAATTTTCTGGTTATGGAAAGTAAAAATATAAATATAGTTAGTACACATATTTGTGTATGCGACATTTTAAGGAAGAGTTACTAATAAATTTTGCCAAGAAGTATCGGTCACTCAAGAATTTATGTTCCATTCTTTCAAAAATGGTACTTACTTTTTAATTTTGCTTTTCATTATGTGTGTGTTAGGAGATATCTGGTCAGCATTTTTGAGAATCAGGTAATTTTCTGTGTGGCCATACAACTAAATCTTTATTTTGGACATCCTTTAAAATACATCTTCACCCTGTGCATGTTGTGCATGTACAGTGTCCTCAGCTTTGTTGCAGTCTTCCTGTATTAACTGTTGTGTTGTTGCATTATCAACTTACTGATTCAAAAATCCTGTTAATGATTTCCCAGTGTTTCTTCATAATGTTTATTTTGTCATATTCTCAGAGTAAAATCTAATTTAGGTGTCATAGTTGGCAGTATAATTAAAATAATTCTGTAGTTGTGCCATATAAGGGCATAAAATCAGTGGAAAATAGGACAAGGAAGTATATTTCAGAACACTTAATCTTCATCTTTTTTGATGCATTCTTCATCCAGTCTTTTTCACTAAAGAAATGGAAAGTGAAATCTGGAAGACCTGTGGCTTTCATTTTAGAATCAACTATGAACATGCCTTTCCTTTAAACACTGGACCAAACTGTTAGCAATGGCCAAAGAATTATCATCTACGTTTTTATATAGTTAGAGTAGATTTATGCATATGTATTTTTTTAATATTACCTTCTGATTGATATCTGTTTTGTACAAATCTAAGGTCTGTGCTAATATGCACCCCTCCAAACAAACAAAAAAACCCCAAACCAACCACATCTAACCCCACAACAATTGACGAGATATTTTTGTGAAATAGTTATATACGGCTCTGATGACCTCCTTGCTTGTGCTGTGTGTGTCATTTGAAGCTGGCACATCTGTGCAGAGGGACAGCATCTATACGGAGAGGGAGACCTGTGTGACTCATCTGTTAGTAGTGCTCACATACCACTGCAGAGAAGGGCAGAGCAGAAAACTTGGAAGGGGTCCTAAGTTCATCCTTTTGAGTGCAGGGTTAGCACCATTGATGGTGATGATGGAAGTATCTTGTATCCACTGCATTACCTTCATTTCTGCTTTCCTCTGTGGAGTTCATACTGTTCCAGTTGCTCTGAATTTTAGTAGCAGTCCCTGGCATGATATAATTATTTTCTTTCATAAGGAAGCTGAGAGTGGTGATGGATTCTGTACTTGTCACCTAGTCTGTGTCTGTGGCCATCAGAGACCATACTGACATTGTTAAAATCTTTACTCTGTCATCCCAGGTAGCTTGTTCAAGGTCTGTCAGGGAGATGCCTGAAAATTCAGATTGAATGGGAAGCCTGCATGAGGACTGTAGTTTAAACTAGAAGCATTCATTGTCTTCTGTAAGGGTTTTTGAAATAGTAGTTTTACTAACTCTGAGCATAGTGTGAGGCATATGTATTCTTTTTTCTATTTAATGGAAGGAGAGAGAAATTTCAGACTAAATGCTATTTATTTAATACAGTATTAGGGTAGTTGGCAACATGGGCAAGAACTCTTAACAGGGAAGTAGTTCAGTTCCTTTTCAAATGGGTGTATGTTTTCACCTTGTCTGTCCTTTCATATTCAGTTTTAAATGGAATTATTCAAGCTTTTATTTCCATCTACATTCTGATCCTTCAAACTTTGCATTTACCACTGGTAGGTTTTCACTTTCTTGAACTCATCATTAGCATCTGCTTTGCTGTACTGTTGATGTGATACGTGTTTGTCTCAAAAGATTATGTTCTTTTAACGTAACCAGATCAGTTCAGATGCATTTTATCTTATGATGTTGGGAGTAGCTATAAAATTCAGTTATGGAAGAAAAGTCCTTTCCCCTGGGAGTATAGAAGAAAGGTTTAAGACACCAGCATTGATTCAAGATCTTAATAGAGTTTGAAGGCTCCTGAGTTTTCCTTTTTTCTCTCAGCCACCTCTTTTTAATCTGTTTGGATTTTCTTATAAATTGTTTCCTGTTTTCCTATAGCATCTTTCCAGCTTGCAACACTGTTGGGGTAAACCTCCGCATTCTCTTGAAAAATATCTTGACTGTCTTGAGCACCTTGGAGTACTCACAAGCTTCTGCTGGAATGCCACAGGTTGTCTTGGATGACAAAAGTGACCAAAACAACAGGAAGGTTTCTGTTTAGGAATTACTATTAGGCTAAATTACGTTCTGAGGCTCTTTAGTGCTATATTTTGACCACTCAAATGATGTTCTGATATGAAGATATCAGATGAGAAAGTATGTACCCTTCTCTCATATTTTCTTAAAGATGCCCCATCACTACAATAACAAAATTATTTATTTTGCAATAAGCAGGCATTATAAGAAATTTCACTAATTTTGTGTGGTTTTACGGCTGTGAAGAAGCAGAAGAGCTGAATATCTTAATTAAAAAAAAAAAAATTCATAAGGTCCATGAATTTCCACGTCTTGCAAACTGAGATGAGGCTGAGACTTGGCAAGAACTGCTGATGAAGCATAATAGGAAAAGCAGAATTCTTCCCTGGTATATAGACCTTTTAAGGAAACTGAGAATCTAGAAGGAAACTGTCAGCTTGTTTCTGTCCTCCAGCTAACCCTCGGTATAAATATTGCCAACATTGGACCTCCCAGGAAGCGCATGGCTAATTCAAAAAGTTTTTCTTCTCGCTTCAAGCTCTTGCTGGTGAAGTGGGCGTTATCATAGTTCTTCAAATTACCAGCGCTCAACCACTGAACTAAGTCTTTCCTTCTGGTTCTTAAGCTAGCAGCAGCAATGTAATTGGGAATTAACAAAAAACAAATAAATAAATGGGGGGCGGGGTCCGTGCAACAAAGTCCTGAACTTTACCAAGGTGGTAAGAAAATGCAGGAAACCTGCAAATGTATTTTAGCAGTTGCTTATTTGAAATACCTCCTTTTTTTTTAATGAATTGTTTAAAACAATTGAGCTTTTTACAGGTTGTTACACTTAAATGCCTTATCAAGTAACCAAGAGTGAACAGTTTTGTTTTCTACAATTTGCACTGTTCAATCAAAAATAAATAAAAATTAACATTTTATTGGAGTGAAATGTATAGTTCACACTTCAGCTAGTATCCAGCACTGTAAACCCAGTTTAGTTTTTCAGAGATTTCCCAGCAGAGGTGCCTGTTGCAAATGGTCTTCAGGAAGTGAAAATGTTTATTTTTATGACAGGCTGCATATTACATGCAAAGTATTCAAATAAAAGAGTCTGACTTCTGTCAGACGCAATTAAATATGCTATTAAAATTTAAAAGAAACAGAAATTGCTGGTTGCTTGTAAATGTGCAGTGTTTATAAATCTCAGAACTGTTTTGGTCTGCATGCTTATCCCAGGTAAAAAGGAACAAAATGTCTTTTGGGAATCACCTTTTAGACTCAAGCATTTTAATTGAAATTTAGGATGCAGCTGTCCCCTGTGACAGTATGGTGTAGGGGAAAGTGCAAGTTGTGGGAGTTTGGTAGATGCCCTGCGAGTGATGTAAGGCTCTTATGCTTTGGATATTCCTCAAAATAAAGGCATGTAATTACTTGGCTAGTTGGACTGCTTACACAAAGGGATGAAGTGTCTTCTCTCGGTCCTGTATGACAGCTTCTCCATCAGTAGATTTGTCATTGTCCTTCATTGGCACTTCTTCAGATATTTCTTAGTTGTTGTAGGTCCTTACTAGTTAATAGAACTAAAAAAGGCTGGAAAATGAACTAACAGCATTGTCAGGACAGGTATATTGACAGCATAGTCCTCAATGCAAACATATTCTGAGTTACTGGGGAGATAATCCATTGTCTTCAACTACTCCGCATTATCTGGTCAGTGAGCCTCTGGCAGGCAGGTGAGAGGTCACTGCAGTCTCTGAAAGAGCTCCGTTTTCCCAGGTAGGATGGAGAATGATCTGAGCAGTGCCAGGAGGTTAAGGACAGAGGTAATTCCTCTCATCCCTCTCAGGTGTGTATTTGCAAATATTTAGTAGTAATGTTAACTAACGTCATTCATATTAAATATTAATCTGACCTGAGAAATTCCAAAGGCGTTGTTTGTAGATATAGGAAGATGTGATTTATTCTTCACTGTGCAAACAGGAAGAAAATATGATTTTTTTTTTGGGGGGGGGGAGGCGGTGTACATTCCCTTTGCAGTGGTCAAGAGGCCATAATGATCAAGAGACCAGTAAGTTGCTGGCCTGGCAGCTTAATGAGACGGGTATTTTCCATATGTTTTAGATCGTGGACCATACGTACTGATACTAGTAAGGTACTGAATCACACAGCTAAAAAAAGGAAGCATAAGAAAAAAGCTTTATACTAGGAAGTTTTCCATCCATTTAACCATATACTTTTAGTTTTTATATATAAACCAGCGTCCATTGTATTACTGTCCATAATTTATTTTCATTATAGCTAATAACCAGTCAAACGAGAGCAAATACAAAACACTTGAGACCAAAAATAGTTTATTTTAGTCTGTAAAATTCCTTGCCTCATGTTTCTTACTAACCTCCCTTATCATGCAGGTGCCTTGATGTCCCACTCCCCTTTCTGCCTTCCTCAGCAGCTCTGGATTGGCTTATGAGGTTGTTGCCTTGTTTGTTTTTTGGGGTTTGGTGCTGCTTGTCCAAAAATGACTGCACTGCCCATACTGATAGAACTTTGTACTTATGGTCGTTTCCTGTCAGAAGTGTGCCAAGTCTGGACCTCTTACCTTCCAAGATCAGATGTGTTCAGTTTAAGGTGGTGGAAGCAGGCAGGGGTTGAATGCTGTAACATTATGGAAAGTAAAAATAGAGGTAGCTGAATACTGTTGCGTGAAAGGGGCAAAGCGGTTTTGGCAGAAAATAAACCCCCTTGCGTTCTAACACTCCTCACCGAGGTGGGAGGCTAGGTGCGGCTAGGTTTATATTCTGAGTGATGCCCAATTCGTCACTATCAGTCCAGTCGCGTTTAACTATTACGATTTGGATACACTAATAGTGGGCTGCACTGTCAGTTTAGTTGTGCTCATGAACTAGCACGGCCACTCTCGAGTCTTTGGTCGCGTTCAGTGAGAAACTAAAATGACTAGCTACTTAAACAGTGCAGTTTATTTGAACAACAGATCGAGGTTCTTTGGATTGCCGGTGATGAATACACTGTCTGCAAAGCACATGCAAATAAAAGTAATGTTAGTTATACAAGACGCGCGACAAAGTTATAAGCAATACAGCCTAGCTATAAATGTAGAAAAGAGATTCCCTAGAGAAATTTCTGTTTCCCGAAGAAGCGCTCGGTATAGTCTAAGTCTTACCCACAGGCGTCCCTATGGGGGGGAAGAAAGGCTCAGCCCGTCGACTGGTCCCGGAAGTCAGAGGCAGTCTGTGATGGAGTTCTCCCTGACTTGTTCGCGGTGGTGTCTTCCCTAATATCCCCCCTTTCTCGGGCTATTTTTATACTATTTTTTACTTTCAAGGTGGAGTTTGAGTGACTTTAGTCATACATACCTTTATTATGATTGGTGTAAAATTCTCTCGCTTCAGTTTAAAGGTATAGTTTACGAAAAATTCAGGGCGCAGACTCAAGGAGGAGTGGTCGCACCTTGGAGGTGGGTAGCCTTTGGGATGGAGGTGTGTTTTGGTATTATAATGACATTATAATGAGGAAAGTTCACACAAAGGACGGCATTTCATCAACATTTGGCAGCATCTGGGCTCAGGGTAGCGAGTCGGTCACTTACCCATTCATCTTGTTCTTGTACCTGCTACACATCACAGGGCAAGGCCATGGAAGAGTGCGTTCCGTTCCGTCCCCCGTGTAACTTCGAATCACAGGTACTGAAACAATACAGCCTGGAATTCATGCCAGCTGCAGCCGCCTATCTCAGGAGCCTTTTGATTCTATACCTTTCTTTGATGTGTGATCAATGCTGTACTTTTTGCGTTTTTGGCCAATTTAGTAGTTATTCCACAAACACCATGCCGTAATACAGCTGCTGTGATAACAGGTGCAATTCTGACGCTCTAAGAATGAGTCACAGAGGCAGAAAGCATTGCTTGGTTTGAGAGACAAACAGAAGTGAACACTAATCCACATTTATTTATTAGCCCATATTCTGAAATAACATCCAGAAACATCTGGAATAGAACAAAAAGGTCGGTTTGTGCTGATACAGTGATATGAGCCATGGCTTTCTAAACTGGCAGGTGGAGAGTGCTCAGATGTTCTTGTTGCTACATTTCATAATCAAAGATTTGTTTTTAGGATTTAATGACATTTCTATCAACAGGAGAATGAACACTTTGCTTTTCTAATGTCAGAACCAGTGGAACTAAATTCATTGCTCCTCAGTGTCAGGGCTTCCATTAAGCCAATGGTACTACTCAGATTTAAGTTACACCCCAGGGCACCAGCGGTGGCAGTGGATCCTTATTCTACTCATAATTCTTTTCCTATTTGCATCTTATAGAGCCTAGAATGAGACAGGTGTTGTTGCTCTGGAGAAGCTCTGCTAGTGTTTGAATACAGTGGTGGTCAAAAAGATGGGCTTTCTATGCAGGATTTAAATAATAAAAATGTTACATTTCTATTAAAATTTTAATTTTAGGGTAAGATGGTGAAAGGAATGGGTGGTGCCATGGACCTGGTATCCAGCGCACAGACCAAAGTGGTTGTCACCATGGAGCACTCAGCCAAGGTAAGGCTCTGCTACTTCTCTCTAAATAAGTGTTTTGTGCTGTACTGAAAAAGGAAGAAGGGGAAAAAAAAGGCATCTTACATTTATTCTGCTACTTTTTGAGAATTTGACAGTTTTGCTGTTAGTTATGGGGGTGCAACAGGGGGCTAGGTTAGTATGGTTCCTTTCCTCTTGTGCATGAATCATTCACCATGGAAAAAAATGAAATATTAACTTGATGTTTAAAAGCTGCACACATTTTTTAGTTACTTCATGCAAATTTAATGAGTGGCAATTGCCAGAGCTACAGTAGATGCTACCCCAGAGGTTTTACTCTTCATCTCACAATAATTTGAAAAATTAGGTTCCCCGTGGTTAAATACTTGTTATGATGGAAAGATATTTACCTTTGAAGTTGCCAGTCAAATTGGTACTGACAGCTTAATAGAATAGATCTTTTTGGCATGATGAGATGCAGGCTGCCTTACATCATTATGTGTTAGAGGTTAATCTAGAGACTTCTTTGTGGGGTAAGTTTTATAGATATAAACAGTTGTCTCCCACAGAAGGTCACAGGAAACTTGTAATTTGAAACGTCTAAAATGGGACTGTCCAAACTATGAGAAAAATGTACTGGAGGACAAAAATTTCTGTTTTCAAGGAACTATATCAAATGTTTAAAAATGAACATTTTGATTAATTTCTGTGTTTCTGTTATTCCAAATTTGTTGTATGTCTGCAATAAAAATTAGTTGTGTATTGCTTAAGATAATACCCCTGTGAGAATGCATAAGAGCAAGCATAAGGGCCATAATGCATTAGGACAACGAAGCTGGTGAGGGGTCTGGAGCACAAGTCTTATGAGGAGCGTCTGAGGGAGCTGGGATTGTTTAGTCTGGAGAAAAGGAGGCTGAGGGGAGACCTTATCACTGTTTATAACTACCTGAAAGGAGGTTGTAGCGAGGTGGGGGTCTGTCTCTTCTCCGAAGTAACAGGCGATAGGACAAGATGAAACTGCCTCAAGTTGCGCCGGAGGAGGTTTAGATTGGATATTAGGAAAAATTTTTACACTGAAAGCGTTATTAAGCATTGGAATAGGCTACCCAGGGAAGTGGTTGAGGCACCACCCTTGGAGGTATTTAAAAGACGGGTAGACATAGAGCTTAGAGATATGGTTTAGTGATGGTTTTTGTCACAGTTAGGTTGATGGTTGGACTAGGTGATCTGAAATGTCCTTTCCAACCTAAGCAATTCTATCATTCTATGATTCTATAAGGAATTTGCATGGTAAACAATAGTGAATAATGTAAATATGAAAGCTAAATATATTAACAATGATGTGTTTTTTAAATGTGATCTGAAGAATGAATTTTCATTTTAGAAAAAATTGTTGAAAAATTTAGTTGTTTCAAAGTTTATACAAAGTGATCTCAAGGGGCATATTTTCGTAACAGGGCTGATTCTGACCCAGTATTTTTTGTGTGTATATGTGTAAATAAGTAAACGAAAGTACAAAACAAATTCATCTACACAATTTGCGTCCCTATCACAGCCTCCCAAAAACTGGATATGCAATATTCCATTCGCACAGACACATACTTCAGGTTATTAATGTGATCTGAAAAAATATTTATGCTAAATTTCTAGTTACCGTGGAATTTGGTTAAAGATCAGAGTCCACACACAGTGTAATTATTCATGCTATTTTGTCTCTTAAAAGTACTACCACCCATATCTTTTTTTCAGTACAGTGCTTGGAAGTTGTTTGCTTGTTGGTTTTTTATCAGTAGGAGTACTGAAACCTGAAAATGATGGAAACACAGATAGGTTCACTGTTACAAACAGTCTAGGCATAGGCTTATTTATTTTGGCATATGTATATGTAACTTGGGCTCTTAGGTACATGGGATGCCCGGTGTGCACTTCTAGAGAGACAGTTAAAGACTTTCATAAATTATTTATTCTGCTTTTGTGTGAAGTCCTGCAAAACTAAACTATGTGCACAATTTTTCATGTTATTTTAAAATGGACGGTATTCTTGGCACCATTTCCTCTTACCTAGACTCTTTTTGAGGTTTTCGTACTGCTGCTTCTTGTTTGTTCAAAAGTGAAGATGATGAAATACGGAAATCTAATGTTTGGAAATTAAAAGCTTCTGGTTTTTTTTGTTTGTTTGTTTG
>VYZM01022256.1:117780-187985 GCA_013398915.1 Dromas ardeola | reverse complement strand
CATGGAGTTCAGGAAAAGTGTCTGCCAAGGAAACATTGGGTAGTCTAATGGCAATCGACTGGTGTATGTTTAAAAAGAAATTGACTGTGCAGGTTCAAGCCAGTGAGTACAAAATAATAGAAGATATGGCTTTATTTTCTGGAAGTACATTTTTTTTTTGTGGAAACAGGCTGTTGCAGGATTGAGTCCATTTTTAAATGGTTGTTGTGCTTTTTCCTGATCAATCGCCCCCACTGCAAAATTCATATTAGGACCAGATTTTTGTATGAAAGCTGATGTTGGAATTGTGGTTTGCTTTTATCTGCAATTTCAAATAATTAGGAGTTGATAAGGGATAAACAACTTTTTATTTATTGTAACAAATATGCTAACACTGGTTGTCTTTTTTTTTTTTTTTGAGTGGCTGTTTTTACATTTTTGAATGATAACTTGCTTTTGCACACATGATAAGTTCATTAGAAGTTATTAGGACTCATCATTCAGAATCAGGCCTTCAAAGGGCTGCTGCTATAGAGAAACATAATGAACTAAGCATAGGGCTGTTTGTGTAGCTGAAAAGGGCAGTTTGGGGTTGGAAATCAGAGAGTCAATAATCTTGAATTGCATGGAGTCCCTGAGGCTGTGTGTCCTCCTGCCTGTTCAGAGGCTGCGTACAGGACTGTCCCCACAAACTCCTTCCCGTACACCTCCCTGTTCCACATCAGCAAAGTATTTTGAAGCTTCCAAGAGAAGCTGTTCTTCCTGTAAGTGAAATAATATTAAGAATGTATTGCTTAGGAGGTACTGTAAGAAAGTAGCAACTCTGTGGCTGCGAACTGTAAAATAGTCTTCATTAAGTGCATTTAGCCCTTACCAAATGCTGTGCTCTTAGCACAGAGTGTTACCAAATTGGCTGACTCTACTGGGATTTAAAGCAGTGGACTCAGGGGGCTTTCTGCATTTCAGACTTGATTACTCCTGGTCTTCCAAGCACAAACCATCCCTTTTGTTACGTTGGCATTTTTCTGCTTATTTAAACACATTTTGTTTAGAGCAAGCAGTTGTATTTGGGTCCAGTTCTGAGCTGTGCTGTGGTCTCGCCACCTCTGTTATCTTCAGCAAGCATTGTGGCACTTCGGCACTCACGGAGATCAGACCCTTTCTGAAGCAGATAGTGGTACACACAAATGACAGCTGTTAGCATCAGATGTGCAGATGTTACATTTAACGTAATATGCTCATTCAAATGTAAAACACTTGAGGTTTTGATGGCACCAAAATCTATGACAGCAGAAAAACAATAATCTCCTCCAGTAATTGCTTTTTGTCATTTTTTGCAGAATACAGATTTTAATGGTGCTATCTTCATCCTCCAGTTTTTGCCTTTACTTCAGTGGAACCATCCCTGGGTGAGGCAGAAATAGGCCCAAATTAAGTGAGGCATATAGGTACTTCAGAAATGTTGAAACATTTCTGGAACTAGTCCAGGAATGCTGGTGCACTCAGGGAGTTTCTCCAGCTCCTCTACACTTGTACCTATTACATCTATCTATTATCCTAGTTCACACACAACTTTGAAAAATCAATGAACAGTTTCCATCCACTGAAAACATTTCATTACCATTTGATACAGTAGACACATTCTTCATGAACTAAGCTTTCCTTGGTGGCTATTCTCATAAGGTTATAAATGATGATATATAGTGGCTGGAGGAAGCATAACGCAGAGATCTAACTGGTACAGGAAAATACAGCCCAGTACCTTTAAAAGAAAGGCTTTAATGCTTGGAAAGGCCCTTATATATCATTCTTTCATAAGTTCGCTTGTTCAGAATGTTAAGTGAAAAAGATGGGGTAAGGAGGTGGAAGGAATGCAGTATGTGGTGGTTCAGTGGGACACATGATCAGCTAGGAGCCAGATTATCTATGGAACTGCTTTTCATCCTGAAAAGACCTCATGAGTTATTTTGGATCTTCATTCTGGGGCACCTATTTAAGTAGGGCTGGGAACAGGAGATATTTAAAGAGGCTCGGATCTTCTGTGGAGAGCGTTTCCTCAGGGTAGTTGTGTAGACCTGCAGTCAGGGTTCAACCAAATGTTAACCATTGCTACTCTTCATGGTCTTCTCTGTATTGTTCCCATTTACACCTTCTTTCTTCATCTAGTTTCCTATTTAGGCTTACTGTGCTTTATTTTTGGTCTGCTGGATATCTTATAACATCACTAATTCATTTTTATGAGTACATGGAATTAAAACAATAGAACACGTAAGTGTGTCCTCACACAAAAACGAATGTGAATGGTAAAAGGCAAGTTTAAAAAAAAATAGGTAAAATTACAAGTATTGAATTATATCATCATCAAACAAATAATCAAATCAAATGTATAGATATACTATAGGTACAGTATGTGTATAATGTATATATACATTTGATTGCATATCCTCTGCTAAAATGTGTGTTCCAAAACTCATTTGGCTACTCCTGTTCAAACCCAGCACTGACAGACAGCATCCTATCTCCTGGTGGGTGGGGAGGAAAAGCAGAATGATCTTGGCTATTAAGCAAGGAAGGGAAATCATCAGTTCAAGATTCCTTGGCATGCTAATATTGCAGTGGTGATTCAATCATATATTGAATATAATCTGTTTTGTTGCCTCTACATCATTCAGTGTATTGATGCGTGAACGCAAGTGGATTAGAAAGTGATGGCTGAAGCTAATGCCCATCTGCAGCTCCCTCATATTGCTGCTCATGGCAAGCGCAGCCCCACTGTACACAAACTATGACCATTTATGGGCCAGTGCATTAACTGAGTCACAGCCTGGTTTTGAGTTACGTTCATGTGCCATCCTGTGTGCTGTATAATTGAGGAGCTGCTTCACCTGAGTTCAGCTATCCCTTCTGCTGGCGTTGGAGGTCATCTGAGAAGACCATGCAGTTAGCAGGGGCAAGCACAGGTTCAGCCGTCCAAGTTTAATCTGCTTGCATTCTTAAATTGATAGCCCAACTCAAAATAAATGAAGTTTAGAGGCTGGATAGTAGCACCACATATATCTTGTATTCCTACATCAGAAAATTTAGTTGTGGAACTGTTTATCTCTGAAATACTGCAAATATATCAGTTTAAATAAACACAGTGTCTCTGGTCTTCATGGCACATAGTTGATAGAGGTGGAAGTGAATGGTGGGTTGTACTGCTGAATCTGTATGCCAACTGTTGTGTTTTTTCCCTCCTTTTTGCTAGGTTTCGCCAAAACTGATACCAATGAGGCAGATTTAAACGTGAAATACAGGCTGGGCTTAACTTGCCAGAAGGCTTGTTTCCAAATGGGAGCTCAGTGAAGAGAAATCCATGACTGTTTTGCAATTTTTCTTCTTTTTTTTTTTTTTTTTAAGGGCTTTGTACGTAGTTTCCAGGCAGTTAAACTCAGACTGTGACTATCAGCCTAAATTGTATTTTACTTTCATAACATTACCAATTTTAATGGAAGGGTGAATTTATTCCCTAAATTTTGAATAATTTTATACTAAAATGCTAATGAACATTGTCAAAAAATGCCTTGTAGTCTCTCTGCCAAATACTACGTTTTTTACACAGATTCAGAAAATGAGCATGCAAAACTTACGATTGCCTTTGCTTTTCCTGATGTCATTAAACTTACAAATCACTCCATTGCTCTGGAACTACAGCACTTACCGTGTCCTTTTCTCCTGTAAAGGTGTAGGGTTTTTTTCTGGAGTGGTGTATAGCAAATGTACACAGCTGTAGAGAGACATGAGGAACACGGACTTCCCTTTTCCTGAACCTTTTTTAATGAATCTGTGACAGTTAACTATTTATACCAGTGGAAAAAGATGGGTCCTTAGGCCGGAATGTAACTTCTGTTTCCACGGTGTGTGTCTGTTGGCATTAAGAAGCCTACACCTCCCAAAGTCTAACTCTGACCCCTTCTATTTAAATCAAACAAACTCGAATGAGGCTAATGTGAAGGAGGAAGATTTAAAAGTCTCCTTCCCCGTGCAGGCAACTGGTAGCTGCACAATTGTCCCACCTGAACCACTCTTACTCTGCAGATATATTTCTTCTCCCCAGCCCCCATTGAAAGGCAAATGCAGGTTGTTTCTGGAGTGAGGTCTGTCCTTCCAGTGTTACACAGAGAGACGGGGGAGGAGAATGTTGTGGGCACTTGGAAGGGAATACAGTTCGTTAAGGGTAAAGGCAGTAAGTTTATACCACTTGCCAATCAAGGCATTGGCAAAAACTAAAGAGTTTGGAACCCAAACTCATGGTAGCTAGAATGAAGACATAAGACAATCAAAATGAAAAGTCATTCTCTCCTACTGGTTCATCTATTTGATAAAGATGTTCCTTTCCCTGTTATTAATTACAAAGTGTCTGTTATTTTTGCAAATAGGTAATATGACAGTATTGGATCTCACATCCTAAATCAGCACGATATGTCCTTATTATACAAAACAAGAATCGACTGGAAATCCACATTTACTAAAATACAGTATTCTCTCCAAGTATAATGGTTTCTGTCATTCATATAAATAGGAACACATAAAACACTTCAGTTAAAAGACTTCCTGACATAATGTTTGACATCAGGACTGGAGCAGATTAAGTGACTGAAAAACATGTAAAATATAGATCCACAAATAAATACGTATATGTATATATGCCTGTCATACATGTGATAAGCACTGTTGGGATATGGTATAGAAGGGGATTCTAATACTAGATGGATGAGGACCTAGATGAGGATCTAATACTAGATGGACCATATTCAGTGTGTGTTGTGGAAGGAATGTAACACATTTCTAGTGAACCAGATAGGAAAATCCTGCAGTATTGAGCTCCTATAGTAGCCTTTGTACTGCATTTTTACGTCTCTTTCATGGGTCAGTTACACAATTTGTCTTGATCCACACATGGGTTTTATAGCAGTAAAATTGTTTTCATTAGAGAGATTATTTTGTTTAGTTGCACTTACTCTAAACAATTCTTTGATAATCTCTTGTCAATACCAGAATAGGTTATCCTGTGTCCCACAAAGGAATAAACAAAATGCCTTTGTAGGCACCTTTTTGCTAGTACAAAAGTACTCCCATAATACTAAGTTGTATGACTTGAACTCAGCGTGCTAATGGGTGGTAGGCTGTCGTATAGTCTGAATATAAAGGCAAGACCTGATGCTGAGCCCATGGGGAGGAAAACATTGTACAAAAACTAGTGCTAATTTAATGATTAAACACATACAAGTGATTTGGTTGATAGGTAATTTGCATGCAAGACTTGAAACTACATTGATCGAAGTGCTCCAGATACCTTAACCCAGGATTAGCACAAATGTGCTTTTACCTAGCTTTAGTTTTCACCTGTTTTCTTTATTTAGGTGTATTCCCTATGTTATTCACTCATTCCAAACAAGTTACTTTCTTAAAATTTGGTCATTTCTATTGCTGTGGATGTGGACTGAAGTTCTGCCCACAGAAGTTTTGCAGATTTAAAGTCTCTATACAACAACAGTTGACTTTATTTTAGCTGAGTGTGAAACAGTTTTGTTTTTAGACAGAGCAGCCCAGAGACCTCTTCCCCAGTTAATAAAGACAGTTCAGGGACAATTCTGACCCTTGTGGTGCTGTACACAGCAAAAGGTGCCTATCTTTGCCTTCAGGGCCAAGGACGGGTGAAGAGCTACCCTGTGGGGATGGGTGTGATCCCTGGTGGTGTCTTGTTATCGTCATTCAAAGCTCTTGTACAGAGTACCGAAAATGAATGCTGGTTGTAGGGGAGGAGTTTAAGAACTATTATACAGGTGAAGGCCGTTACTATTAACTTATCCAGAGAAAAAAAAATAATTAAATAGCTGGGGAAGTCTTAAAGAAATCTATAAATGAAATGTTGATCTATTGCAATTACCTATGTTACATTAGTTGTAGGACTGATTAGTTAATTCCAGTGAACATTTATGAATTCCAGTGAACACGTATAAAGTACCAGAGAAGTGTCTGAGGGCAGCATCAGATGTATGCTGCTTCTGCCATAGAACTATGCTTTGCTGGCATACGCACAGAAGCCATCGTTGTTGTTAATATATGGCTATAAAAAGACTTACGACCTGATAATGTCTGGGAGTTCAGCACTTTGGTTTCTGAAGCAAAGAATTAGGAGCCAAGAACTCCTGAGTTTCAGCTTTTCTGCCTTTGGAAATGCCATCTGTGCTCTCTGCCTTGTCCTGTTGCTGGAAAAGGGGATGTTGTTCTTCCTACCTCACAGGGATGTTGTGAGGAATAACCAGCTAAGGTCTGTGCAACAGGTTATTTTTTCTTTTCAGCTTGGGGATCACACTCGATCAAGAGTCTGAAACAGTACTTGAAGAATGTTGTACTTGCTGGGTATTTGAGTTCTGTGTCTTCTCTTATTTGTGTCTGTTGATGCAAGAGAGCAAAAGTCAGTATGATGCTGAAAATTGGGGATGAAAGGAGAACAGGCTTTCTCCATATACAACAGTGGTGCAAATATTTGTATGTCACACTTGATTTTTTTTTATCTTGAGGACAATGTATGGTGGTAGAATATTGGTATTGTTATGAAAACATCATGTGTCCGCACAAGCTAATTGCAGCAAGCTGTGACTCCACTTTTTTGATTTGTAAAGTAGGATTAGAAATTAAAGCCCTCCTAACTATTTCCCTCTGTGGACCCAAGCGTGGCTCATAGGTAAGGTATACTCTGAGCAGTAGTAGCGATGATTGGTATTGCAGGGATGAGAGCTTCTTGCTCCTCTTCAGCGGTTCATGGTATGCATGAAGTTTTAGTGGAACATCGCTGAGATTATCCACTGCTTGACAGCATTTCACAAGACAAGGACAATTGGTACTCTTTGTCCTGAAGAAGATCATGGTTCTACTATATTATCACATTGGACTTATTTCACTTTCTGTTATTATTGACTTTTGTCTCTGAAAAAGCAAAAAAATGATATATTATAGAAAATGTAGTTGTACTGTAATCTCTGCAAACTAAACGTCAAAGTCCTTCTATGTATTTGCAAAACAATCAATAAAATAAAAATTAAAAATCTCAGGTTTTGTCTGTTGTTACCATTGTTCATGGCATTCTGTTCTGCCATTAGGAGCAGCAGATTAGGTCATGTTCATACCAGCATGTCACACCTCAGCACACACAAAAACCTCAAGGTCTTGGCTGATGGTGGAGGGATTTGATGAACAGAAATAATGAAGTTCAAAGCTCAGCTAACAGCTGGATTCTCCATGTTCTCTCTTCTCGCTGATGTCTGTTGGGTCAATCTCAAACATAATTATCACATTGATTTTCGTAATTACTTGTTTTTCAATCAAGTCAAATAATGGTCTACGTATGTAGTCCTTAGAGAAGTGATCTTTTACCTTTTGATTGAAACTGCTGTAGAAATGATAGCATTTGAGGTGTTAATCATTGATGTTACTGTGTGGCTACACTCTGAAAATAGTACTAGATGACACATGAAGACAAATTCCATTAACCACCTGGTGAATGATAAAGTAGATGATTGCAAAGTGATGAAAATGCTTGTCTGTGGATAGTGGGGTCATCCTCCCATACATGTCGTAAGGTTATGAGTAAATATGTCATTGTATCTTTTTATCTTTGGTATCATCAGAAAGCAGATTGATAAATGTGAATAAAAACATTTAGGCTCAGAAAGAAACCCGGATGATTCGCTTGGAAGTGAAACTCTTCAGTAATTTATACGTATGGTCAAAATCCAACAGTCTGTCACCCCTGTGAAGGGGGGCAAAAGGTAAGTGCCAAAACCACTGAGATAATACACCACTCTTGCAGCAATAAAATCCACTCCTAGGAATGTAGAAGGTAAAGATTTCCTCTGACAAGAGGAGAAAGTTGGTTGCAGGCATATCTGAGCAGTTTTGGGGCATCTTGTGTATCTCCTGGTGTTGCTTGTTTTACAATATCCCATCATTTCTTGGATGCATTCCAGTATTCAGAGACCCTCTTCTGCCCATACCCATCTGCTCCTGCAGCCCAGGGGTCTTAGCTCTGAGCACACCTACACCGCAGTACGTGTGGCAGCTTTTAGTGGAACAACTTCAGGGGACACCCCAGGGTGAGGGGAAGAAATTCCTTTCCCGAATGTATTTACGTAACATCAGATTTTGAGGCTCCAGCAAAGGTAAAAGTAGCCATGGTGTTGGAGCTGCAAAAACCTGCTGTGCCTGGTTCACATATTTATGTACATATTTGGAATAAGTGAGAGCATGGCAGAAATTCTTGCCTTCAATGACAATGGGTTTTCCATCTGCTGCACATGGTGCTTATTTTTTTTTATTGTATTTTATTATTGTAATGGCTGGCAAAACCAGGTAGAACATTACTTATTTGTGGGAGCGTTAGAGTCTAAAACTAAAATTCCTATTTCCATGCTCTTAAAGCTGTCCCCTGAGCATGCAATCCAGAGAAAAGCTGTTCAATTTGTGTAAAGCCGTGATAGATACTTAGACTGCAGCTGCTGCAGCACTTTCAGGCATTGCCGCTGCTGCTGTTGCAGGGGGAGAGCAGTGCTGCCCTCGGTGCCGTGCAGATCATCACGTTTGTCACAACCCTGTGCCCGTATGAGATGCACAAGCTGGTGTCCATCCACCCGACTGCTGAAGGGTCTCACCAGGTACGTAGGTTTCTGCAGTTTTCAACATAGAAGCTCCTTTAAAAAAATGGCGATGATGCTTCTTTCCAGGTATTAACCCAGGAGGGAGAGTGTTTGTGAAGCTTCATTTCCTAACTGTGTCCAGGAAGATTCGAAGCACATCTCGCTCGTCCCAGGAAAGCACCTAACCCACCACACCGTGGGGTGAGCTGCTTCGGGGGAAACCGGCTCGCTTTGCAGAAAGGATTGCAAGGGCTACGAGGCTGTGAATAGGGAAATGGGGAAGGAGCAGGAGATGATCATCGAGCCCTAAGTCGTGCACCCAAGCAATAGCAAGACATGAATTATCCTTTGAAGAATGGCTTTTGTTTTATTAACAGGGGCTTTAAAGTGTGTGAGCAATTTTGTGTCTCACTTGTGGTTAGGCACCTACCTGCATTAATCCAGGTGTTTCAGGGCAAGTGCAGAACAAAACCGAGAAGGCGCCTACAGAACTGGCAGGTCAGGCAGGGCGGTGGTCTGGCACCTCAGCAGGGTACAGAGTGGGATTTTTCCCTTTTAAGATTGCCTAAATTAATGAAATTCTCTTGTAGGTGCCTGTGTCGATTACTTTTATGTTTTGGCTGAGTTCCTAAATACTGCCTTTGGTTCTGTCAGCTGGAAAGTACATCATACATAGGCAGAAAAAAAAGGGAATTGGAAACTTGTAAGTGCAGGGAAAACATGTTACAAGAAGCCCAAAAACCGCAGCCATCAGGAGAACTAGTTTGCATAAGCTGAGCAAAAGCAACGTGAAAAGCAAACTTATGTGCTACCCTAAAAAAATAAAGGCAAGCGCAGAAGCAGCACAGTGGTACCACCTACAGAAAGTATACATTGATTCTAGGACAGATTCAATTTCATCTGTTTAGATGGTGAGTGAATAAAGACTATAAATTGGATCTGATGCCCAAGTCCTGCAAAATACTGCTTCCCCCACCCGTTTGGAAAATCTGGCTGTGTGAGCAATTAACACTTTCTCTCAGATCTGTCCAAGAATAAAGCAAGCTGTGTGAGGCTATAGCAGGCAAAGCTGTCTCGTCCAATAAATATCCCTAAAAATAAAAACTTTAAAGCTATAACCAGGCACTCTGGCTTGCCAGTCATTGCTGTCTAGTTCCATCTTCTGTTTGCTCCAATAAAACCCATCACCTGTGCTTTTGTCCTTCTGGCACCCTCTTAATCCTAACGGAGTAGCTCCTTTTGCCTAAGGAAAACTGCTCAAATTTCATCAGTCCTCCAGCTTGCCTGGGCTGGTTCTAGGGTGAAGGAGCGAAGGTGGAAACGTGTGTCCGTGTGTCCTCCAAGCCATGCCAGCACAGCCGAGGCCAGAAGAGCCGGGCTGGTGTGCGCTGTGGTGGGATGGATGGATGCAGGGGGGCACCACTTGCTCTGAAACGCAGCTGGGATGGGCGGCGTGGGCAGAGATGGCGCTGGGGAACGGCGTTACAGGGCTACCGGTGAGCCTCAGTGTGTCCCCATTGCTGGCCTGTTTCTAAGGCACTGCTACTCGTGCACTGCCTGCCCAGAAAAAGAAAAAAAAAAATAGATGCAGGGTATATTCTTCTGTCTGGTTTTCATTCCATTTCAACTTGGAGGTCACATGGATGCTTGTATTTGAAAAATTAAAATAAGGCAATCCCGTGAAGTGGGTGCGTCTTAGCGAAGGAGATTGTGGCGAGGTGGGTATCATTCTCTTTTCTCAAGTAGCAAGTGGTAGGATGAGAAGAAATGGCCTCAAGTTGTGACGGGGGAGGTTTAGGTCGGATATTAGGAAATATTCCTTCACCGAAAGGGTTGTCAAGCATTGGAACAGGCTGCCCAGGGAAGTGGTGGAGTCACCATCCCTGGTGGTATTTAAAAGAGGTGTAGATGTGGTGCTGGGGGACATGGTTTTGTGGTTAACTGGTGGACTCAATGATCTTAAAGGTATTTTCCAACCTAAATGATTCCATGATTCTCTGAACAGCAGGGGCTGGCTACCCCAAGCTCTGGCCATACTCGTGGCTGCAGCACGTGCTGGGGCGAGGAGGAAGATATCAGGCTTGGACATGGCTCTCCTCAGATCCTAGATGCTCATTGTATGGGCCGTGCTTACAGTGGCAGGGGATGGGGCTGTGCTGCCTTGGCTGAGAAAGGCTCAGGACTTCTTCAGGGCAAAATGCAGGGCTCAGATCTGAGACTGAAATGGCACAGAACAAAAAATGGCATAAAATGTCTTGCGTGGCAGAGCCAGTGCTGAAACTTTCAGTTCCTCACAGAGATGCTTGCCTTAGCATTGCTGATACTTCCTTCTTCTTGGGGCTTACAGGCTGGTATTTGTTTATTCTTTGCTGCTGTATCGATTAATACTGACATTTTCAGATTCTTCTCTTCTTCAGGCAGCCTGCAGCCTGGGAGGGCCGGGGGGGAGCCAACTGCATAAATCTGCCAGCTATAAACCTGAAGGATGGTGAAATTAGTCTGCAACAGCTTATCCATGTTCTCATTAAGAGCAATTCAGCATTTTTAGGACATGTTAACTGCTGCAGTGAGAAGAGGCTGCAGATCAATATAAAATAAACCACAGCCTTGTAAAACCTCATTTATAATTTCCAAAGTACTTTCCCTCAGTCGTGTAGGAAAGTCATTCTTGGTTGGTCGGCGGGTCAGTAGTTGCAAAGAAAACGTCACAGACCAGTTTGGGTGTGGAGCTGCGAAACTCATCCAGTCTGAGGGAAATCTCCGTATGTTAACGAGGACAAAAACCTAGAGGTAATCTATATTGTCACAGAGAAACCGAGAAACGGTGAGAATCACTGATCGTTTCACTTCAAAAGTGTGAGGGGTCATGGCTGGTAATTAATTATCCAAATCACTGCTGTTGTATGTCTCTACCTAACAAGCTGTTGGACCCTTTGCAAAACAATCCCTCTGAGAACGTATTAACCTTCAGAGCTTGTTTCTATGGGGATGCTGAGTGCTGAACCCGGGCGTGGATGGGGCACATCTGAAGGCTTTCATACACAGGACAGTTCTTCTAATATGACAAATTTTAGCACCAGCTGGCAGTTTTACCCCAAAGGGAGACTAGTTCTTGGTAGGAGACACCGCTATGCACAGCACGATGCTCCGGGTGGGGCAGCCATGTGTGGGGGGGTGGTGATGCGGTCGAGGTTGCCTGGTGCAGTTTTAGCTGATTAAGCATTAAATACTAAACATGTATTAATTTAGTGAGATTGTGGCCTAAGGATCACAGGATTACTGCTACCAGGTGAGGTCTCTCGCCATTGAGTCACAGTAAATGTTTTAAGCCTGTGGCTTTCAAGTATTGAGATGGGTTGCAGTAAAATCTAGAAATAATTTAATAATAATATAATCTAACAACTATATTTAATTTGAGAGGTTCTCTAAAAATCTAGTAACGAAAGAATGCAGCAGGAGGAGGGCTTTCCCATGATTTTCTTGCTATTTAACACTCCAAACTTCATACATCCACACAGTGCTTCACAATTTAAGAGGACTTGGGCAAATCAAACCCAGCAGCAGCCATTCATCTGCATAATTACTAGGGGGCAGATAAGAGTAAACAAGCCCTAATTCCGCCACGCTTACTTGCAGGTGGTGCCCTCAGTAGGCATCATATTTTAATCATATATTAATATAGCTTGAGTCTCACTAGTTATATTGAACCTTTAAGGTGGAAAATGAAAAAAAAAAAAAAGATAACTTTGTTTGCTGAATAGACCAGCAGGGTTGTGTCTGCTGGAGAATGCTCTGGCCGCATAAGGAGGCGGAGGAGGTCTGTGCCCTGTGCAGCCCCCGGGGTGAGCGAACCGTGGGGCTGCAGGGAGGGTGGAAATGGTGCACTCAGCACATCCTCACCCATGGAGGAGTCGTATCCAGACGGGCTGAAATGACAGAAGAAAAGGTCAATTCCTAGCTGGTTCCTGCCACAAAAGCGCAGGACCACAGAGAAGGAAAGCTGCTATGTCCTCTTAGGTGAGTTAATTTGGCAGCCTAAAATGAGCATTAATTCCTTGCCAGAGCGTGGTTCGCTGGTATGGCGCGGGACCAAGGCTCTGTCACTGCCCCGGGTGGGTGGCCCTCACTGGCGGGGGGCCAGCCCACCCCCACCAGCCCCTTCACCGCCAGTTTTGTGGCCATTGCTGTTTTTTAAGGCATCACAAAACAATGGGGATCATTAAGCATGAAATGGAGCTGTGGCAGAGATATTATTCAAAGCAGAGGGCTCTTATTTCTATTCGAGTGGTTCAAAGTAAGATTGCAGAGATACTTGCTAATCCCAGTAAACAAAAAAAATCCCTGCAGCTGAGAACCATCTCCGGAAAGCACAGGCAGAGTTGGCTCTCCCATCCCGTTCCCCCGCAGTTTTCCTTCCCTCTCAGTCATGTACATATACAATACTTGTTTTTCACCCTTTGGCCTGTGGGGGGTGGGGTGGGGAAAATCAAATTTTTTCTTGTAACAAGATACATATATTATTTTTGTACCTTTTCTTCTACAGATACTAACAGGGTAATCTCAGGATCCTCCGCAGGCGTGCATCTGTATGAGTGTGAGATAAAGGGGGAGAGGGTGGCAGTCAAGCACATTACAGTGATACTAAGTGGCGTGGGGCTAGAAATGCTGCAGTTTAAGGATAATTTAAAATCTCTTTGGCCAGGTCACTGTCTTGTTACCACTCCTGGAAAAGGGACCGCGCATCATATTATGAGCCGTAGTGCCTGAAAATCCTGTGGTTTGCTGTAGAAGCCACGTAAAATGAGGGAACAGTGAGGCAGCAGGCAAATGATCAACTTTCAGAGTCTCTGAGGTTTTTAGATAACCAAAGAGCATAAAGCTTGCTGATTAGTATTTCCAACAGTGCTAGAGCTGACAGAGCACGCTAAGTGCTGGCAGGGCAAGATCTGGTTTCAGCAGTGGAGATGTGCGTTACGTCCCCTGGATTACTTTTTGTGCGGGTGAAAGTAATTATTTCTGATTACAAAGTGGGGAATGCGTGTGATGCCAGGGCCGGGGGTACCCGTGTGTGTGCCCATGGGGCAGCTGAGCCTGCGGCAGGGACCTGCTGGGGGGCCGGGTTGTGGGGTGAGGATGCTCTGTGTGTGCTCAGTTGGGGCTTTGGCTTTTAATCAGGCTCTGGAATAGTGCCTAGGGGATCTTGGTACAATAGAAAACAAAGAACAATGTGAGAATATCCAGGAGAACCATCTCATTTTGAAATTCAGATGAAGTTTTGGCGAGGAGTGGTTCCCATAATCCCAAGGCCAGGAACGGTTTGTTCATTGCCAATGGCTGGAAGAAGTCTTGTAAAACTTGTTTTAAAGGAAATTTTTGGCCAATGGTGGTAGTTTTCCTGTTGCCAGAAAAGTTATTTTTTTTACCTCCCATCTGACAGAATCATTAAAAGTTCATCCTCTCACTTTATCTTCACTTCAGCTCTTAATGAGTGTAAAGTAGGTTTGACCCCCTGTACATTCCCCCTATTAAATGCTCTTTTCATAATAAATTATACAGTAACTCTCCTGGCGTGGTAAGTCTAACACAATAACAGTTTATTCCAATGCAGCCGTTCTTTTGATGAGAGTAAACGTGCTCTGAGAGAGCGGCCACGAGGGAAGGTGCCACCTTCACCCGTGTCCCTTCAACAGGCTTATTTCTCTGATATTTATGGCAAAAGGGACTTAACATCATAGCATTGTTTGAGACAATTTCCCAGGCTGCTTATGATGGAAGTCCTGAATTAGCCCTGGAACAAGATGAGGATATTACATGCCTGTTTCTGGGGAGGTATCACGCTGCATAGAGTAGGGCCAGAGGGAAGTGCTGCATGAAGCATGGGGAGAGGTGCGTGCTCCTGAATTATCAGCAAGGAGGCTTTCTTGCAGAGGAGAAGCCTGCTCTGCTGCAAGATAACATGGGAGAGAAGTGCTTTAGTCTGGCAAATTGGGACTGCTCTCAGCAGAAAATGTTAAAAAGAAAAAAATCCTGTTTTTTCCCCTTATCGAAGACAAAAGCCTTCAGCCCTGCCGAAGCTGTACTGCCTGATTTCGGGCACCGACCTGCCTCAGCTATGCCTGGACCCCTCTGCCCTGTGCCTCGGGGTCTCGAACCTCTCCAGCACACGCTTCAGCAGCAAAAGAAATACTCCCCAGCGAAACCGCAGCCCTGGCAAAAGCCTGGGAACAATTATTCAAGGCAAATGAATGGGATTTCAGATGGGTTGTTTCCTTTTATTGAGGGTCACTGGAGCGGCTGGGCACCCTCCCACCCACCGCAGAGCAGCTGGTCCAGGACCCTCCTCCGTCACCCTCCGAGGGCTTCACCCCCATTCACGTCTGCGCCCGTGCTCAAAGGTGCCGGTTTCAATTTCTTCTCTCGGTGGCCTTTCATGGAATCATATTATTTATAGTCCTGTGTCCATTCCCATCATCTTTACTCCCTAACAATAAACTTAACAATGCCTTTGCAAGCCTTTGTTATTTGCTGAATACCGTGGGGTGCTGTGTTTTGGAGCTAACAAGCACTTTAAAGAGCCTATGATTTGTCTCTCGGGTATGTCATCTTGGTATTAGCTGTAAATAGGGATGTAGATAATGTTTTACATCTGTACTATTAAGAAGCAACAAATTAGACTCTTCCCCAGCCTCTTCCTCTAGCTCACAGATCTTTGTTAACTCCAGAAAAAATTGAATAAAAAATCATTGTTTGTAAAGATACAGGCAAAACTCTCCAATTTATATGCTTGTGAATATAACAATTGAGATTTTTAACAAGATCTGGTTGAAATTCAATATTCCTTTTCCTCGGAAAGCTCCAAAATGTTCCTATTTGTTTTCAGAGCAAAATGAAAATAAAGCCCAAAGCATCAAAGTTTCCTTTGCAAAACGAGATAAAAAGCAATTAATTTCAAATCAACCATTTAGAACATTTTGTTTCAATGTAATAGATTTTCTACGTTTAATAAGGTGCAATACAAAATAAAACACTTCAGAATGAAAAGCCACTTAAGAATGAAAAATATCGGTATGTTCCTTCTCAGAGTGACTGAAACATTTATTTTCAATGTGTTTGCAAAATAAAATAAGCATCTTCTCGGTATTCTCTGGAAAGTTTTGTTTTCACGGGCTGACCAGGCAGCAGCTTTACAGCTGCCTTCTCCCCGGCCGGATTCCTGGTGCCTTCTTGCGGGCTTTCCCCACAGCCAAACCGGAGGACAAGGGCAGGGAGCAAATAGCTGCAGACACTTGAGCAAAAGAAGCTGCATTTCTCCTGGTCCACTGGCGGAAAGAATTTGATCGGCTCCCAAAAGGGAGGGGAACTAACGCTTTTCTTCATTTTCTTTCAACATTGACGGAACTCCAGCCTTTCAGCTTTTTTTAAAGTCATGATTCGGTAGCTGAGGTTTTGACACTGAAAAGGTTGGCTTAGTTTTGGAGAGGGGTGTTTCTGGACAGCCAGCCTGTGCAGGACGGTGTGCTGAGGTGGGGGCACAGACAAACAGCTTGGGGTCCTGCCGCCCCCGTCTCTCGCCCTCCCGAGGTGCCAATGCTTTGTCTGTCCTCTCTGCAAAAACATGCATCCCATTGAGTATATCGTGTTCAGAGGTTTGAGGTCCCAGCTGAGCACTCCGAAATCAGTTTAAACACCGGAGATAGTTTCTGGACACCCAAAGGGGTTGAGGTTATCTCATTGCCTGAAGTCCGGTTTTTTCCGTATCTTCTGCATCAAACCTGTAACACCCCTCGCTTAGTTTGGTAAGGAGTTCATGCCAGCTGAACTGACACATCAGAGTACCCCTACTGGGGTTTTGCACTAAATTAATTTGCTTTTTGAAACTGATTTTTGTTAAAATAGTGCCACTTCCCACATACACAAAATTTCCATGGCTACAAACATGTGATAACCTGCCCAGAGACTTCCTAAGCCTCCCTCGGTCACTGCCTGATATATCCCCTAAAGCAGGACTGTTTCTACACTAACGTTGTTTAAAGAGGTGTATTCTCTGTTGCACATACCACAAAGGTTTTTGCTGAGCTTCTCACTGCACTCCAGAACATCTCCCTCCTGCACAGCTGCGGGCCCGCAGCCAGCAGAGTTTGGCCAGTCCCTCGGTGGCCTCAGCCCTGTGATCTCCATGGCTGTGACCGACGGGGGTCACTGCAAACGTCATCACTGCACTGTTTGCCTTTTTCAGGCTTTTCCTAACCATAGAATCACAGAATGTGTTGGGTTGGAAGGGACCTTTAAAGGTCATCTAGTCCAGCCCCCCTGCAGTAAGCAGGGACATCTTCAACTAGATCAGGTTGCTCAGAGCCTCATCAAGCCTGGCCTTGAATGTCTCCAGGGATGGGGCCTCCACCACCTCTCTGGGCAACCTGTTCCGGTGTCTCACCACCCTCACTGTAAAGAACTTCCCCCTAACGTCTAATCTAAACCTGCCCTGCTCTAGTTTAAAACCATTGCCCCTCGTCCTATCGCTACATGCCCCTGCAAACAGCCCCTGCCCAGCTTTCCTGTAGGCCCCCTTCAGGTACTGGAAGGCCGCTATAAGGTCTCCCTGGAACCTTCTCTTCTCCAGGCGGAAAAACCCCAGCTCTCTCAGCCTGTCAACCAGACCAAGCATTGTCTCTCTACGTCACCAGGAAACACCCCACAGGCAGTTTTTTGCCTTTTTCATCTACACTTGTTTTTCCCTCTAAGTTTTTCCTTTCTGGGAGCAGTTTCTCTCATCACCTGACTCTGATGGAAAAGGACTCGGGAATACGCTGCCAACCCGTTTGCTCACTGGTGTGAAGAAACCATTGCAATCCACTAGACATGCCATTTCTTCATTGAACTCATGTTTGTCCATCTCTGAACATATTAACCATGAGCTGTCCTCCCTGCCTACAGCAACAGACTGATTTGTTTTGTTGGAAACCAGGAGGGCGAGCAGACATGTCCGCGGCCAGGCCATCACCTGTGCTTGTGAATACCTTGATTGTGGGTGGTGTTTGGAGAAAAGGGAAATCTTTTCATCACGGGACCAATAAAATAACTTGAGCGGAGCAATGATTGCCTGTGGAAGCTTGGTGCGCTTTCTGAAGATCAAGTTAGCGTGACTCAGGACTTGGGGAAACCTGAAATTTGGGAGGGATGTGCCCACTGACCGGCACCATGGAGGGGGCTGCGGTGCTTGGGGTAACGCTCTGCAAATCCCCATGAGTGCCTGTTCTCCTGGTGTCTCATGTGAAGGTTGATAAGGTTCAGCACAGCTTATCAGCACCTGGTGGTGGCAGGCACCGTCCCGCAGCGATGCACGCTATGGCCAGAGCACAAAAGTTGCCATCTCAACTCATAGGCACTGGTGATGTGTAGGATGGTATCCGCTGTTAACGATGACTAATGGGAGCAAATTAAATTTCTATGCAATATTCATAGCTTGCATAACTGCTCCCTTCCTTCCATGAAGTGATCCCCTGACATACTGGGCTGATTTTGCTGTGCCGGTTTCATTCCCTTCCCTGTTGAATTTCACCTGCTCTTCCCTCTGGCTCCACGACAGCTCTTTCTCATTTTCTGAGGGAGATCTGTTTAGTCTGAGTAATTGAGAGAGTTGTTCTTTGTTAGATTTCAAGGTATATTTTCTGTGTATCCAAAGGTGGTGGGATTGGCATTTCCCATTAAATTTCTAAAGCACAATGATAGAAATTTAGATATTTTAATGGAAAATAGGAAATACCAGTGAGAAACAGCATGACAAAAAATTTTGCCCAGTTATTAACAATTGCTGAAGTTTTGGCTGGCCATCTATTTTTATTTATTTTTTTTTAAAAAAAGATGACTGGTTCAAGAATCTTCCTAGAAACCATGGAAATCTGTAAGAGAAATTCACACAGGCTTTGTGGAATATAAATTGCCTCTGGACAATGTTACTGTGGCCACAATATAGTAAGAAAAAAGCGATATGATAAAAAAGGGTTAAAAAAAAACCATCACTGAAACTCAATTGTAAGTGGAACTTTAAGATACATAAGTTAGTGGCTGGCCTACAAAAGTCAACATAACAGTAATGAATGCACAGAACTATTTTAAAATATAAAACATATTATTGTTTAATACTCCTTGATTTCTAATTAATTCAGTTCAAAACATTATGCACGCTTTTAATAGGGCTCGTTTTGCTCACTCTACGCGACTAAACAACCAAAGCACATGCATTTTCAATTGGTGGTCATACTTAAACTGAGAAAGGAGGCGGCTGCAATGGGGAGGGGGTGCTGAGGAGTGTAGGTGAGCACCTAAACTTGAAGCACAGCGCAATGTCCAGAGAAGCAATATCTGTGGGAGCTCTGCACTTCCAAGAATCACACAGGAGATCAGGCTCAACTCTGAGATGTTGTAAGGATGCTCCAAAGCACATGATGAGCTGGGCATTGATCCTACCTCCACAGGCACAACCTCTCAGACACCTTGTGAACGCAACTGGCTGCCCCCCACTAAATATTTGCTAAGGGAGACTCACCGCTATTGCAGAAAGTGATGCACTCACCTGCTGCCCCTCGCTGCCATTTGCTCCAAGACGATTTCCCTTTATTTGCTCCAGGTGTGCACAATGCAATTAAGAACAAGACCAGGTGATGCATTTTCAGTCGCTCTTCTTTAAATCCTGCCTTCCCATTTCCCTCTGAGTTAATTGGTGACTCCTGCTACTCAGTTTTTGGCTCATAAAAGCCAGCAATCAGATGGGTTGCCTGTTCTTTCATTCCCTTCATGTCCTCAAAAACGTTTCTAGGAAAAACAAGCTAGGGCTGTGGTGTTACACATCTGCATGCAGCAAGAAAAAAAACTGTTTTTTTTTTTCATAGAAGTATGGTCTACATCATCAATAGAGTGAGTTATTGCACAGTGAGAGAATGTTGTGGTACTGGGTTTGCAAATGTGGAAGCTGAAACCAAAATTTTTGGATCCTAGGGGAACTCAAACCCATCTCTGGATGCCAGGCTGTAATTGCTGGATGTGTTGGAGCAGGAGGGACTGGGCAGATATTCCTGTTATTTTAGTAAGTCCAAATAGCCTTCTTCAAAGGGAGGCTATAGAGCATCTCAGGGAAGAAAGAGTCAAGACAAGTTCATGAATAACTTGAGGCTCAGGCAGTGCCTCATCCAAATTTGAAGGCAATGGCATAACTCCTTTCTGTAAAAATACTGAATTAAAAAGTCTCTGAAAGATGATGGGGGCAAACAGAACCACAGCAAAAATTAAGGCATCAGCTGGAAGTTGACGTGTACTGGGAGCTGGTGGAGCTGTGCTGGCTCCAGCCTCAGTGGCCTGTGAAGTGGGGGGCAAATGGTCCCAAATGTTACTGCTCCCCACCAGCTTCTGAACCCCACCCCCAGAAGGGGCTGTTCTGCAAGCCAAAACAGCAGGAGCTGCCCCAGGGAAATGGACGTTTGTTAATACGCAGGCCTTGCAGAAGGCACCTGTCCTCTGTGTCGGGCAGAAGAAAGATCCTGCTTTTAACTTAGACCTAAACCTCAGCAACTTTAGTTCTCTAAATCAGGAGTCGCACGCTCCTGCACACCCGTCAGGTGTGGCAAGGATGTGCCGGTGAGCAGTGAAACACCCAGAGGGATGTGCTCTCCCCTGGTACTCACCTAGCGGTGCGCACAGACGAGCCCCAGGCGATTGCACAGTGTTATTAGTGAATTAAATGACCAGCAAAGGGGATCCTAAGCAGACCAGCTGCATTAGGTAGTATAAGGGCAGTGACAACACTGATCGGGTGCAGCAGGGCTGGTGTGGTTGGAACGGCCTCGGGGAGAGCGGTATCAAGATGGATGGGTCAGCCCCTGCTGTTCTTTCTCCAAACATCCCTTCCCCTGAAGGTGAAAAAGCCAAGGAAAAGAAGCAAAGACTGACCTAACTCACCAACCAAGGGCCTTCCCTTAACCGGCTGCGAGGCCCATGCCCGGGCTCTGCACTGACATCCAGGCTGCAAACTGCCAGAGCGCTCTGTCCGAGCAGCTGCTGCCGAGGCATGGGCTGAACCGGTGGGGACGCGGCACAGCAGCGGGCACCAGCCGGGCACAGCGTTAAATGCCCTTCCCAGTGTTTGGGGGGTGCTGCTGCAACAAACTGTGACACCGCAGCTGGCAGTTCCCCTGGGCTGTTCCGTGCGGCACCAGGGATGGCTGGGTGCTGCGGGGAAGCTGCCAGCCAAGGCCAAGTGCTGGGTCCTGCACTTGGGTCACACCAACCCCCTGCAGCGCTGCAGGCCTGGGGCAGAGTGGCTGGAGAGCTGCCCGGCAGAAAAGGACCTGGGGGTGTTGGTTGACAGCTGGCTGAATATGAGCCAGCAGTGTGCCCAGGTGGCCAAGGTGGCCAACAGCATCCTGGCCTGTATCAGAAATAGTGTGGTGAGTAGGACTGGGGAAGTGATCAACCCCCTGTACTCGGCACTGGTGAGCCCCCACCTTGAACGCTGTATTGACTTTTGGGCCCCTCACCACAAGAAAGACATTGAGGCGCTGGAGCGGGTCCAGAGAAGGGCAACAAAGCTGGTGAGGGGTCTGGAGCACAAGTGTTATGAGGAGCGGCTGAGGGAGCTGGGGGGGTTTAGGCTGGAGAGAAGGGGGCTGAGGGGAGACCTTATTGCTCTCTGCCACTACCTGAAAGGAAGTTGTAGGGAGGTGGGGGTCGGTCTCCAAGTAACAGGTGTCAGGACAAGAGGAAACGGCCTCAAGTTGTGCCAGGGGAGGTTTAGGATGGATATTAGGAAAAATTTCTTCACCAAAAGGTTGTCAAGCGTTGGAACAGGCTGCCCAGGGAGGTGGCTGAATCACCATCCCTGGAGGTATTAAAAAGATGTGTAGATGTGGTGCTTAGGGACATGGTTTAGTGGTGGTTTCGGCAGTGTTAGGTTAATGGTTGGCCTCAGTGATATACTGAAGATCCCTTCCAGCCTAGATGCTTCTATGATTGTATGACAGGCTTTGGTCCACTGCAGGTGCAGATTTACTGGGGAGGCCAGTGAGGCTGCAGCCACCAAGCATGGTGCCAGTGAGGGCACAGGGATGGGACAGTGCTCAAGTGTTCCTGCTTGTCCCCAGGGTGGAAAGGCACCATGCGGCAGTGGATCGCTGGTGCTCCCTGATTGGTACCATGCAGAGTGTTTCCTGGTGTTCAAGTCTCATTGCAACCTAATTCACTCAATAACAGAGGGATTAGTATTTGGAAAAGAAGGCCTGAGCGAAAGACAAGATGTGTGGGGGGTGTGTAGTCTGGTTGTGCTAATAAACCTACATGTAGCATCTCAATGGCTCATAGTGATGTGCTCGGGCGCCACAGAGCCTGTGCATGCAAAGAGCAGCCTGCCCTGCTTGATCCCGGGGCCAGGCAGAGGGGTCAACTGCTGCTGCAAGTATTTTCATGAAAGAGGAATTATGGATTGCACACAGCAGCAGACACTTTCTGGTTCTTTGTATTCTTTCAGCCATGTCTCTTCTGGTTGGACTCAATGATCTTAGAGGTCGTTTCCAACCTAAATGATTCTGTGAATCTTGCCTTGATTTAGTGGGAAATATATTTGATTGGACGCATCTAAAGTTGGTGGAAACTGACTTTTGTAGTGGTGCTAAGCATAAGCATAGAGAGAGAGAAGCTACTTTTTACGTTGCAACACGTTAGAAAAGCTGAAACTGAAACACTTGTGATGGGGATATCATGTCTATCAGGCCATGCCTGATGCCTTGGGCAGCCCGGAGAGGGTGTGTAGTCTCCATCCTTGGAAAGGTTCAAAACCTGACAGGATGCTGCCTGGAGCAACCTGCTCTAGGTGACCTGCTTGAGCGAGGGGGTTGGACAAAATGACATCCAGAGGTGACTTCCCACCTCACCCAGCCTGTGATATTACAAATGATGAGCTTTTAGACGCTTTGGAATTATTTCTATTTATAGAATCATAGAATCATAGAATGGTTTGGGTTGGAAGGGACCTTAAAGGCCATCTAGTCCCAACCCCCCTGCCATGGGCAGGGACACCTCCCACTAGACCAGGCTGCTCAAAGCCCCATCCAGCCTGGCCTTGAACACCTCCAGGGATGGTCATCCACAACTTCTCCGGGCAACTTCTTCCAGTGCCTTATTATTTCTTAAGCTCCTTCATTTTACCTGTGAGTGAAAAAGAAATGGTCTATGGTCAGTGCTCCTTTCCCTCTGGTGAATGGCTTCCAGCCAGAGATAGCTCTGAAGGCAGCCACAGAATCTCTCCTTTGCCGTGGATGCCAAGGACACCAAAAGGCTTTGAACCCCAGAGGTCAAGAAAAAAACTCTGAAAACTGAAGAAAAACCTTAAAGTGAGTCAGAACAGAAATAAGAGTTAAGGAACAAACAAACAAAAACAACCATCAAAATCCCTTTGTTCCCTACTGCACCCCACTGCAGGCTGGTCCGTCCTTTCAGACTTGGCTCACTCTGTAGTGGCTTTACTCGTTTCCCACAACCTCCTGTGCTCCGCAGTGAGCGATGGCTGTATGCCCAAATTGTGCCCGCCCTTCTCTCTGATGGGACATTGTCAGCTTGACGTTTTTGCTGTGGATGGGACGGGGATTTCTGCAGATAAACTCGGGTTCTTGGAAGTGGACAAAACTGGAGCTGTATTCCCATCCAGACGGGTGTGTGCACTTGGGCACAAGCTGCACTGAAACTGTTTCATTAATGGCTTTTCTCTCACGCCCACAGCTCACGGGGGTGTTCATGTGCAGGTGCTGCAAGGGAGGTACTGGCTGCAGCCCCCACCGGAGACCTACCGGGCCAGGGGAAAAGGGTAGAAAAGACTTACCTTCGGCAACAGCATTAGCTGCAAAAATCAGACTACCCTATCTAAAGGTTTATCTGATTTAAAAGACAAAAAAAAAGAAAATAACAGCATTAGAGACTAAAATGTTGACAGTAAGGAAGATTGACTCCCGGTCCTTTATAGGAAAGGAAGTTAACTATTCGGCTTTGTCTTGCTTTAATACTGCTTTTAAATCACCTACTTTGAAAATAGATTCATCTATTGCAGTTTCCCCACAGTGTGGGGCACTGCTGGAAAAATCTTTTGCTGAAGCAATGGATGTCATTAATGTGTAGTAAAAAAAGGTTTGATTGATTTGTTCGAGAGTCTGTTTTAACACGTCTAAATTACAGTGTTTTCCAGTCTAATCTGTCATTTTTTAGAACAAAACCATCAACTGATGTTTTTAATCATTCATTTATTGCCTAAGCTGCCTGCTCATGAAAACTCTGCTTTTCACAGGAAATGGCTTTAAATAACGTGGGATTGTAGTCTGTTTTCTTCACGTTATATCTCAACATTTTCCTGGCATCATCAGGAGGGTGTTCCTCTGTCGTAGCACCTCCCAGATGAACCCCTTTGTGGCCGAAGAAAAGGCAGATACCTTTTTCTCTGCTGCAGGATATTTCCTCAGGAATTCGTCAGCTGTGTAAAATTGCAGTATCTTCCAACTGCAAGACCTTGGTTGGCCCTTCATGCTCTTATTGGGCTCTTGTTTAGCAGGAGGGAAAGGGGAGGAAAATCAGGCTCAGGCAGGCAGTACATGCTGCATGTGAACCTCTTTCACACATGCTCGTGGTGGTGTGCTGCGTCCGGCAGACTCATGCCCGGGGCTCTGGGCTGCTCCCGTTGTGGCAGGGTGCCGGCAGGATGCACGGGGCTGTGACGAGGACCTGGTGGCCTTGCAGTGTTCAGTGGCTGGAGCTACATGTGCTGATGACACCTGAGTCTGCGTTTAAAGACCCTGAAATGCAAAATATCATTCAAAACCAACACTAAAAACGAGGCAAAAAGAGGAGAGGAGTTACTGCCTGCTAGAAAACAGTTCCTGCTCTTCAGTTATTAGCTCATCGTTCACTTGCCATTTGCATTTTTAATGTATAACCTCTACTGTGTGTAGTGTTGGAGACTTCTGAAAATGTCTCTGAAATTAGAGTATGATTTGAATGGAACATAAAGGCTAATTCTATTTAAAGCCATATTATTCTGAAACTGAAGTCCTGTGCTCAGGTTATATCCTGCTGCTATTTATTTGTACCGTCAATGTGTCTTGGAGCCCAAATCCTCACTGTGTGAAGGGCTTAAGAAGAAGGGTCCTCTCTGCCTCTCCCTCACCATCTCTTCCTCCAAGGAGCTGTGTTTTTCTCTTGCTCATGCATGCTTTGTGGGCAAGGCAGATGTCACATCAGGTGGAGCCAGGATTAACCCCATGAGGGAAGAGCTGCAGGGACATACCCCAAACATGTGACCCAAGCCTGGTCCTGGCATGCCCTCCTGGGCATCTCCAGGGCAGATTGACCGAGGTGGCCCCTCTTCAGGAGCGGCAATGAGCAGCAGCTCCGGTAGCACGCTGCAAGCGAGCCACCTCCACTCATCTGCACAGCACCCTTCAGCCATATGGTGACATTTGCATCTTCATCCATCACTCGATATAATGAAAATACAGGCATTTTTTTGCTGCAACACTTGTCTTCCATGAATGCCTTGACATTTATGTACCACCAAGAGACATTATGTTATGTCAGGATTTTATTCTTGTGGCATTATCTACCCTAATTAAGGCTGTCCCTACCTGCTTCAGCCATGTAGCAAAGTAACAATGAAGTTGTTTTAATTTCTGAGTCTTTTGAAGTAGTAACAAAGGAGGCAGTTGATGCCAGGAGGACGGGCGCCCCGTCCCCACAGCCTGCCTTGAACGCTGCACAGTGCCATGCAGTAAAGCTCTCCATTGCGTGTTCAGAGCAACCCTGTGACCTCAGCGGTGGCTGGCACCAAGGGGTGTCCGGCAGCCCCAATGGTCAAAGGGGCACCATTCCTGAGCATCTCTTTTGTAGGTCACCTACTGTAAAACAAAATAATTGTGTTTATACGACAATGTGCAAAGCGAGCTTTCTGGAAAGCTAGGAAAGACCAGGCTTAAATCAGCCTGAGCAATGGGAAAAGCACTTGCCATGCAGATGAGTGCAGGCAGTGTCCATGGGGGCATAAGGCTTTTTTCTTGCCCCCATTTCCCTCTCCTGGCGTGCAGTGTGGGCAGGCAGAGGGGCAGGGAATAAATGAAGCAGCTCTGTAGAGACGCCCCAGGCTCTTGCATGATTCAAGTGTCTCAGCACCTCCTGCAGACAGCCCAGGTGTCATCTGGTGCCATTTGCTCACCTCCAGCTTTTGCCAGGTGCTGCAAGGTGTGTCCTCTCTTCTAACCAGCCTGAGGTGCACCGGGGCTGGACCAAATACCCGTAAGGCAACATGCAGGATATGAAACATGTGGTTTACTACTAAACAGCTGTGGCACCCTATCAGCATGTTTTTCTCATGGTGGAAAATGTAATGGTTTGGGAAAAATGAATCGGAGATGAGAGAGAGAAATAATCTACTACAGCTTTTACAAGTTTTATCAGCCTGCAGGGCAAGAACATTTTTCTTCCTTTATGCAAATGGAAGCAGTTTCCTCTAGCATTTATGGAAGCATCTTTTATACAGGCGCATGTCTCTATCTACAGATAGTACAATTCCTGGACACTTAGAGATGCTGTAGGAGTCATCAGGATTTAAGCACAGTGAGCCAGAGTGGGTAGAGGGTTCAAGAACTGATTAATCCTTCCTGCTGGAGTAGATTTGTATTAATGAAGTGCCCCTTACCCTTGCAGGGCTCTAATTTAGACAAGGAGACAAGTGCCTCAAGGGTGCCCTCCCAGGGACTCTCTTCCCAGGAATGTGCGAGCAGTGCTGTGTCCCAATCACTGCTTTGTGTCTGTTCAGCCACTGGTTTCTTGGACAAAACCGTCATTAAAATTGGAGACCTGTTTTTCTGCTATTCCTTCTCAGGGATTGAGTATTTGGCATATTGAGCACTCCTGGTTGAATGACAAGGCACTTCCCCAACGTGGGGCCAAATTACCTTGTTCGTTTACCTGCCATTCAAATTCTGACATGTCAAAGTGAAAAGACGAATGTCTTAAAACCACAACTTGCCTAAAGAAAAGAAGGGATTTTTTTTTTCTTTAAAAATGGTTGAAAAAAGGCTTGATTGGAAATAGAGCCAAGTGAGTCTGACAGTCTATGACAGTGGAAAACAAATTCAGTAATAGCCTGGGAAGTGATTGCTCCTCAGCACCGCCAGACTTCTGCCTCCCACCACAGCTAATGCACTTGCCACCACGCCGCGGCTAGAGGGACCTCCTGAGACCCACGCTGGCAAAGACCAGAAGATGTGCAAAGAGCTGGTCCAGCTGGAGGCTGGCTGGATGCTGGGAGGGTTTGGTATCGTGGAGTGTAAAGTGAATTTTCCTTGTCTTTAGCAGGAGACTTGTTCATTGCTGTGTCTCATGGGGAAATAGATATTTGCGAAATTAATGATTGTCTCCAGCTAAAACCTCTAAGGCAGGTACCTTCATGTTTTAATTGTTACTACTGAAGTCCTTCTGACTTTGTAGTCTCTCTGTTCTCTCTTGTTAGCAGAACTGGTAATTGTATTTTAAAATAATCATAACATTTCCTCTGAGTTTAGCTCGTTTAGCCAGGTCGAACAAAGGTTAGAGGGGATGTAATATCTCTTAATAAATACATTGGGTGGTAAATGCTGAGGAGAGGAAAGAGTTCTTTGAGTTGAAGGATAATATTAGCTCAGGATCAAACAGCTACATATTGGTCATGAATAAATTCATACTGTAAATTAGAAGACAATTTCTGGGTATCTGAAGAGGCAAGTTCTGAAGAGCTCGTTCAGTCAGGAAATGGGGGACTTGGGCTTGTTTCAAGATGAAGCTTCTTGGCCCCACACAAGGGGCAGAATAGGTGAAGGCAGGAATCCTTGTAGAATAGGGATGATGTGAGACCTTGGGCACAATGAATAAAATCCAAAGGGTTTTTGAAGAAACACTGGACTCCTCTGCTAACACCGTGGTTGTACTGCCATTGCCTTGTGCTCTGGGGTGCCGGAAAGGACACCTCTCCTTGTCCTCCCCTGGCACTGGTGACTGATGGACCAGGGTGGTGGCAACATGCACCGTTGGTGCTGGGGTGTTCACTTCAAAGGAATCTCAGTGCACGTGCTCTTTCCTGCTCTGCTTAAACCTGTCACCAGAACTTGGTCTAGACAACTGAGGGCTTCTCGTTTCTGCTCTGGTAGCGTGATCCTGGTATGCTTTTTTTCGTCCATCAAAAATTTTTTTTTAGGTTTTTGCAATAGCACATCAATTTGCAGTCGTTGGAGAGCCAGTGGTGTGAGTGATGTTCCTGGTCTCTCCTTTTCTCTTCCTGTGGGTGGATCTTAGTTTATGATAATAGGCTTTGAGCTTGTGGCAGAGGTGGATGCTCTGTGGCCCACAGCATGTCCTGGAAGATGGGTGGATGTCTGGGGTCCCTCTACACTTGGTACTCACTGCCTGGCACCTTGTGTTCATGACAGTCCCTCCAGCGTGGAATTTCCGTATGTACTGAGTACCACCATCCGTTGCCCTGCAAATAGCTCTGGAAAGGAAGAGATGCTGCTTTGTAAGATTTTTAGTACAGCGTGAGTTTTTACAAAAAGTGTATTATTATGACTAAAATTACCCTCCTGTATCTATCTGCTGTGCACTTTCCAGTGTTCATACATGAAATCACAAATTTCTATTTAAATGAAGAATTTTTACTTAGCATTTTTAAAGAGAAAGTTTATTCTAACCTATATCAAGTGGGCCTATGATAGCTTGAAATATAACATTCACAGAGTGGGAATTGTTTGCAAAAAAAGCTGTTTGTTTAACTGTGCAGTGTCTCTCTGACCATTAGCAGTGTGTTGTCTTTGCCTGAGACATGACTGTGGAGTTGAACCTTCTCCCATAGCAAGTCCTAAAACCTGCTGGGTGCAGCACTTGTAGCACTAACTGCTGAAGCTCAGTTCTTGGGAACAGAAAAATACCCAAGTTTTGGCTGTCTTCTTCTGTTATATTTTAAAGTGTAAGCAAATGCCATTATATGGACAAATCTGGCAGTTTTGACAAAAAAAACCCTGTAATTTTGACAGAATGGTATGCACGCTGAAACAATATTGAGTTTTCATAGAATTGAGGTTTTCTGTGAGAATGGGATGTGACTTTATCTGAGAGCATGGCCTGTCCTAAAAAAGCAGGTTCTTTCTTTTTGTGTCCTTCTGCACTCACTGTTTGAATTTCTGTTCCGAAAACTTCATAGGTAAACCACCGTAGACTGAGAGCCAAATCTGGCCTAGGGTGTAGCATCTACAACTTCTAGGACTATGAAGAAATGTAAATCAGGAGGCATGTCCATTTTCCTACTACTTGTGCTGCTGTTGCACATACTTTGGCTGCTCTGCACAGAGGAATCCTCCTCTGCGTGCAGGAAAGCTGTGAAGTTTCCCACGCGGCACCACCAGCTTGCAACCCTCTTAGCCCCTTAATGCTCCCAACCACTTTATTTCTGTTTTTTTCCGTTGTGCATAGTAGAAGGATGAAAAAAAGCTTCGCTGCAAGCAAAAGTATTGTGAAAGCACTGATTCAATATCTGCACCCCCAGTCAGTCAATAGCTCTTCATCTCCTCACTGCCTAGCTCTTTCCTTCTCTGTTGGAGCAGTGTACAGCAGGAGTACTAAACTCTAGTGATTATTTTTGGTTAATAGAGGATGAAAGACTAAACTAGCTTATCTGTCAGGGAGATTTCTTTTGGAAAAGCCAAAAGGGTCAGAAAGTGAGAGTGGCTGCTCCAGCAAGGAAACAAGTCTGAGGAAGACAGTCTTTGGGCAATTCTGCTATTCCAAAGCCTGGAGCCGTATAGGTGTGTTTGTGTACATGCCTGCAGGTAGATGTGGTGTGTCAAAGGCAGTAGTTGTCCTTTTTTCAGAACAATATTTGCTACTGATGTTTTTATCTTTCAGTAGGGAAGAATTTTTTGTTTAGAAAACACAGCTTGGGAATAATTAGTCTTTCTTTACATTATGCTTTCAATTTTAAGCATTTTACCATGGTTAAGCTAATGAATTAACCATGGGTACCTTAATAAAAAAATCCAATAGATCAATAAATTGTTTATAACCATGGCTATCTACAATTATAGATGTGCATAGGACCATCTCTAATGCTAGCCACAGGAGCCTGGCACATCGTTTAGGGACTTTTTACAAGCAGAGTCTGCATAGAAATTGTGACCAAGGATTGTTAAAAGCCAGCCATTTCACAATCTGCCACCTGTCTAAATGAGAAGCGTGTGGGTCTGTAACGTCAGCATCCTCTGCGGGGGCACGCAGCCGCTTCCACGTGTGCGTGGGACTCTTGTGTCTTAAAACAGCAGAACTTGCTGTGCCAGGTGAGGTTTTTCTGGACAGCTTTGTCTTGTCCATAAAAAAAATCAAATCAGTCTGATTTGTTAAGAATATTTTTGTCACTCTCTCCAGTTTGCAGGAAGCCTACACATTCACTCCCTGCAAGAATAATAATTTTCTTGTCCTTCGAGGATAGCCTTTCATTACATAGGAGCTAAGATGCGTGTGCTTGTAACCCTTAAAATGTAATTCCCTCTTTCTACTCAGAATGTGCAGCAATCGCCCTGTGAAGAACAAGATCAGTACCATCACTCGGAGACTTTGGAGTCACTCGTGTAAAATGAAGGCTTCTCTGGACTATGCATGCAGCCCAATGTTATTTGTTTATTTTTCAAAATCGCCTACTGTTCATGGCTGTTTAGTCTCTCATACACGAGTCATGCACGAAGGCACACGCTCTCTCCAGCTTATGCTTATAAGCCCTAGGAACAGTGACTGAGGCTGAACAGCAGTTTTCTCACTCACTATAAATACCCGTGTTTTGCTGGTCCCGTTGGGCACCCCGATTCTTTCTGAACATCCACTTAGCAAAAACCATGTAGCACCCAGTGCTGGGGCAAAGCAGGTTGTGAGGATGGTGCTGTGAGAGGCCTATGGGCTCTCCAAGTGACATGGCTGCAAAAATGTTTCAAAAAGCCCTTGAGCCTACAGAGTTTGACCGGTTTATATGAGAAAGAGTGGGCTTGTAATTCATTCTTATGCAATATTAATGACATTAAACAGTCTTTTCCCAGTTGATCTGAACAGAGACTGTTATTTCCTTAATCACAGTTAGATTTACAACAGAGAATAAACTTTAGAAGGCACCACATAAAGCAATTCACAGTGTGCCTCCGCAGCTCTAATGCACGGCGTTAACTTTACTTTTCCCTTCTGTGCACACTTATCTAATCAGGATTGTACAGCTTTTATACAGGTTTTTACAGAACGCCCATCACCGTAGTATCTGAAGGATTTCCATGGTACTTCAGTCAGGCATAGGCCTTTCTGTAATATGTAAAATGTAGTTGCAGAAGAGCATTTTACTTTCGAAATATTTTTGTCTAGATTTGAACCTTTTTGGGTTTCAGGTCTTATTAATGTTACATGGCTACACTGCTGGTGGCAATAATAAAAAGCTGTGAAACCAAGGCTGGGTCAGGTGTAAGAGGAATGAACCTCTTACAGAGACGGCAATGATGAATGCACTGTTCATTGACGCTATCTGGCACCAGTACCGTGAAAAAACCTTCAAATTTCAGACCAAACTTTTTCTGCCTGCAGAGACACAAATAGGAACCAGGCCTTCCTGAGCCATTAAATCTAGTCTCCCGCTATCCCAGTCCGTCGCTTCATGTTTTCCCATTCACCTGCCTGCCAAGCCCCCCTCCAGCATGTCGTCTTGCCCACTGCCCAGGCTGAGCGGTGCTCCAGAGCCTCTGGTGCCTGGGAACTTTCCTCTCTCTTCCAGCCTCATACTGCAAGTGGCAGTTTGCACCTTTCGCTGTGGTGCCAAACATGCCTCTTGGCCTTCGTGATTCTTTCTGGTGTTTAGTTTATCCATACTGTACTTCAAGAGAAAAACCCCATCACTTCTTGCCAATGGTTTCCAAGTTGCACTAACTGCTCCAAGATGTTTCATGCCCTTGCAGGGACTGGCCAGCCACTCTTACCCATCTCAGTGTATGCCTGCACTAGCCTGCATTCATTCGTACTGCAGACAAATGGCTTTCATTGTATGCCATTGCATTTAAAAATCGGATTATGTTGGCAATCCATTTTCTATATTTTCTAATAATAACATTTAATGTTAGTCGCCGGATGAGGTAAGCCCATAGACTAGGTGGTAGCTCTGACCACACTTCTGTGTGCGGTCACATTCACCCCCTCTCCATCCTCAGGAGTATTTCATTATCCTTTGCAAAGTGGTGCTCACAGAGTTTTGCTCCAGGAGAGCCCATAGCTGGTGGTTTGGGCACTCAGGCAGGTGGTGTGGGCTCAAACCCTCCTCTGTGAGGTTTTCTTATGGAAACTCTTGCTATGGGGATCTAGACAGGCCCTTGCCATCCACAGGGTCTTTCCAGGGGACAGCAGGGACACAGGGTGTTGATGAACCAACGTGGCAGGTGAGGAGGGAGTCACAGGGTTTGAACTGGTGACTCTGCATCCTGGAATGGCAAGTCAGTAGTTTTGGGGTTCCACTGATGCACTGTTCCTTGAGCTGTTCCCCTGGCTCATGGACACCAGTCCAGCCATGGTGATCTGGGCACCTTCAACTCTTCTGCAAAATGGCAGAGTGTGGGATGCTCAGCCCATGGCTGCCTGCCATGGGCTGGAAACTCTTCAGTTGAAAGACACAGATGCTGGGGCAAGGATTTTTGTTGCACCATCGCCATCAGCAGGGGGAGTATCACTGAAACAGGATGAGCAAGTGGTTCGGTGTTACCTGGAATATTTTTGTAGAAACCATGGCAACAGTCTTTCTCAAAATGATAGCAGCTTTGCCATCTGGGAGCTCATCCTGCACCTGCTTAAGCCGTTACTTGTGGCTAATCCTTTTCTTGTGCAAGGGCTGCCTGAGCAGGTGAATCCAAGCCAACCTAAATACTTGTCTGAGAGTTTGATCATTTGACCATTGTGGCTTCTGAGGAACAGCTTGAGAGTAGTTTTCTCAGTGAAATCTCTGTGTATGCATATGCGTATGCGTGTCTGTGTATAATAATTTCCACCTAGATAATTTTATTTTATTGATGTATAAAAGCTCTCGCAGTTTGCTGTTCATCCTGCATTGTTCTTGTACATGGACAAATCACTCTTCAATGCCGTGTCAGAAACAATGCATTATGGCCTGGGGAAGGTCTCATTTTTCATTATATTTTACCATTCTGCTTTATACTAATTACAAACTGGGATTTTTTTTTTTATTTTCTCAAACCACGGTGGTTCAGTGGTATTTCTAGGTACTTTGCAAGGTAATGCAAAATGCAGAGAAGAGAGCTGCTCTCCGAGAAGGCTTGTTTTCCCCATGCACAGGGCTGCCAGCATTATGGATGCGTGGAGGCACCCACATTTTGCTTATTCTGCCAATTTATGTGTACTAATGCTATTTTACGTTCACTACGAGGAGGGTATTTTGGAAGACTTCTAAGGACCAGTTTGGTCTCAGAGCTGTTTTATTTGATGATGGGGTCTGTAAAGAGCATCTTCTCTCAAAAGCTCTGACAAGCATCTCTTGCTGCACCAGACGGGCTGTGCTCTGCCACCCTGGGGCTGTTTGGTACCTCGAGGGCTGCAGCAGAGCGTTTTCTGCTGTGTAGTGCTGCAGGGTGGTTGTGTGTGGGGAGCTGGGGCAGTGCCGTGGCATCTCCTGTGTTTGTCACCCGCTCCCGCAGCAGGACCAAGTGCATAGGGAAGCCACCAGGGAAGAGGCTATGAATCCTTGTGCTTCCTCCCTACTTTGCTGCAACCTCCCAGGCAGATGATCTGTCCTGTTAGCCTGAGGATATTACTGTTACTATACAGTAATAGTAATAATATGATTTTTTTTTTCCAGAGATTTCTGAACTGTACTGCCACATTCAAATGGGAGAATAATTTAAAAAAAAAAAAAAAATCCAAGCCTTCCAGGCCTATACTTCTTGAGGATTTTTTATTAACATGAGTCACCGAACACTGTTATTAAAATAAAAACTATTGTCCTAGTTGCTACAAACAAAGCCAATGTTTTACGGCAGAAGTTCTTTTAGCTGCAGCTGTATAAAGACTGGTGCTTCTTATTGAGTCAGAGGGAGCCAGGATTTGAACAATACATTAGTGTAAAAGGAAAAGCTCATAATTTTGTTGCTTGATATGGTGATCCATCTGTAATTCAATATCATCATTCTTATATCAGATGGTAATAAAATCATTGTGAGATGAGGTACAAATCTGATGGTTATTTTTTTTAAACTGAATGGAGGCTTTTTCAGCCATTTTTAAGGAGCTCTCCTTGCTAAGAGTATAGAAATTGCTTTTACTTGATCCAATTTCACATTAGGACAAAAAGTAAATTTCATGCTACATTTCATTTTCAGATGTAGGATATAAAATCATGAGCTACAAAAGAAAGTCGTGTACTGTTCCTATCCTTTGTCTCACAATAAAAGAACAACAAAAAAAAATGCTTGGAGAGAAACAGAAAGTTTCCTAGGGAAAAAAGCCCCACCATGTAGGGGTGAAATCAAGACTCTCTGCACCTTCCTATAGAACAGGTTGTGACTTTATTTATTTAAGGAACAGTGATTTGCCCACTGGAAGGTCAGGAGATCATATCTCCTTCCTACCTCCGTTCCTGTGGTTCTTGCTGAATGCACCATCTTTCATTCGCCAGTCTGATCGGCTGACTAATGGATATTAGGGCTGGGAGATAGCTCTAGCTATTTAGTCTGACCCATATGCCATGTGCTATAAAGCTTCACCCTGGCCCATTGATATATGCTTTTTTTTGCAGAAAGATACCCAGTCTTGATTTGGAGAGACCAAGTGATGGCTGAACATCAATGTCTCTTGGTGCTTTGTTCCAGCTGTCAGCATCCTCATCTGCCAGGCTCTGTGTCCTCATATCTCTAAGGTGGAGATGTCTGCCATCCATTCTTGTTATTCTTAGTCTGTGACAGAGATGACCTGTCTTTACCCACGGTTGTATTTCAGCAGGCGGCAAAAGCAGCCCTTATTCACCTTCTGAGCTCTACAGCTCTAGGAAGCTCTACACTTTTTTTCCAGCAAAATAATATATATACCCATAGAGTAATTTTTTAATTATATAATTAATATATTATGCTAAGACTACCTAGCCACAATCAGAAGTTTGTCCCTTATCTTTGGCTGAGGATTAAGCCTCAGAAATAGGAGAACTATCATGTAACAAAGGACAATTCAGATAACTGACCTTTTCTTTGAAAGCCTTGAGACTGTACATTGCCGGAAAAGCACCATCTGAGCACTTCCAAGCAACACAGAAGAAAATTCACTACCACAGAGATGAGCATATTGATACACCCATGAAATACTCCAAATTCTGACCATGACAGATCAAACCCACCTGCACTTCTTCAATGGCCCCACATTTCTTCATTGTTTTGTGATGAGTATATTAAAAGTAGGGGAAAAAAAAAGAAAAGATCAGAGATCAGCATCGCTGCAGAAAACTCATTCAGTCTCAGACTAAGCACAGCTGAAAACTCTTGACGTCTTTCTGTGTTGCCATTACAACAGGTACATAAAGAATCTCTCTCCCAGGCACAAACAAATTTGTATGAGACAAATCCTAACGACTGTAACAGCTCTGTGTGATACATGAGCAATTAGTCCTGGTTGTCAATTATTCTTTCAGGGGTTGTCTTCTTGTTTCTAAGGCAAAATTAGAGGGATTTTTGCTTAGAGGTAACAAAACCCAAGAAATGGCCTTATTGAAATTTAGACCCGCCCTCTCAAAAAACCCACCAACCCAAACCAAAACCCTGAAGGCTGTTCATGGTCTCAGTTTGTCCATAACGTTGAGGCCACATGGCCTGGGTGACCAAGAGTACCAACGCCTTCGTGGAAAGCTGTGACTGACCTGCCATCTGCACGCCTGTCATCGTCACTATATACAGCTGGTGCCAATGACCTCCTGCCACTGTCCAGAGACAGGCTGCCATCCCTGCCACGGTGACAGCCCGGTGCAAAGGACTGCTCATCTTCAGGATTCCAGCCCTCACCTTTGGATGATATTTTGCTGATGTCATGGACAGCTTCCTGCCTTAAGCTGGTCTTAAGCTGGAGGCACCAAAAGCAGATGCTTTGAGAGGTTTCTGGCAGGACTTTGATATTAGGGAGTGTTAAAGATCTTACATGAGGACTTGTGGACCTCCATACACAGAGGTATAGCTTTTTGGATCCTGGTTAGGCAGATACTTCTGGCTATGTAGGCCTGTATATTGGTGAGTCACCCAGAGCCTATTTCCCCCTCTTTGTTCCCTCCTTCCCATTGTTCTCCTCAAGGAGCTTGTGTGACAACACATTTATGCTATACTTCTGTAGAGATAACAATGGTTTTACTTCCTTTCTCTTTTTTTGCAGAAACTCTAGAGCTTGGAAAATCTGAAATGATGGGCAGAGAGAAGTTGACAGAAGTTTTACCCAGCCAAGACATGCATGAGCATTAATAATTTTGTATCAGTATTAGGAAATACTTAAAGGTTCAGCTTCATCTTTTAGTCTCACTGGTATATTGAGCACCTCAAAGCAGGTTACTGGAGCATTGCATTGTGCTCATGTTTTGTGTTATGGTCAGGAATTTTTCAGGTGTTCCAGAAACTTCCTCTTTTCTCGAGCAAGGAAACAGCTCTACTGATCCACATTCCTGTCATATCTAGTATAGACTGTCACAACTCCTTTTTCCTCTGTCTTAATATGAACACTACAGGAAGCCTGAGATTGTACAGCATGCAGCTACGTGCCTCATCAACAATGATGGCCCACATGAGCAATTCACAACTGTGCTTTGCAAACTGTGTTTCATCCTCCTGAATTTCAGAACAGAGTTCAAAATCCTCCTCATCATCTACAAAGTCATTGCTAGAATAATGACGAATTTTCTGCTTTAGGGACTTCTCCATCCCCCAGAAAGATCCATGCTCCAGGAAAGATAATACTTCTGGCACGTGTTCTTGGTTGCTTGAGATGCACAGGGTATCTTCAGTTGAGTATCCCTGTAGAAAGAGGGGAGAGTGGGCTGATCATGAGCCTGACTCTGGTGTACAGCACATTCTTATTTGAGACTAAGGATTGGTATTAATGCCAGTATCACAACAGGGGCGTTGGAACTTGATGATCTTTAAAGTCCCTTCCAACTCAAACCATTCTATGATTCTAATGCACGTAAAAAAAAGAACAAGACACCAAACCTCCTCCAATATACATACACTCACACCCTGCAGTAGGGCAGGGGAATGGGCCAGGAAAGCAGGAAGATGGGGTGACCTGTGGTTACAGTGTTGTCCCCAGGCTTTACTTCTACGCTCCTCTTGCCCAATTTTTAAATCTTTCTGGACTTTGCTATCTCATCTGTAAAATGGTGGCTTGAAATACTGCTTTTTTCTTTTATCTAGCTAAGATGAGATTGTATTAACAAATTATTGTAAGGGACTGGGACAATATGATGATGGGAAAAATACCATTTGCTTTTGAATCTTTGGTCCTACATGGATAAAATCAAACTAAATGCATAAATATCAAAGATTGTTCTCTAAAGTTAGAAAGGGTGGACAAATAAAAAATCTGAGATATGTTTAATTAAAACCCTTGGAGCAGCTTGGGTGGAAGTCACCATAAAATTGCACATTGTCATATTTCTAAGACAGACTAAAGAGAAGCAGCTTTCCCATTTTTTTCACCCAGCCTTGCTTTCTTTAGAAGGCATGTTCGAGGCTTTGGTATTGTTTCTTGCTTAATTGAGAGGGCCATTTTTCCTATGAAATGGCACAAGTCCAGGGCACATGTCCCACTTGTGCTTGTCTGAAAAGTTACCAGGATGGTGCCACGCCGTGCTTACAAATGTGACGAAGCCACTGCTGCCAGCAGCAGTCCATATCCTGGTTAAACCTCAAATAATAGCCGACCCTGAAAAAGCTGCTAAGCTGCAGAAACCACCTCCTCACCCTTTTTGCTTGTCACAAGACAAAGCCATTACACCTAGTTTTACATGTAGCAGCACTAGCAGCGTGTCTCAAGTCTGGGGAGATGTTCCACTCCTTTCATTTTGTCTTAGAAAATCATATTGTAAGAAATTACTTAGTCTAGCTGGGATTTAATAAAGCAGCTCTATTATATTTTATGTTGTGGAAAATTACGTTGAAGCAAGAACGTATTCAGTTGGAAAGAGGCTGTGCCCTTTCCTAATGGTTGTCTCCTCAGGAAAGAGGGCTGTCGGCTGCGAGGACTTGCTGTTCCACCGCTCTCTGGGAGCTTTGGGGTCACGGTGTTCACTGCTATTAATTAATGGGAGTCACTTCTCTGTGTGAAAACAAGCCCTGCTGGCAGCAGGAAAAATTCAGCTCACTCCTTTCCTTCCCTTCTTCAAAGTTTTGGTAATTTTGTGAATGACTGCAATTACTATTTTGAAATCAGTAAGCTCCAAAGTTGTCAAATTATGTATATACCACTATTCAAAAAAGTAGAAAAAAAGGAAAAATAAAGACAAATTGCAAATTGTGGCAATGTGAAAATGTTACCGGTGGTAAGTAGAGTGGTGTGAAATTAAATCAGTCACGTTACTACTGGAAAATCTGTTGCGATTATCAAGCAAATAGAAAGTTCAGGGATTATCCCCAATTAATTTGATATACATGACATTCATTCCCTTCGCGGTACACAGTAGTTATTTCTACATTAGCCAATAAAATTAAGCTATCCATAAACCTGAAAGCTCTGCTGTCATATGCAGTTTAATATGCCAATAAGAACAATGCAATTTCCTGAGGATGAATAACTAGGGGCTTGCTGGGAGCTAATGGGCCAAGGTGTGCACAGAAACAATCACACCCTTCTGGTCATTAATCCCTGGCATCAGCATGTTCTGATTATTACTGTGTAATTAGTTAATAAAGCCCCTTTCAAAGTGGAAGAGAACTGCTTTCTCTGAGCATGATGTGCATTGCACCTATCATGGTTTATTCATTCTGCATGAACCTGATTCTCATTTAAGAGGATGTATTCTGGGAACTTAACCTCTCTATTGTAATGTTTCTGTTATTTCCAACACTGCAAAAATAAAAGATGGTGATGATTATAAATTATTTTAATCTGAAGCAATTTTTTAAGAAGGAATTTACATTGGGAACAGTGTTTTGGGTTGGGTATAAAAAGTAAAGGTGAAGAAGGGAAACTGGTATTTCAGAGAGAGACATTTGCATGTGTGACTTGGAGAAGATGACACATAATCTGAACAACAAGTATTTTCACTTTCTGTTGTCCAGAAATGGATTGATACTTGATTTACTATTAAATGTGTTTTTGAAATAACTGCTTTGAAGAGTAGATAGTCTTCAAAAAGAATTATCATGAGCTGTTTTAATTTAATATTTACTATTTACTATTAAATGTATTTTTTATTTACTATTTACTATTTGATTTACTATTTGATAATACTTGATTTACTATTTGATATTTGATTCACTATTTAATGTATTTTTTAAATAACTGCTTAGAACAGTAGCTGGTCTTCAAAAAGAATGACCTTGAGCTGTTTTAATTTAATCATATATTGCATGGCATTTAAGTGCAAGTTGCTGGGCCAAAGGTTTTGGAACTCAAAACAGCTTAACATTATTGCTTTCCATGTCAAATCATTGAGTAAATTCATTGAACAGAATATTCAACTGAAACAAATACAAAGAAACCTCATTGTAGTCAGGTTAAATTACTGTAAAATCTTAAATGAATATTCACAGACAGTTTTTGTTTGGTTGGTTGTTTTTTTTTTCCCCAGCAGTGCTATGCCCAGGTTAACTGATCATCTTCTCAAGTTAGAAAGCAGATCCTTCCCATTCCACTGTGGAAGTTTGATGAGTTTAGGTCCTGCTCCAGAAGACATAGTGAGAATCAAATCCAGCCAAAATTGTCTCAGTCCCTGATCAGTAGCAACCTGATTTTCTTTGTTATTGAATGTATCTTTTGCAAGATACAGATACCATTGTCAGCATCCTGAAATGGGAATGCTGGCCATCTTAACTTGGTGCTGCTTGACCAGTGGAGCTGTTATGGGTTCATATAAGCAACGAACAAAAATATCTCTCTCCTAATACCATCAGATCATCAGTATTCTATTTTAATTACAAATCTCTCCCGGGAAATTAATGGGAGCACCTTTGTAGCCTTTTATTGTGTAAAAAAACATGAAGAAAAGGTTGACTAGATGGAGTGAGCTGAGCAGAGGGCCACCAGGATACTCACGGGCCGGGAGCGCCTGCCCTGCAAGGGGAACCTGAGGGACAGGGCTTCTCATGCCTGGAGAAGGGAAGGCTTTGGGGGCACCTCAGAGCAGCCTTCTCCTGCCTATGGGCAGGTCATTGAGAGGATGGCACCAGGCTCCTCACAGCAGTACAAGGCAGCAGTACAAGAGACTGTGGATCTAAGTTGAAACAGGAGAAGCCCACATTATATATAAAGGGAAACCCTTTTCCCCATGGGGACAGTCCAGAGCAGAACAGGTTGCCAAGAGAGGCAGGGATGTCCATGTTCTTGGAGCTTTTTAGGATCAGGTTGGAGAAAGACCCAAGACACATGGTCTGACCTTCTTGCTGCTGCTGTTTTGAGCAAGTGGTTGCACTGGGGACCTCCTGCCATCCCTTCCAGGCTGCGTTACCCAAGCCCTTTAGAAGAGAAGTGTTCAAGACCAGGCTGGATGAGTCTTTGAGCAGCCTGGTCTAATGGAAGGTGTCCCTGCCCATGGCAGGGGGGGTTGGACCTAGATGATCTTTAAGGTCCCTTCCAACCCAAACCATTCTGTGATTCTGTGATTCCAAGGACATCTCTGTGCTGTGCTTATTTGCTTAAATTGTGGTGTGCTGGCTTTGATAAACCATGCAGGCACTTCCAGCCCTATCCATGTAAGAGTTTTATCTATTTGTTCACTCTGTGTTTTAAACAAAGTTTATAGTTTGAAACCCTTGCTAACCTTTTTTTCTCTCAATGTCTGACTCATCCTGTGACACACTCATGCCATTCTTTTCTGTATCTCCAAACTTCCCATTTTAAGTAATGGTTCTGTCTCACAAGCGAAGAAGTTAACTTACGATGTTCTATTGAGAACTGCACACAGTCATTCTTTTAATGTTTTTTTCTATACACCTCTGACTATCCAACATGCTCTTCTTTCTTTAGGTGCATCAATATGAGCAGTCATTAAAAGTCAACTGGATTCCTGGGAGCAACAGAGCTCATACTCCATACGCAAGGTTGGTACAGTCTGTATTTGCATTTGTAGTTAGGTCAAGTTAATGTTTCTTCTTCTATGATTGAATTTGCTCAGCTTGGGGATTATGTCGGTGAGGATTCTGCTGTGCGTATCTGATCTCTAATGATTTCTCGAATGCATTGTACCTTATTTACAGTCTTCTGCTGATACCATGCAAACTCTGTATAATTGAGTTTGTTTCATGTTTTAGCTCATTGCTTAGGTTATGAGCAAGCTGCTGTGCACTGTAGCTCTAGAAACTAAAGCTGATGATGGTTTTTCAAATTTCAAGCTACATTTTTCCCTATTATCTTGTAAGAAACATTCCAACTCATTAGCCAGTTCATGTGCTTTGAAGATATTTTAGAGCACTCATTTTTCAATCTTGACTGTAAAGAACAAAGTCAAGTACATGCTACCACCATTCAAGACTTCGAGCCAGTTACCTTCAGCACTCAATAAATTAAATCAACTTTCTGGCAAGACTTGTTTTCCATAAAATCACATTGACTCAAGTTAATTATTGTCTTCCTCTAATTCTTTATCAATTAGAGCCCTATGATAGATTAGATAGACTCTACCTAATAGCAGCCAACAAACGTTCAATGAATAAGCTGTTTCTCCAGCTACAGATAAAGAGCATTGACTCAGGAAGAAGGAGGGCAAGGAGCACAGAAAAGACAGAAAGCTGCGGGTAAGGCCAAAAAGGCCTTAACCTTTGAGATTAGCTGTATCTTCTTCTTGCCTGCAGAGCAGAAACCTTCACTAAACATTTGGGCAGAATAAAGAGCAGCAGTGGCAAATGTGTTGCCATGGCAGACGTAAGATGGCTCATTTTCTGTGGGCTGAATCTCCTACAATTGATTATTTGATTTCCCACTATTTTGCCTGAGATTGCTATCAAATTAAGCCACCATCTGTCATTCTGTTTTCTCCTGCTGAAGTGTGGACAATATTGCAGCTTTTCCAGTCATCAGGTATTTTCTCTGGCCTCTCCTAGAATTTATTTTATATAGAAAATCAACTGTCTAGAATCTTCCTCAGAAAATTTTTTTCATGACTTGTGAAAAAGTTATCCGGCCCTGTTGACTCAAGCGTTTATCCCCTATATATAGTTCAGTGTGCTTCTTTGGTTACTGCTGGCCTACGGATCATTTGATCATTTTCATAAAAATATTTCATCTAGTACCTCATCTTGCCTCTTTCCAGATATAAAGCAGTAAATGATTATGGAAAGGTTGTTACTAATGAGGTAGAAACAGCTGTTCAGTAAATGGGTGCCTATCTTGCTTTCATTTTTATTTTTTTTCTTAAAACACTTAAATGAAAGTTAGTTTGTTCTTTGCCCTGCCTGCCATGGATTTTTATCTAACATCGTTAACTTCTCTTATTGCACCTGCCTATACTCTGAGCTAGACATCATATTCATTTCACCTATTCCTCCTTGTTTCTTTACTATATATCTAGCTTCTCTCTGGTCTTCATTTATCCAATAGGAGCTTTTGCTGAAAAAAAGTTCTCTGCCTTGATGGTATCTTTTTGACCATCTAAAACGTTTCTTAAAGAACTACAATACTCATTCTTATTCTTTCTCTTTTGTCTGATCTTTTCTTTCACATGAAGTTGCCTAAAACTTTCCTCATATACAAGAAAAAGCTGTCTCTTTTTTATCAGTACTGACGATAATCCATGAATCTTACCTTACAGGATTCAGAAAGAACAGGCGAAACTTTTAGACCTTGAAAGACTTCTAAGTGGGAATGTAAATAATGAAACTTTTGGGAGAAGGAAAACAACTTTGTTCAACGATCTTTTAACACTAAATTAAAATTTATGAACATTTACAGAAAACTTAAAAAAAACGTACAGAATCACCAGTCAGCAGTCTGAAGGGATGAACAGATAAAGACAGGATCCAGCAGCATGCCAGGTAGCATCCAAGTCAAAGATGCAAATTTCAGAAGGGCAACCTGACTAAGACAACAGTCTTATCATCTGCATATATACTCCTGTAATTAGTTTATTGTGTTCAATCTACTAGTATGTGTCAAATGTGGAAAAAAAGAGCTAAAAAAAGAAAAGCAAACCAACTCGTAGGTGTTATAACCAGCTTTCAAGCTGCTGTCCAATCATATTTTTTTTTATTAGTATTATTTGTGCTCTGGACTGTAGTTTAAGTCCCTAAGGTGAGCAATGGTGCCTGTGACACATGGTGTAATTCTTCCACCTATATTATACCTGCTTTATTGCTCTTAACCAGGTTAAAAGCAACGTTTTTAACATTCCAGACATGCAAATCCTCCCACTAGATTTCTGTAATGCTAATTATATTAAATGTCTTCATATAAATGAGAAATTTCCAGTTCTTTTTGCTTCTTAGTGCAAGTTCTAGCAATTGGAATGCTATTTCTTTTCACTTTTTCTGTCATTGTAGGTCAATTTGTTCATGATTTGCTGAGTTAATGTCTGTGTTACATTTGTCTCCTTTACATATTCCCTTACATTTTTGAAGTATTACCTTCCTTACTGCTCTGCTTGCCTCCACTCCCAATGATTATTGCTGCAACACAGGAAATGCTGGTCACCCAGTCTTTCAAAAAACACTTGTGTTTAAGGCTCTCAAAAAAAACCCCAAAACATTTCACTCTAATAATATGACCAATCATGTGTCTCCATTATCTTTATCCTGCTCCCATCTTACTCTTGGGGACAGGAAAAATGGAGACAGGTTTTGTCCTCTCATCTGTCTAGTTTTCTTTGATATCTTATTGGTCCCAAGTTGGATAATCATTAGCAGCAGTTTTCTGGATGTCTTCATAATTATATCCAATTCCTGCAGTACAAGTAAAAAAGTCAGGATTTGTGCTTTCCTCCTCCAGAGAGAGAGCATGTGCTGTCCTGTTGTTCTTGTGCCACCGAGAGGAATAGTGTGTAATCTCAGCATTGATAATGGCTCTTTATAATCTTGATACAGCTGAAAAACTTCTCTTGCTTGATGCTTGCTTCATACCACAAGGATGCCTATCAGGTTACATCCTGTTTAGCTGAATTTTGCTTCTTCACAGAAAGGTTTCTTGGCAGTTGACTTGACAACAACCTGGTAAGCATCTGATGTCTCCAGCACTGCTGAAAACTGTTTCAATTTCTCATCTTTGTCTAGTATTCTCATCTTTGACTAGCAGCCTCCAGTCTGGACTGTACAGGAGTACAAATACGGGGGTATGTATGAGAATAGTGGCATTTATCCAGTCTTCTAGAAAGTCCTGAATGTTGCCAAGAAGATTATTTTGACATTTCAATTAGTTTATTGAAAGGGTCATTTGATCTCAACCAACATCGGTATCTGCCTATCTTTGTAGAGTGAAGGAGACTTTAAAACTAATAAAGCTTGCAGCTGAAGTTTCCTCAGTGGTATGGCTGAGGACAAGAAGGTTACAATTTTTTCCTACAGCTTGAGAAACATAAGGTGCCAGTGGGGTTCCCCACACAAAACTGCAGAGCGCATCTTTGTTATTTATGCATAAGCAAACACAGAGATGCTAGCAGAGTTAAAAATCAAACCGTATGAGGCTATAGTGGTATTTTGTTCTTATTATTTTGTTCTTGCCAGTGGAGAAACCGGTGCAATCATAGGGATGAGAAATGTTGGAAGTTCCTATATTTGGACAATGACTCCTAAATACCCTTCAGAGTAAATACTTCCTTCAGAGGGAGGGATTTTAATAACTGCTTTTAAGATATACAGGGCAATTTTGATGCCACCTTCATTGAATTCTGAGCTGCACCTGGGTGTATGAAAAAAGCTTCGACCCATGATTATTTTGTAAGCAAATAGTGATATTGCAGTGCTATCCGTAAGGGATGGTCTTGAGCAGCATAGAAGAGAAAGGGAAAGAATTGTGCATAAATTTTATAAAACAGCAAGGGTCCAAAATTACTCTGCAGAAATGAAGTTACATTTCAACCGTAGAAGACTGTGCTATTTATTTTGAGTGATAGCCTGTGCCCCCTTTCACACAGGAAAAGGGAGTATGTACACCTGGTGCTGTAACTCCTCTAAACTCTGAGCATCTTCCTCCTGAGCTGCTCTTCTGCCAGCTGCAGACAAAGTTCTCAAAGGTTTTTTGAAAGAAAAAAGGAAAGGAAAGGGAAAAAAAGACACAGGAACTCTCTAGGGGCTTGAAGCTTATCCCTACCGCACCGTCTCACATGCTGATGTGAAGATTTCCTCAGTTGCTTGCTTACAAATGGAGGAAGAAGCAGCCTCTGCCCAGCCTGGGTTCCCTCAAGGACTGCAAAGCTCAACTGAGTCACACCCCTGAGCTCCAATGCACTAAGGCAACAGTAGATCTGTTTCCTTGTTGCCTCCAACAAGGCCTTATGCCTTGTATATTCCTTGGGCAAATCAACCATAAAAGCAACTATACTGGGGAGCAAAATAAAATGGGTCCCAGTGAGTTTCTGACTGTTTTTACCAGGACACTGAGAACAGCAAGCCCAGATACAGCATGCCTTGGCTTTGCGATGTGGCCAAGGGACTGGATATTGATATGAATGAGAGAAAGGAAAGATTAAGAGAAGTTGCTAAGCAACCAGGGGAAATTATTCTTGGAAATGACATTTGGACTGAAAAGGGCCAATGTCTGATCTAAGCCTTCCTGCTGCAGAGGGGTTAACCTAATAAGAGTGCTATGCACAGTTATCTGCAGTGGGTTCTTCACCGTCTTAAATGGAAGTTACTTAATAGCATGAGAACTAATTTGAAGATGGAAAAGCTGTAACTCGCAGATGTGAAATGGGCTAAGATAAAACTAAGGGGAAAAGGCAGAATAATAACTGCTTGCAGCGACAGAGGTACAGCCCTGTTGCTGCTGCAGCTGGAGCACAGACAGCAGTGACAGAAAGACGACGTAACCGTTCAGCACATCAACTTGCATGTAGCATGTTTACAAGTGGCATGCTTTGTATTTTTTGTTTAAGGATATGATATGACAGTATAGTAACATGCTGGCAAACATAATACCATGCAAAAAGGAACAGAGTTATAAGGGATTGCGACAGTCACTTGCGCACTGGCCTCCTGAACTCACGTTCAGCATAAAGAATGTATGTAACTCGTTCCCAATTGCGAAGAAGAGTGGGACTAGTCCCCTGATAGCACCTCATAGATAATCTGATAGCATGCTCACATATATGTGTGTGTATGTATGCCACACACAGGAACGTATTATTCAGTGTTGCACTTTCAAGGTCAAGATCTTTAAAGGAAGCTAGGGATCAGATGAGATCCACAGCAGTGGCAAGGCACCTCATCTGCCTCTAATTTCAATGGGAAATTGAGCATTTGGTATCTCAGGGATTTGGCCATAGTTCCTACCAAATGGTCTAGACTCTTATCTCCAATTCTAGACAGAGTCAAGAGTACAGGAATGAAGTGTTTATTTGTAGTAGCTCTAATGATCAGAATGTCTTATGGACAATAGTCTGAGCTGGCAATGTCTTTAAACTACTGTGAATTGCCTTATGGCACTGTAAACAGAGTTAGTTTATTCTGGTGCAAGAGAGAAGTGTGAGAGGGCTGAGACGAGTTCTTCCTTCCACCTGGGCAGAAGGAAGATGTGGTCAGCCTCAGGGAGCAAAGAACAGGCTCACACTAAGATCATGAAAGATCCTCTTTCTATGGCACTAACTCTTATATTTCTGATTTAACTATGTTGTCTTGCACCACCCATTTAATCTAGCTCCGTGTTTTGGACTAAGTAATGTTAAGTTTTGTACTAACTGGAACCAAGAAGCTAATTTTGCACCTCTCTCTAGTATGGACATTTGCACTGGTATGAAAGGACCACATCAATACAAATGTTTCTTGTAAACTCACTAAAGTAAGAGGTGGTGGCCTTTTTGTTATGAAACCAGCACATCAGCATCAGCAAGGAAAAACACACCTTTAAAAACAAAGAACATTTTTGTGGTTTAACTTTGAAACTGATCTCATAAAATGCTATGGTCTAAATGGACTATCACCATCTTATCCCCTTTTGTTATCCCTGTAGCCTCAGAGGTAGACAAGGGGAGTTGGCATCTCTGATTTTTTAATTTCTCGCTCACCTATCTTCTACTTTGGCATATGTTATACGCTTACAACTCTGCTGCACCAAGAAAAATAATGCCATGCAGTGCATGTTTGTTGTCACCATTTTAAAGCACATCAAAATCCTGAAATATCACAGGCTGGCCATGCACCTGAAAAAAAAGAAAAATGCTTGAAATGATGAACCAAATTTTGATTGGAATAGCCTGTTTTGCATCTGCAGATACTAGTCCATTTTCCTCAAATAGTTCTACCAAAGATGATTTCTGTCAAAAATGAAAAGCCAGTCAGGAGCAGAAAAAGTAGGCAACCTTGTTTTCCAGTTTATGAATAAGAATGAAGTGTGGAAGTGAAATTTATTCGTTCTAAAATCTTGAAGGACATAGTCACCAGGAACAATCTGTTCACTTCATTGTATTTCTTAATAAATCATGTTTTAATGTAGAATATGATTTGATAAGCTTATTTTTTCTTTTGTGCCCAGCAAATTCAAGGCAATTTAACAAATAAAACTACTCTTAAATTCTGCTCCATGTAATTTAGCTGACTTCCAATTTCCATCTAAATGTTGCTTTGCCATATCACAAATACGAAGTTTCTTAGAGACAGGGCATATGCTGTTTACATTTATGTAAGCAGCTATTGAATTGTAAATGGTTATGTAGCTTAACATAGTTATTCAGTCTTATTTAATCTTGTGAAGACATTGTATGCATCCTTGTGTTATCAAGAATTATGAAATCTAGTGAAAGAACTAGAGTAGTTGAAAGAACTATAGCAGTTGAAAAATCACATATAATTATAGCTTCACAATATGAATCAACTTTTCTTTAGGAAAATAAAAAGAGAATGAGATTAAAATGCATGACAACATGAATGAAGACCTCTTCTGTGGTGTTGGTAGGGTATATTATATCAATTCATCCTGAAAATACTCTGTAGATCAAGCTTTTGAGTCAGTCTGGCAAAATTTGAGCATTATGAAATGTTAGATACACTAAAGCCGGCACGGTGGGGTGTGTCTTTGTCTGTCCTAAGTACCAGCGAAATGCGCCTAACACTCCTAAGGACCTAGAAAGCCAATGTAGCAGGAAAAAACAGTGTTGGAAGTCATGGGAAGAAAGGTGCTAATGGAGCTTGAGTGCCTGTCCATTTTCACCAGCGGGTCCCAGTTCGGGAGCTGTCTCTCCCAGCCCTCCGCACAGTGGGAACTGGGCTCGTGGCAGCGCAAGAGCGGGACGTGCTGCAGCCCAAGGGGCCCGGACCGCATCGGGTCAGTGGCTGCGCTAGAAAATATCGCAGGTCCAAGTCTACAATGACACAAAATTGCTAGAAACAAGCGGTAGCAAAACTGAAGAAGCTTTACCTTTCACCTCTGATTACAGCATTTCTGAGAAAGCCTGGATATCAAAGAAGCTGTAACCTTGGGGGTGGCCAGTGCCCGTGCAGCCCCAGGCAGTGACGCAGGGGACGAGCCGGCAGCAATTTTGCCTTTGCCTTCCCCTGGGTTTTACCACCAGTGGGGCTGACTCGGGCCAGGGAGCACCACTGGGATTGCTTTAATACACACAGCTAGTAATTTTTACCAACAGAGAGGGTGCTCTGACTGCTCCTGTTCTAGCTGGGGAGTTGGGCGTAAGTGGTTTAAGTCTGGGATCAGAGTGTCTCTGGAATTAAAGCTGCCTCTCACTCCAGGGAAATCTCCTCCTTCCAGAAGGGCGGCTTTCTGGCCTTTTATGACATTAAAGCACTGCTCCCATTGTAATGGGGTTGGCCTGATTTTGATTAGGTGCCTGTAGTAATATCTGCAGTCATGAAAACAGAGTAAAATGTAGGGGAAGAAAGGAAAAGATAAAAAACTTACTAGAGTTTCTACCGTATCTTTATCACTATCTGATCTTTATTCCTTTAAAACACCACGTATTTCCGGCAAGGTTAGCAGGTTAACCCACTTGGTTGGCTAACAGTAAATGCTGTGCCAGGCGGGAGCACAGTGCGGTGACACCCTTCGTGTGTCCCTGCTGGGGAGCTGGAGGGACCGGGGGGTGACGGGCCATGTGTTGGTGGGGTGATGAATGCCCCCACTCAGCCACCCCATGGCCACGGTGGGAGGTGATCGCAGGTATAAGGTCACCACTTCAGTCTCTCCATCAGTGAAATGTTATAGTATTAAAGCAGTAAAAATAATGCTATTTTTTAATGACAAAAGTCTCCAGCGACTCTGCTTAGGTTAAAGACACGCAGAAACATCCAGTGAACAAACAGTACTTTAAAGTGTTACAGGAAAACTTTTAAAATACATTCTCACGCATCTGCTGTCTTGCTTTTCATGCTGTTATGGTATCTAAATATTCACAAAAAATTTTGACAGCAAAGTTAGGCTTCACACACAACAGAGTGGTAGCTCGAAATACCGTGGCTGGTTCCACGGGAAGCCGCAGCCTGCCAGCTCTGCTGCTTGGGGCATGGCAGCCATCAGCGACATCTCCAACAGGCCAGCTTGGTTTTCAGCTGCCGTACCTGCCTGCCTTCAAAGCTCTGCTGTGGCATTCGTGTTCCGATGTCACCCAAGCCCTGTGAGTCCACATGGTTGGTGGCCCCACTGAGGTGGAACTCCCCGAGGAAGATGAAGGATGGTGGCTGCTGGCCACACAGCCTGGTGCCCAGGAGAGAGGACACAGTCAAGCAGGTTGTCTCCTTTTGGAGGGCTCTGAAGGACGCCCAGGTGTGGCCAGGAAGAAGCCAAGAGCTCCCCTGGACTCACTCAAGGGATGCACCAAACCGGGGTGAAGGCTGGAACTTTGGGCAATACCCAGGTGCTAGATGGTAATGCGCTACCGTTTCTTGAAATTTTCCTTTGCATTATGCAGTTGCTAACCTGGACCTGACTTCAAGTCCAACAGTTGCTTGAGATGGTAATCTCAGAAGCCCTAAAATTTTCTTAAAAATCAGGATCAACTGAAAAACAGAAAATTCACACCATAATCGGATTTTGTTTATGTGTGAGCAACAGGAATTTAAGATTTTTAAGCTGTCATTGCAGTCGCATTAGTAGAAGGTTGTGTGTGACTACTTTATTTCATCTGACAGCAATTACAAGTTCACAAATTGAAAAACATAATGAAATAAAAAGTGGTTTAGCTTGCTGAAAAGCAATGGTGTCCTTTCTCCCTTCTGTCTTGAGATTTCCAATGCAACAGCCACAATACTGGGGCCTTTTGGAATAAGGATGCTAAACGGATTTGAATCTGGCAATAGAAGTAATATTTGCTTCATCTTATTTATGTTTTTATGCTGGCATACAATATATATCACACCTAGATACACACAAGCACCTGCTGCCTATTTGCTTATGTGTTGGTAATGGCACTCAAGCTTCATTTTGGCTGCTTTTTCCCACTCTGAGCAGCAAAAATGCTTAGAAAAGCTGGCTGCTGCTACTCTCCACCAGCATGTGAGTTTCTGCACCGTCTGCCACTGCTCTGCAGAGACCCTCATTCTCCGCATGGAGCCTGCAGGGCACGGATGCCGGAGATCTCACCTCCCCGCTTCCTAATTCTTGCCTCCTTCGCATTGAGATTTTAACCATTAAATGTAACTATTTTGAATCACCAAACAGGGTAATTTTTAATTAAGATTAAAAATTTTAAATTACCAATCCAGGGAGTGCCTGTCCGCTGGGACAGCATTTCCCACCCGCGAGGCGTCGTGCCTGCGATCCCCACGAGAGCAGCGCTGCCCCCGGCCTGCAGCCACAGCCCGGACAGCTTTTCACCCATCACGACTCCCAGTTCAGCAACTTTTTGCTTTGCTTTATTTTTAGTGGTAAAGTGTAACCCCAGAGTCACCCAGGCAGTAATTATGCTCCTCATGAAGTGTTAATAACACTCAGTATTTCCCAGGTGGATGAGGCAAATCTTTCACTTCTCAGTTCCAGCCTCAGAGTGAAAAGAACATTTTCCCTGTATTGCAAAAAGACAACTGCCCTACACTGCGAGACAAACAGTCCTGGGGCATCATTGGATATAATTATTTTAGTGATGCTCTTTGCCTCTACTTGCAGGTGGATGGCAGAAGAGTTTTTTGAGGGAGGGATCAGTGCTTGTGTTAGGGTGGGGGGTGAAGGTCGTGGAGAGGAAACAGGGACAACGCAGAGAAGAACATCTTCAGATGAGCTTTGCAGAGAACAAAGTGGCTCACCTCTTTTCACAGAAACAATTTCTGTGAAAGAAGAATAAAAAGAAGTTTCTTGCTTCTTTATATGGGTAGGGGTGTATGTGTCCATATGTATGTATATGTATGTTTATGTATATATATATATACAGATATATAAAAAAATCTTGAATAGTTCTTAAAAACTCTTCTCAGGAAAGAAGGACTTATAAAAATCAAACAGCTGGAAATTAAGAGGAAGGGAAGTCATCCAGGCTGTTTAAAATCCTAAATGTCATTTATGGTCTCTTTTAAAACAGGCCGACTGAATATGTGAGTGCTCCTCCTAATAAATAGATGTGTTTTATTGTGCTGTCAGATTATCTCATGGGAAAGATAGCAGAATCTTAAAAGCAATCATAATCTTGTTATCAGTTACAAACTCTATTGATTTACTTTTTAAATGAAAATGTAACTGGGAAGGTACAATATTTGCTTTTAAAAGATGACAATTTTACTGACTTGTGTGGGTTGAGAATAAAAGAGGCAGCTGAGGGAAAGTCTGCAGATCTGATTGAAGAATCAAACAGAAAATTATTGCTGCATGAGCTGAAGCCTAGACAAATAGCCCAGTTTGCTGTGTTTATGATGACTGTTAGTGATCCGGGACCAGAGAGGAGGCAGGGATTAATAATATTTTATTGCTGTTTAGGGAAATTTTAAATGGAGCCATGGTGAACCTTTACTGGTTAAAGCTTCATCAGGGAATGAGAAATGAGTCTTCTAGATAGTGAGTAAAAAAGTAGGAACTTCTTGCAGATGGGTATTGCATGACGATTGGGAATTAGTACCTCTAGGGATAACGTGCGTGTTTACGATGCAGAGTACAGGCACAGAAGACTATTTCACTAGGCATTTTTTCAAGTCACATAGGCTGGAGAAAATGTTCAGGAATCATAGAATCATAGAATCACTCAGGTTGGAAAACACCCTTGGGATCAGCAAGTCCAACCATCAACCCCACTCTACAAAATTCTCCCCTACACCATATCCCCCAACACCACATCTAAACGACTCTTAAACACATTCAGGGATGGTGCCTCCACCACCTCCTTGGGCAGCCTATTCCAGTGTCTGACCACTCGTTCTGTGAAGAATTTTTTCCTAATGTCCAGTCTAAACCCACCCTGTTGCAGCTTGAAGCCATTCCCTCTTGTTCTATCGCTAATTACCTGTGAGAAGAGACCAGCACCAACCTCTCTACAATGTCCTTTCAAGTAGTTGTAGAGAGTGATGAGGTCTCCCCTCAGCCTCCTCTTCCTCAAACTAAACAGTCCCAGCTCCCTCAATCGCTCTTCATAAGATTTATTCTCCAGGCCCTTCACCAGCTTCGTTGCCCTCCTCTGCACTCGCTCCAGCACCTCGATATCTCTCTTGTATTGGGGCGCCCAAAACTGGACACAATACTCAAGGTGTGGCCTCCCCAGTGCTGAGTACAGGGGGACAATCCCCTCCCTGCTTCTGCTGGCCACGTTATTTCTAATACAAGCCAGGATGCCACTGGCTTTTTTGGCCACCTGGGCACACTGCTGGCTCATATTCAGCTGCTTGCCAATTAGAACCCCCAGGTCCTTTTCTGACAGGCAGCTTTCCAGGCACACTTCCCCAAGCCTGTAGCGATGCATGGGGTTGTTGTGGCCCAAGTGCAGGACCTGGCACTTGGCCTTGTTGAAGCTTATGCCGTTAGCACTAGCCCATCGATCCAATCTATCCAAGTCTCTCTGTAGAGCCTCCCTATCCTCATGCAGATCAACACTCCCGCTTAACTCGGTGCCATCTGCGAACTTACTGATGATGCACTCTATGTCCTTATCAAGATCATCAATAAAGATGTTAAACAGAAATGGTCCCAACACTGAGCCCTGAGGAACACCACTTGTGACCGGCCGCCAGCTGGATTTAACTCCATTGACCACCACTCTTTGTGACCGTCCATCCAGCCAGTGCTTGATCCAACGGAAAGAACGTGTATTTCATTGAGAGAAATTTGCAACTCTGCAACACAGTTCAATGGAAGCCAAAAGAAAAAAAAATAAATTAACAAACTCCCAGATACCTACTTAACTGCTGCTGGAAGAGGTCTACCAGAGCTGGAAACTCACCTCAGAAATGTCAAGCATAGGCATTTCACAGATGCTTTTCCATTTCTATGGCAATAAGAAAGGAAGGAAAAACAGAATGTGTAGAATTCAGGATATAAAGAGTCCAATGATGAGCTGCCTCGAAGGGTCCGGCAGCGCAGCCTGTTCAATGCTTCCTTCCTGAGGTGTAATGAGTCACTCCCGGAGGGACAGTGTTTGTCTGCCATCGTCCCGTTGGATCTTTTTGGTCTGACGAAGGGAGGGGACGAAGGGCTGTGCTCTTCTCTTGGCCTCTCCCCTCATGACCAACTGTAGCTTTGTGGATTTGTGGGGAGAGAAGGGTGTCTGGTGGACCTCAGGTTTGTTTCAGGAGTTTTGAGGAAGGGAGGGATATGGAGAACGTGCACTGTTGGAGTGGGCACCCACCAACCTGCAGTTGCTGGCTGGTGCTCGGGTCCCCAGGTGCTGCCCTCCAGCCCCACGCCACGGTTTCCATACAGACCGCATGGATGTGTCTGGGTTTCTTCACACTCATCTTCCTCTCAGGTTTCTCAGATGATGGATTTAGTCATCAGTATTGTACATCCACTTACTCCTAGAGCTGGGGTAGTAGTATTGATGGAAAAGACTGCCTTCAACTCCTCTAAGGGCACCGCCACATGCAAACCCCCTGACAGCCTGTTTCGCCTCTGAATTCAATTAGTTTTACTAGGACTGATGCAAGGCAGTGTTGAAATCAGTCTTTTATTATCCCACAGTCTGTCTGCTTCTCTGTGCAGCACTAGACATACGCTGAAGAACCATGAGCAGCCTCACTAGGATGCTGGAGAAATCACTATTTATGAACAAGCTAAAGGGTAAAAGATTAAGACAAAAACTTCTCTCTAACAACCGCAGTCTGCTTCTTTTAATTAAAATAACAAACCAAAATAAAGTCGTGCCATTTGAAATGAGCTTGCCAGAAGCAAACAAGTGCTACATGAGGCATAATGGCTAATAACAAGGACAGACTGATGATGAATAAGAAAACTTTTGGCACTTCTAGCTCATTCTTTAAATACCCCTATAAGGAAGGGGTAACAAAGGAAAAGATAAATTAAAAAACATTGGTGCCTTGAAGCATTTTTTTTTACTTTTTCAAGTATAAAAAGCTGCAATCTAGGGAAAGCATAAATTACAGATTTTTTTTCCATTGTGATCCTTTCAAACCACATATTAAAAGTATATACAAATTAGTAAAAATACATATACACATAATAAGCAGGTGAGCATTAAAACATCTGAAATGGGCTTGTATTTTCCACAGGTCTGATTCTCCTTTTGCAGGGTTTTTATACCAGAAAAACCTTATTCACTCCCATGTATTTACATATACAAGAAGGACATTCGGGTTTTTCACTTTTCTAGAAGGACCTTAAGACCATTTGGCTGCCTAGATGAGAAGGACCCAGGCAGCCTCTCCTTGTGTTTTCAAGAGGATCAGCTTCTCGATTTTAGCACCTTGTACCACTTCGCAGAGGGAGGCAGCGTGCCTCTCTGCAGAGAGCAGAAGACAGGTGCATACCATAAAACTGAATCCGAATTTGCATCCCAAATTAAAGAAAAAGATATTGGACTTGTTGATAGCAGCAGGCATGCAACTAGTCCCACAAATTTGGTGATACTATTCACATGATTAAAGTTCCTCTGTAACTCATAAAAGAAATTAGACATATTCAACTATTTTATAGTGATAAGGCACTATCTTGAACCTCTAGGGGACTGCGGTTTGATGTAAAAATCTGTCTTTGATTATGTTGGGTTAAAAAAGGGGAATGGGAGAACAAGTCTGATTTGGGTACTGGATTAGATCTCAAAGACAAATTGGGAGACCTGAGCTATGAAACAGTGTCAACAGGAGCGTATATATGCAGTCAGGTAACAAATTCTAATTATTTTTTTTTTTGTTCAATATTTAGCATAAATCTAGGCCTTTATCACTGCAAGAATTTACTGCTTCAGGGGGAAAAAGTTATAAAAAAAAATTTTTCAACATTATGCCTTACAGTTTTATGTTCTTCTTAAATTAAGAAACAGCTACCAGCTGATGAGAATTTTGGTAGGTTATCGAAAAATGTTTTCAGTGAGAGCTCTCTTAGAGAAGCTCTACAGAAAGATAACTTTTTGAATCGGGACAAAATTATGAGGTAAAGGATGATGCCCTAATAAGTAGGAAATGCTCTGCAATAAGACTTCACTGTTACTCTTCCAAAAGAATAAGACTCAAAGAAAAGCCAAGAAAATAAAAGAGGGGGAAACCATTTAGTACAAACCTATGCAAGTGAAAAAACCCCAAGTGGTCTGGAAGCTTTTGCAAGTAGAAGGTAAGGCAGCTATTACCTAACGTGCTGAAATTAGGCAGGTTGGCTTCAGAGTACAACCGCTTAGGTAGCACTCCAAGAAGTGAGAAGTTGAAAGCTTAAAGGATGATGTTAAACAAATTCCTGTCTGCGAAAGGCAGGAACAGTAGTTAACTGTGGTTAGCCGGGCTGGGAGAAACCCTGACTGAGCAGTGATACAAACCTGTCCCCAGCCACCCGGCTCTCTGGAGACCTTCACGCACCCACATCATCACTGCAATTTCAGAGCTGGATCCCTGAAAATGAAGGATGGTCTAATATTCTTTTCACCTCTGCTTACTGGTATTTCCAGGCTGCAGACGCTGGCACATGCGGGTAGAAGGTGTTGGCCTGGGTGGGTTTCTCCATCTCACGAAGCACGGGAAGAAAATCCCCTCTCCAAGGGCAGAAATTCATGCTGATGTCGAAGTGTCAGGGAAGGGCCAGGGAGAGGCGATGCTCTCTGCCTGCTCTGCCTCCACATTGGGCCTGGCATGGGCGGCATGTGCTGGGGGATGTGAAACATGGCTGCACTGGGTCCAGGGCCAGCGGGGGTGGACCCCTGGGGAGATCCCACCGTTTGCACACTCCATTCTCACCTGTTGGTCAGCAGGTCTTCCTTGATTTCACTGTCACAGGATCTGGCACTCCCTAGACAAACCACTGTGTTTTCAGTGTATTTCAGAGGTTTTATGGATTTTCAGTAATAGTAAAGTAGGGGTGGGGACGAAATGTTGACACGAGGGAGCTCTTGCTTGTTTGGCTTTTGTAACCCACAGGTGTTAGCTCTTCACCTGAAGACCACCTAAAAAGCATTGGCTCAGGGAGATCAATGCATAAACAGCAGCTTTTGCTCGCCAATCCTCAGCTTCCAAAGCAAATTTCACCTTAGAAAAAACAGTAATTTTTTCCAGGAAAATAGTGCTATCTGTCATGATTGCGTTTGGCAAGCCTCACTAGCTTTACAGTTGTTATTTAGAAACACAGTGTTTGCCAACACAATAAAATCGTAGATGCAAGTCTCTACACTTCAGAGGAAATGGCAAATGAAGTTTGGCAAACTTTGGCAACTACTTTAACAGTGAATTACTACTGAAAAGATTTTTTCTTTCCTACACAATTACTCTGTTTTCCTGAGAAACAGAGAACTCCTCCTGAGCCAGCTCAGGGACAGCAGACACCGTGGTACCACTTTCATAAACTAAGGCAAAACCTTGGTAAAGTATTAATACACATCTACAGCTGTCACCTAAGCGCTGAGTGATTTAAAATAGGTTGTTCTTTGCACACTGAGCATTTGGCAGGCTGAACTGTGATGCTTAGATTATTCAATTGATTTCCATTTCTATGATAATCCCGTGTTTGTTCAGTCTTGCCTCCTGTTTGATGCTAGGGATAGGGTTTTGGGCTCCAGAGTTTTCCCTCAGCCCCCTCCGTATATTGTGCGTACAGGAGTTGGCATTGCAGTTTGTTTTGTTGCTTGGAGACAGCTGCAAGGACGCAGGGTAGCATAAATCACACCTGACTCTGTTGCTAAGGAAATAAGACCATCTCCTGCTTTTCCTTCAGGCCTTGTAATAAGAGAGGCAAACAAAATTCATATTCAGGATATTTAAAATATTGCTTTAATTTAACAAAAGTGAAAAGGAAACTACATAATGCACATCTGTAACAGCTTTCCTGGGGAACAAATACTGCATTTGCTTTCTTCTGGAGGTGATTACTGGAAGCACAGGATTCAAACACATTCTGTGATGGAAGAGAATAATTAGACACAATCTGGATTTGGGGCATAAAAACTCAATAAACTTTTTGGAGGGTTTTTAAACTTGCAGAGCGGTGCCTGCTGCTCTTCCTAATGTTTACGGAGTTTCAAAGAAAAAAAAAAAGAAATTTTTGCTAACAAAAGCTTGACTGTAAAAGTGAAAATTGGACTTGAGAAACTACTTCTTCCTTCAAGAAAACCATAAAAGAATGAATTTGTCAAGCTAATGAAGAATTACAGTTGTCCTTGAAAGAACGCTCATTAAAAAGTATTAGCTAAGAAAATGTATTTGGGGAAAAACAGGGAATCTCTGAACACATCTCTCAGTCTCTTCCAGCGTTCCCTTAGGCTTCTTTCCTGAGAGGAAACTGCGAAGAGGCGCGGGCATGAAGGCTGGACCTATTGTTGCTGCCGGTCCCTCAGAGCAGCGTGAAGGATTCGGGCATCCTCTGCTATGAATTATTCCCTCCCCTTGGCGAAAGTGGCGTGCAAATAGCTCCCTTTTTGTGAAGGTCGACTTCACAATCTGCTGTGTACGTTATTTTGCCCTTTTTCAAATAAGACAAACTGTCTCATCTTTTATACTTTGCAAAGCCCACGTAAGTCCCTAATCAGCAGCACGGCATACCAAAATTATGTGTTGCATCGTGTTGGAAACAAAAGTTCATCACTACAGGGAAACACATCCTTGGAAATTTTAGTCCTGAAAGGAATTAAGAGGTTTGGAGGTACCTAAAAATTTAGAGTCTGTTACCAGTATTGGCACTGATTTACAGGTCTTATAATTTCTTTACGTCTCATTTATTTATTTTGATTTATACAACCAATAAAGGAAGAATCTATCTCTGTTCCTATGCACTCCTTGTAACTTTTGATATTTGTCTTAAACTTCCCAAGCTTTACCAGACAAAGCACAAGCAACATTTATTCCCTCTTATGAATCTTTTAAAGACCCCAGCTTAAATGCCCATTGTTTATCCTCCTGAGAAGTTTTGCCTTCAAAATTCAGGAAACAGAGCTGGGCTTTGTAGCCCTGACCAGGATACCTTTCTTTAGGCAAAACAAAAATGTCAAACAACACAAACCTTTTCCAGCAATTCCTCCCCTCTGCTGCAGGGCGAGAGTGATGGCACAAAAAACTGATGGCGGGTCCGGCGGTGTCTGCTGGAGATTCAGGCGGGTGGTGCGTCCTGCAGCTTTCCCTGCCACGGGGGACTCTGGAGCTGCAGGAGCCACTGAGGTGAGTGGCAGAAATGCCAAAGCAAAAACCCACGCAGGATTTCACATGCACGTTTAACCACCTGAATACTAGTACGCTAACTATTCCTTCAGGCTATTAATTTGTGTTGCATTTGTGAGTAGAGGTCCCTATTAGCATGTCACTGCCAACAGCACCCAAGCTGAAGAATTTACTGATGTAGTAAAGAAAGTGAACTGCGATGAGAGGGAAAAGTGAGGACATAGTGAGGGATTTCTGGTCAGGGTAGTACGTGCTGCTGCCAGAGCGTCTGCCCAACCGTTGCAAGGTGTTTTGTAGGTGCTGTGCTGTAAGTGGATTAAAAGGAGAATGTAAAAGAAATTACTGTTCTTTCTGCTTTCTCCTGCCCTCTTATCTATCACAGACACAGGCAGGTTTAGCAGAGAGACTTATTGCCTTTTCATACTTATATTTTTAAATATTTTCTTTAAGAATGGTGTGTACATGAAATGTCAGAAGTTCCTTCTATATCTAGCAAGACTTCATTTTTTCAAGGACTGGGTACACAGTAAAAGGACATTCAGATTATTCCAAAGTACTTTTGTGAGGATTTTTTTTTCTGAAGGTATTATTCCTTGGTCGGCAAACCATTTATCCACTGCTGGCACACACACAGCTTCTGAAATACTTTGCTCTCATATTTTTCTTAATTATCCTTCTTCATTGTCCTACAGCTCCTCTCCATGCAGCAAAAAGAAGGTGGCACTTCAAATCAGTCTCAGCTAAACTTCTCTAACTTACTAAAAGTTGCTTAAACATCTTCTCCCAATAGAGAGAGTTCTAGAACGTATTATAGTGAGAAGTACTGGAAAAGAGAGTTGGGGTGGTGACTAATAGATGTTCTTCTCCCAGAGTGCTGAAATCCCTTGAGCGCGAGCGATGCAGCACATCCCAGACGGACTTCCATCTTCAAGTGTGTGTACATGAAGCACATTTCTCAAAACGGCTTTGCTTTTCCTGGAGGCAGTAGGGTTTCAAAGTACTTAATTTACCCTCTGGGATGCCTTTAGTTTGGGGTTTTAAGGACATCTATCTCCGCACAGGTCAAGAAGATTTTCAACCTGGGATCCCAAGTTTATTTCCAGGGAAGAAGAACGATGCAGGAGATCAGTGCGTATTTCAGACTTTCATTTGCAATGGAAAAAGTAGCTCCTGCATTTCCTCCTCCTTCCACAACACGCAGGCTGTTTAGCCAGCAGAGCGGCTTGCAAAGCTCTCGCTACATCCCAGGGAAAGCCAAAACAGCGCTCGTGAAGGCTGGCTCCCTCGCGCTCGGCACCGAGCCTCCCATCGACTTCAAAGGGGCGAGGATTTTACCCACTGTGTCTCCTCAGTCTGTGCGTGATTCAACTTGTTTATCACCCAGACCATTCACAAACCTCCCGCTGCCGCTTCTCTTTCAGCAGTGGAAAATTCTTCCCAAAATGAAATTCTAAAAATGTGACTGAGTTTTGCTGGCTTTTTCACTGCATATGGCTAGTGGAATAACACATCAATGCTCCCATTTTTTAGATGGCGTATGCTTAACATAACAGTGTGGAGACATTATCAGTTTATCTTTACAATTTAGCTGCTGCTGAATATGCTGTATCATTTCCACACAGAGATTTTCAACAAACTACTTACGCCCTAAATCAATGTACATTTTCTTCCATTCATAAATATGTATTGTCTGGTTTTTGATATGCTTATATATGTACACTTGCATAAATCTTTTGATTTACATAGAACTGCATCTCACCACACTTTGAGGAAGAATATTGTTAAAACTAAAGGCTACTTAAAGATCTTCAAATTTAACCTAGCACTTAAAAGTACATTAATTAAATCTACATAAATACTTTGAAATACTTCTTATGGGGCCAGGCTCTTTTCAGTGGTGCCCAGTAACACGACAACAGGTAACGGGCACAAACTTGAGCATAGGAAGTTCCATCTCAACATGAGGAGGAACTTCTTTACTTTGAGGGTGGCAGAGCACTGGAACAGGCTGCCCAGAGAGGTGGTGGAGTCTCCATCTCTGGAGACATTCAAAACCCGCCTGGACGCGTTCCTGTGCGACCTGCTCTAAGGTGACCCTGCTCTGGCAGGGGGGTTGGACTAGATGATCTCCAGAGGTCCCTCCCAACCCCTACCATTCTGTGATTCTGTGATTCTTATGTTCTGCCACTGTGCTTTGCTCAGAAAGGTCTTTTCACTTCTCCAGAGACTGATGAAACCAAACACTGGTCTTTTTCTCTCCAGCTTCTTTCTCTTCTCCAAGTCCATCCGCGCCTCCTTCATCCCATGGTGCCTTCGCTGGTGCTGGGGACAGCCCTGGGAGCAGCTGTGGACACAACCCAGCCATGTCCTGGCTCTCCAGATCCAGGCTCTGTGTCAGCCCCTGCGCCTGAGGAGCTTCCTCTGCACCGCATCCCACCTATGCTGACATTCCCAGCACTGCTCCTGAGGCTTCATCTTCAGGTATGTGGGCTCCGTAAAGCTGTAATTGCCATGAGGAAAACATCATGGATCTCCTCTTAGGTAGAAGCACACAGCAGGTGCACTGGACGGATTAAGTTTCTGCTTCCCACAGCAGCAGAAATTGGAAATCTGTTGCTTTGCACACACAAGACGGTGTATTTCAGTGCAGTTTGTATGTCTGCGTGCAGATCACTGCAGAATTCTTTGGCTGTTTGTTGTCTTGTCTGTGTGAGCCCCCACTGACCTTCACAGGGTCTGGGGCCGACATGGGGAAGAGCAGATGCTGCACATTATAGCAGTGTCATGCTCTGGCTTGCTCAGCCCTTGCAAAAACATGCGTTGAAAGCAGCTGGTTTGTGGAAAGGACAGGGAATATTCATTGCTGTAAAGGATTGTTTTTCCCTATTGCCCACCAAAATTGTAATGAGAAGACTGAGTATCTGCAAAAACAAAAGCAGGACAAGTAATAGATCAGATATATATTAAGGCAAAGTGATGGGGCAACGGGTCATGGAAAGGATCTTCCCTGTGCTGCTGTGGGAAGCACTGGGGCTTTGTTTTGTTGTAGGAGTGACGCTTTGGATTTGCAAGTGACACTTCGAATTTAGACTCCACTTTTGATGAGAAATCCTTCTCCCTTTAAAAAAATAAAAAAAAAAGCTGATCTAGTGCTTGCAGTTGGTCTTGTGGGCGTAGGGCATGAACAGCCGTGCTCCCACCCCAACGCCTGTCCTGCCGGGAAGGGTGCAAGCACAGCCTTTCCCTCTGCTCCTCATCCCCAATGGCCCCATCCCTCCCACCATCCTCCTGCTAGGATCCGTCTTCCCTGTCCCCCATTTTACTTACTTGATGGCAAAAGACAACTTTTGAAGGGATGATTTTAATTTGGCCGATATGTATTTTTCAACAGGGCTCTGGGTGTCAGGAAAACGCAACCAGAATTCAAGGTCTTGAATCCGGAACCCTCTCTGTCAGATGATGACCGTATGTCAGTGCTTCAGCAGATCAAGGCTCATTCTAATTTCCAAGCTACTGCATCCAATGAAAAACAGCTAAAACCGGGTAAAACAGGAAAACACTGTTAAAATACTGTCAGGCTGTGAGGAGCACTGTATTAAAGCTGCAACCTGCTGGATGTGGGCAGCACTTGCAGCATGTGGGAGGGTGGCTTGTGGCTTCCAGGGTCTCACACCTGCTGGAGAGCAGCGGGAGGAGGCTGCGGGAGCCGGACTGACTGCACCTTCTGCCCTTTGCGTTGGTTTATGGTGTGTGTGTGTTCGGCGGGGAGAAGACTCTGGTGGTCTTTTTAAGCCTGGTCTTTCCCAAGAGAATTAGGCAAATATTTTACAGCCTAGCGGCTAAAATGTGTGACTCTATATTGCAAAAAATAATGAGTTTTAATCTTAAGAGATTGTATTTTTATTAGGAATTCCTCGTCTCTTTTATTCGCTTAGTGTCATACGGATCATTACATTTTCAAACTTAATTATCTTTATAATCCAGAGCTGCACTGCATTTAATGAAACTGTTTTTAACAGTTTTTCATTCTGGTCATGATGCACAGCAATTAGGGCCCAATCCTGCGGGCAGAAAATTCTTTCAGAAACTGATGCCTGATTTCCAAGCTCTAGCTAGAAATATTTACAGCCTTTTGGAACGGTTCATTAGGTACAGCATGATCAGGCAATTAAGGTCTCAGGTGCATAATTTAATTTGCCACGTAGGTCAAGGGTGAGGCAGCAGTTCAAAGCAGAGGGAAGCGGAGCTGAGTCCACAGGAATTGGGAGGAGCTGGACAGCAGAGGGACAGAGGCTCTCTGAAGGAAAAACAAGACTAACTCCTCTACGCCATTGTCCCAGAGGATGGAGGTCCAGGGCCAGAGATAAGCCCCGCAACTTGGTCTCTAACCTCTTGGTGATATCACCACTTTTGGATATCAAATTTCTCCACGCCCTTGGGGGATTCTTTTCCTCTCTTTGTTGCTACCCACTTTTTCCATTCTTTTTTCTATCCATCTTTCTCTCTCACCTCATTTTATTGGGCTGGGAGAATAAATACTCATGGTTTCACAGAATCACAGAATCACAGAATGACAGGGGTTGGAAGGGACCTCTGGAGATCATGTAGTCCAACCCCCTGCCAGAGCAGGGCCACCTTAGAGCAGGTTGCACAGGAACGCGTCCAGGCGGGTTTTGAATGTCTCCGGAGACAGAGACTCCACCACCTCTCTGGGCAGCCTGTTCCAGTGCTCTGCCACCCTCAAAGTAAAGAAGTTCCTCCTCATGTTTAGATCAAGTAAGAAGCTTTATGTTGTTTTACAGGATATTACCTTTGAGCAACATGTGGCATTCCTTAACATCATAAGGTGGAGTGGGGCACACTTCCCACAATTAGTTGTCATCCCTTCTTCTCTAGCGTCCGTGTTCACCTCTTCCTACCTCTTCCTCTAGAGAAGCCAGGTGCACCACCCAGTTCTTTGGGGTTGAGACACTGCCCCGCATCCTGTACTATGTGACCTGCAAAACCAAGCTGGAAGAACTGCACTGCTCACATCGATCATGGGGTGTGTGTAATTAAAAAGGAACATTACCTCTCATCCCCCCAGCAGGCATTGACTGCAGCCTCTGAAATGTGGCTAGCAGACCGATTTGAGTAGTGTGCTAAAATCTCATTAGTCCTGCTGACTACTTTCAACCCCTTTTGGGAGTGCTTCATTACCATGCAAACAGCAAGAGCCTGTTTGGAAAGCCTCATCCAGGATGCAGAAATGCATCTTTCATCAAACATGACTCTGGTTGCCAAGAGGGGAATTGACCACTGCTAACAACTCTGCAGCTCCTGTTGGAAAGTCTCTGTGTCATCCATCATCCTTTCTATTTAAAAATAGAAAAGACTTTTCACCTCCAGTGGCTTAGGATACATGCACAGTAGATGCATCAGCTGTTAACCAACCGACACTAGTTTTGCATCCAGGGGATCCAAATCCCACTGAATTCAGTGGAGTAATTTCATTATCTTCACTGATTTTGGACTATTCTCCAACACACACAGAAATAAAAATAATTTGTTTATTATTGCATAACGTTCATTGCTTAAGCAGCCATTATGCATTTATTTGCTTTAACTATTTTCTCATTTAATGTAGTTCCCATATCTTTTAGCCTCTTTTAAATAGTATTTCCTACAGAACATGAATGGTTTGACTGATGTTTGCTCTTCTAAAAATAATCCCACAGCAAAGAAACGGGAACTACATAATAGCGCATACGTGCTGCTCCGCCATAGCCAAGATCAATTACAACATGTCACTCTGAGTATCTTGATGGTAAAGAAACATTTGTAAAATCTGAGAAACCCTTTTTATAGCACTTAATTTCCATACTTAAAAAATATAAAAGTACTTTACTATCTATTTAGAAATACTATTTTCCTCTTCTCCGTCAGTTGCTAAATACCCTGATGGGTAGGTCTGAACTGCATCCTAACTGGCTGACACATACAAACTGATTGCATCTTCTCTTTCTGGTGGTCCAGTGTAAAAACCTGACAGCACTATCCACTTCTGATTATCTCATCCATTTAATTCCTGCTACCTTTGCTGATATTTCTGTGTATGGGTATGTCTTTTCTCACCACCATGTGATAACATAATAAATATTGTCAATTAAAACAGTTGTTTTTTTTCTTGCCTTGGTCTGTCTTGCATTTTTAAACAGTTTTTACCCTGCCTTGAACATTCCTAATTTTCCTATGCTATCTACAACCCTAAAGGTAAGATCTCCGCATCCAGACAATCTGAATTCTTCTCGAGTGTGTTGTCTATTGTCCTATTGCTTTTTAGTGAAGATTTTAGTTGGACTGGTCAAAATTTTCTATTCATAAAAGGGCTTTGTTTTCCGAGAAAACTAAGTAGAATCATGGCACTATATGACTGCCTTGAAAACTTTTCATTCTTTTTTGCTGCTGCTGGAAAACTTGAAAGTTAGGAGGGGAGAGGTTGGTTTGGGGCTTTCAACTCTGTTTTATTTATTCAAAGGTAGATATTTTCATATTGACAAAATCTTTTGTGACCACGTCAACAGTACATTGGGTGGCTACATGAATTATGATCAGCACTGGAACTTGCTTTTGTATTGCCTGTGGTAACTCCACCACTAAACTAGCTCATTTTGCTCCTTTTTTTCGTTAAAACGCAGGTTTCCACCTTGACAATGTGCTGCAATTCAAATGCTTGAATCATGCTTTCTCTGCAAGTTCTTTACCAAGCTAAATGTGGGGCCTTCAAGTCACAGAGACCTAATGTTCATGAGCTTCTATAGAAAATTTTTAAACATTGTCAGGTCTGTTTAGAATTAAAAAGCAACCTCTCTCTCATCCTTCTCTGTACTGAAGTTGCATACTTTGCTGTGATCTTATAACAATGGCTAGAAAATAGGGCTTTTCATGTTCTGCCATCGCTGCTCTCAGTAATGCCACTAGAGATTTTGCAATAATCCCGACAGAACCAAACTTGTTTGTTTTTAACCATGTGAAAAACTAGCCACTGCTGTGTTTTTAAGCAAACATCTTAGGTGAGACACTGCATGACTCCGCATGAGAAACTTAGAAAAGGAAAAAATCCCCCAAACCCTCTTCCAGAAACCTGAGAAATACTCTTCAGAGAGAAGTAGCTATGGTGAAATTGATTTCCACCAGAGGAGTGGATACAAACATTATCATTTGTCTCTTAGCCTCTTTATTTCAAGTTTCCAGAATTTGGTTAACTATAACAAAGTGTCTTGCCATACACTTTAATTATTTTATTCTTTTCTAATAGTAGATGTAGTATGTATTTTGGACTTGATTTTTATTTGCATTAAGACATATATACTCCCTTGGGTCCTCTGTATATTACTGTAATGTCTCTGCTTTGGTTATAAAGTATGCAAGAAAAAAATGTATGTTTGTATTAACCCATCATGTTCACAGTCTCTGTAGTTCACAACAACAAAGAGTGGGGATAACTAATCCTGACATTTCTCACCTGCCAAGAACAAATATGGCTCCTTCTCAGATTCAGTATCAGCACCAGCAAGGATGCTCAGATTTTCTTAGTAAAGAATAACAAATCAGAGTGCAGAATAAGCCACATTTTCTTTTGCCTGAAAAGCAGAAACAGACATACGATTTAACATAAAATGAAGAAAGGACTGTTTACTCTGTTTCTACAAGGCTTTTTTTCTGTCTACTCAGAAATTTTGTAAGCTGTTTTGACAGGGTGAATACTGCTAAGTGGAGGTTGCTTAATGAATGCAAGGTGAGAGTGTCAAAGTAGCCAGATGCATGTAGTAGCCAGAAAGTATGAAATGGCCACAAAAATACTTGTCACCTCTTCTGTTCACCCATATGGTCACGTGAAAATGACCACTTCTCATTCAGTCTACTTACTTAGACTCTTTAGGGTTTTATGTGCTTGTCTTACAGATAAAAATGACTTTTCACACCTGTTAGACGTGAGGAGTAATGAAGCTGAGAAAAACGCAGATCCACTGCATTCTCGGGTAACAAGCAGATAATTGGAACTCAGCTGCAAACAACTGGAATGGCTTTGCTGCCCAGATGTGACTGATGGTGTCATTTAAAGCCATGAGAGCTGCAAACATGGGATGGCAGCCAGGATTTGTTCTGAAAAACTTCTATTAATAGAAATGGGCAGTAAGAAGGAGGAGGAGACCAAACCTCAGAAGGAGAATCCACTGAAAAACTTCAAATAGTTAAACAACAGTAATTCTTCTGTTCTAAGGCTCATTTTGAATTCATTAACAACAGATTTAGAGTAGCCTCTAAATAAATCAGATATAATAGGAAAATTACAGACAGACAATGCCCCATTAAGCCATTTTTTCTTTCACCTTTCAGAGTGGAATCTACTTTATGTAATTTAGAGAAAAAGATCCTGTTACTCTTTTGCTATTCACATGATTAAAATAGATGCCAAGGACACATGAAAAGGCAAAGTATCTGACTGTTAAAATGACAAAGTATAACGGTGAATGTTTACCATTAAAATGCTAATTTTTAAGAGAACAAAAACAACTGAAAGCCTTTTTTAACAATGAAATTAATTTTGAGTGCTGAAGTGGCATTCCTACTGGCTAAATTACGCTGTTTTTCTTTTCCATAGAATCAGAGGTGTCACTATTCATCCATGCTGTTATAGCTGCAGACCGGAGAGAAGACAATACGTGATGAACAGATAGTACAATTTCAATTTTCCTTCTCTTCATGGCATCTTCAGTGAGCTCAGCATAGCTGTGAATAAAAGAGCAAAGATGGTATTTTTCAGTATCTTGTCACTGCCTTTCATTTTCATTCTACCTGGTCTCTCTTAAGCTCTTAAAATATTTAATTCCTGGAATCCACTTTCTTTGACAGCTCAGGCTTGTTAATGTGTAGGGATTTCAGTAATTTGACCAACAATGCAATTTTTATTTTTTAGTCTTTTTAAATAGGAACAAAAGTTTGTATGGATGCTCTGATTTTGATTTACAGGCTGACACTGTTTACAAATCAGTTGAAATTAGTAAAATGGCAGGTTCAATCTAAACCACAGTAAGTTGCTCTTCAACCAAGATAAGCGAAGAGTTTCTCTGTTTTTTATTTAAAAAGCAGATACATAGACAAATGCTGAAGTTTCAAACCACTGAAAAGCTCCAAAAAGCTACCTTTTTAAGTCAAAGCTTCCACATAAATGCTCCCCAGGTTGCTGTAGAAATGTTCCCCATTTTGTCCCATAAAAGCTTCCTCTCCTATCCCACTTCCCTCAAAATGATTTAAGTCTGCGTTCCCATAAGTTCACAGAGACATAGTGACAGATTACACGCCTGCTGCTTTAGCAGTTGCAGTGCATTAGAAACAGAGACAAACCTTTTCAAACATGATGAGTGCGAGACATGTTAGAGGGGGCTCTTTTTTACAAAGCAGAGTATCCGTGGTTTGAAAAACCAGACTATGAAGAGTCTTACTTTGGGCACTAAAAGAAGGAAGAAGATACAAAAGCTCAAATTACTTGTGGAAGCAAAGGCCAACAAGTTTCTAGTCAGTGCATAAAGGGACATTTACAGTTCTCCAGTAAAGCAGAAAGCATTACTGAGAGACCTGGAATGTTATCAGCCAGTTTTGGTATTACTATACATAATAACACATTTTAAAATGACAGGGGTTTGCAGGTATTTGTTTTATTTTGCTCTGTGCTACACCCAAAGCTCTAGAGACTGGAACAGATCAACAACAGTATTAACAACATGTTTAACCTTTCGAAAAGCTGTATACTTCAATAGTAGAGTGGATAAAAATTCAGCAGCAATTTTCCTGATAACCAGTGCAATCTATTAATAACTTTGCCACTTAGACTAATTTGATCCAATCATGTTGATAAAAACATTCATTACTCCTTACCTGAATGCTCTTTAAAAATCTTGAAGTTTTTTACTATAATTTCTTCCTGTTCTTTGAAGAGGATGTAACGTAACATCTTCCATCTTTAGGTCATTAGCAGGTTTTATGTCTTTGTATCCAAAATGTGGATTCATCTTTTTTTTTTTGCATGTTTACTAATACCAGTGATCTCAGAAGGTGCAAATTAGCATCCTAATAGGCGGGAAGTAATACTGCAAAAATTAAACCTGTCTCAGTGACTGTTTCCTTACTGCTCTCCCTTTTTCATGTATTACTCAATTCAGAGTCAACATCTCCCCCAAGGTCAACCATCTGTTCACATTTACCCATTCAAATCCCACCTTAAGAGCTACTTCTATTGCAAAAAGTGAGTCAGCAAAATTTCCTTTATTTAAATACCTCAGAAATATTCGCTCATTTTCCAAAAAAATAATTCTTTTATTTTGTGGCTGAAGGATGAGCTTTTCTTCATACTTGCTCTCGAAACTTGGACAGAAAGATAAAAGAGGATTATTATTAGTTGTTCCCTGCATTTTTATTTCTAAAGCCAGCTGTGATAGAAGGTGCTGAGTGAGAACACAAGCTACAGGACGGCAGCTGACCCTCCCAGGAATTCAAGGTGAATGGATAATTGATCCTGGCTCAGGCGTGTCTCTCTCCAAGCACTGTTTTTGACAGATCTACTAGGTGAACTTCTGCACGCGTATCAACAGCTTTGATGAAAAACAAACAGTCATGCTGAAGTCAAAAGATCAGTCTTGTAACAGTTCAAGACGGCTCATGGAGCTTCATCATAGAAGCATAGAATCATAGAATGGTTCACGTTGGAAGGGACCTTAAAGATCATCTAGTTCCATCCCCCCTGCCATGAGCAGGGACACCTCCCACTAGACCAGGCTGCTCAAAGCCCCATCCAGCTTGGCCTTGAACACTTCCAGGGATGGGGCATCCACAATTTCCCTGGGCAACCTGTTCCAGTGCCTCACCACCCTCACAGTAAAGAATTTCTTCCTAGTATCTAATCTAAATCTGCCCTCTTTCAGTTTAAAGCATTCATTGATCTGGAGGCAGTAACGTAACTGCTTTGTTAATGCCAACATTTAAAATGCTTCTCCACAGACAGGTTGGGAATGAGAACGGAACACACTACTCTGGAACATCGGACAATAAAGGATCGAAGGACAACAAAAAATTATGGCCAAAAAAGTTACAGCTCTCCAAGGAGCGCTCAAGCAGGGAGCAGTGTTTTTGTTAACGAGCGTAACCCGTTGCAAAAGGAGAAGTTTGTACCCGAGGCAGAGAAGCCGCTGAGGTGCCCAGCCCCAGGGGGGAGGGCGCCCCACGGGCAGGTCCTGGCCGAGCCCCCAGGGCCGCGCCGGGGGACCGCCGCCAGCCGGTGCCCCCGCACGCCACCCCGGGAGCAGACGCCTGGTCGCCGCAGCTCCGCGGCCGATCCCTCGGGTGGGCTCCGCTGGGGCGGCGACGGGGCTGAGCCAGCCGGAGAGGTGCC
>VYZM01022256.1:86106-116868 GCA_013398915.1 Dromas ardeola | reverse complement strand
TTTTTTTTTTTTTTGTGTGTAAGGTATTAACTATAACTGTGGACTTACGCAAAATACGTCAGAATCCAAACCGGTAATTGATCTGGGTGATTTCTGGTTTGAGGAGGCACCGCATTTTGCCAGATCTCTTTTCCAGCACCCCATCCCCTCTGAGATGTCTAACAGGAATGAGGTTTGGGAGATGCTGAAGCTGTCATGTCTCTTAAGCTCCTTAGGAGACATGTTCACTTCTTGCAAGTTTTCTGTAGCAGCTGCTCGTGTGACAGCAATTTTTATAACACTAGATATATTCTTTTTTGCAATGTAATTGCAGAAACTATTTCCTAGAATGTGTTTTCTGTAGTTTTGTTTAAACACAGGTGTGCCCTTTTAAAATCATGTGTCTCAGTTTCTTACAGTTTACACAAGCTATGCCTAGTATTTTACTTGCTACACTGGTTTTTGCTTTTGGTTGAATACGTGCTGTATAAAATTGTGTCCCTTCACAGTTATGGAGGGTGTAACTGTTATTTCAAATTACATTGGAGCTGTAAAAGCTCTTGTTAATAACTTTTCATTATGTTCTTGCGGAATATTGGCTATGATGAGAAATGAGTCTGTCTGTGATTCATTGCGCCTTTGCAAGTTAAATGTATTGTTTTAGAGACTTTTTCTTGGTTTTGAGGAGATCATGATCAAACTTACTGCCTTCCAGATGCAAGAAATTGCCTTTGATATGCATCACCTTTAACTGGCTTCCTTGACTGAAGCATCACGAGGCTGTTATTGGCGCATCTATCTCACCAAGATCTCTCAGTTACTTTCTCATAGCCTCTTTGTAAAATACAGCACAGTTCTTCACAGTGTATGTTTTTCAGAGCTTTGGTAGTAATAATATAAGCTTTCACACTTTGTTAACAAGTTTAAATTTTAAAAAAAACCCAAACTCAAACAAACAAACAAACCAACCAAAAACCTACTGTGGGCTGTGTCTGTTAATCCCAGCACAGCATTAAGCAGTGGACAAGTTCTGCAGCCTGTAAGTGCAGAGATTGACCCCTTACATTGGCAGAAGTGTTTTGGTCATGTAACAGCCATGCACACAGTCTTGCTTTTTGAGAAATTAGCAGCAAAACTTCTACAACTTGAGTGATGTAGTGTTAAGACATTTGAAATCTGCCCTTCTGTTATTGCAAATTGACACAAACCTCACTTAACTGCCTGTCACACTTTTAAAATGCCAGCTTTGGCAAATAGACCCTTATGGGGAGGGGTTGAATGAATATTGAATATTTTGTATGACAGTCAATTAGGGAGCTTGGCACACAGGCTGTAGGTATCGGTGCAGTTTGAATTTTATCTTCTAACAGTAGATTTATTACTATATTCAACATACAATGGGGAAATACACAATACAAAGGCAAAATAGGATTGATTTAATCCCTTACGAAGAAATAACCTTTCAGACATTCATAATGTTTATTTGGAAGTTTCCACCTATATGACCATAGCTGAACAGTAATGTTATGTGTGCGTAGTAGCTATTAACATATAACTGCTATTCGAGTGCAAGGAATGTGTACAATCCAAAACCTCATATGTCAGATCTTCATAGTTTTAACTTGTGAGTTTTTAACTGGTTTGGAAACTAACATTTAGTTACTAATGTATTCATAGAATTACTGCTATATCTTTTATTTTCTTGACATTGCTTTTTTTTTTTCCTTACCAAAAGAAGTGAATATTACACTTTTATTTTTTTACAGTAGGATGTAAACTTCCCTTGTGCAGTAGGAATTCTGATTTTGACCTTAATTCAGCAGGATAGAGTTCAGTTTCAGAGCCAGAGTAACAGTCCAATGCTAATGTTGAAGAAAACAAATGATTAGCTTGAAAATGTTAGAATTTTCCAAATGAATGTATCCTCACTTATCCAAAACAGATGATGTTCCACAATATTGGGGGAAAAATGTTGTTGTTTTATTAGAAATCATCACTACATTTCTCATTGTTTGGAAGGAGTGCTTGGAACTGAGATGATACACTGTGTTGTTTTTGCACAGACAGGCATCTAATATTTTAACTGTTGCAAAGAGCAGCACAAATGCCATAGTATTCTGTCATGATTGATTTAAACAATACTGTTGAAGGTATGTTATGTTCATAGTATATCTCTTTTTTTTTTTACATTTTTTTCCCAATTGGTCAGTCATTAAGATTATGCAGGCACAAATGTATACTATTTATCACCACTTACATACTAACTATGCACTGACTATGTAAGTATTCCAGTAAATTCATTTGCTTGTTTCATTCTCTGCAGTTCAAGCAGGTACTTTGGTTTTCCTAAGAATGGGAATCTAGTAGATGAGGCAGAGATCTCTGATATAACTTGTGCCAGCTTTGTCAATCAGAAACTTTTCCATTTGGATTTGCTCCAAATTTGAGAATGATGCGTTATACCATGATGTTTTCTTCTTTCACTGTGCTGTCTATGCCTGTGTTCTCTTGCACTGCAAACGGCAGATTTTCCTCAAGTGAAGGATACCAGTAGCAAATAACAGTATACACTATTTGGAAGTAAAATAATCTCTTAGTTTCCAGAAAATACCATCCATATTTAATCTTCTATTTCTGTGACAATTAGAACAATGAAAGGATATGTTGTTAGGATTTCAGCCCAAAGTATATGTCTCCTAGCATTTGTAAACTGCCTCTTATGTTAAAAGATCTGCCTGGCTAAGAAAAAGGTGTAGGATTGTGCATTATTTTGTTGTTGTTCGAGGGGGAGGTGTCTTTTGGTCGTTGGTAAAGTGTACTTTTATTCAATGCCTGTGCCTCTTTGACCAGGATAAGAAATAGTTTGTTGTAGATAACTTATACATTTGTACATTTATAAAACTGAAATGCCCCCAAGTTGAGGCTAGAAGGCAAGGTATAGAGATGCTATGTATTCTGCTTTATTAATGCCCTCTTCTTCATCCGGGTTGAGGGTATGAGCTATGTGCAATGCAGTAAAATAGACATCAGTAGGCAGCATTTCCTTATGAATTGACCCACTCACTGATCAATTACCTTTCTTATTGACAATCTGTAAATATGTTTCTAGTTTTATATCAGTCTGAGTTTTTGTACAAATAATATGTGTGATACATGTTGCCTTTTCCCCTGGTGCTAATATTCCAAGCCTCTGAGAAGTCTGTAAGAATAATTTATAATGGAAGAAAGTATTTTCCTCCCCAAGTAACTAAGCCTTCCAACAAAATTGGTGCTAGACTAAGATCTGCCATAGGAGCAATCTTGATGTATACTTCATGTAAGTGTAGATAAAATCTTCTGGATTAATTTGAGACCTAAAATATCCCTTGAATGTATAATTTTGAGAGTTGGGACTCTTCAGGCATTCATTTCATAGGAGTGTTTTCTACTTTCTTTGAGCAGATGAAACCTTTGGCTTCAGCATGTGCTCTTGTTGCTGGAGGATTCACCGAGAGCAATACAATTCTCAGTGAAAATTATTTTCGCAGTGATACCAGCTTGGCAGCTGTGTTTGCTTAAGGTAGCTCCTTAAGAGGAATGCACAGGACCTGACTGGGTTCTTCTGTTTCTCAGATGAGATTATTTTATGGGTTTTTTTTTCGGTATTTTGACCTATAAAGTTCTTTGTCCATCACACAGAAAGCAATTACTAGACACAACAGAGCTAAAATTGGCTCATTTTAAATAAGAAGCTGTTGGCAGGTGGAAGTTTTTTATGCTACCTATCTTTAGAAACAGGCTCTGTGACTTCAAATTTGTTTTTCCCACTATCCCACCATCATCATGCTTTGAAAAAAAAGAGCAAGACTTCATAGAGAATTAGTTTACAAAAAGGGAGGATATGTGTTAGTGTCAAAGATGAGAGTACCCAAGATGTCAAAAAGGATGTGACATGGTACAAGGAGACTTTAGAAAAGCATGCATGTTACTGTAGCTGGAATATTTTAGCCTTTTTTTTTGAATGACAGCACAGCTGAAGCAACATAACAGCTCTGTTTCAAATATTTTAAATTCCTGCCTTCCATTATAATACCTTGCATATGTTCAAGTGATTACTTCTTGGGCAGACACTTATTCTCAGCTCCACGGGGAAATTATTTCATCTCAAAAATGGCTAGAAATACTTCCATGTTCCTTGTTGGTTACGTAGTTACACAACATTTTCACTGTTTAAATGTTATGAGGGAGCTCTTTAATTTTGAGCTTGAACAGCCGATAAATTGGATCTTCCTAGAGTGAAGATTGATTGTCTTTGGGAAGTGCCTGGGACCTGTTTCAACCCTGTCTGTCCACTAGTGGTCAACAGAGTACCTCTGCTTTGCTTGGCAGGGTCCTATTCTGTGCAAAATTAGCTCCGCTTAGAACTGTAAACTGATGAGGCAGATAAACTTATAAATAAACCTATAATGCAGGTTGGCCATTAGCTTTTGACATGCATGTAAGTACCTGGAAGAACTGTTTCTTTTTCCAGTGCACTCTGTACTCTATTTCAGTGGTGTTCTACCTGGAATAAGTACTTAGTGCCTTATGTTCTGCTCAGAAAATGAGTGAAGATCTTCATAACTGACCTCCCTAATTTTTTTAGGGTAGCTCTCTCCTTCCTTATTGATGGCTTTCTTTTTACATCACTTTGATCCACAAAACAATCTCTCACTGGCCCTGCAGATGCTAATGTGTCATTTCCAACCCTTTCAGAAATATTTCGGTGTGATATACCATTAATTTTCCCTGCCGTGACATGTTTCTAGCATGCACAAAATGAAGCTGTTTTGTTCCTCAGACTGCCATAAAAATCAAGCAGTTCAAGCCCTTCAGTTACTTGCCCATCTGCTACAAGAAGTAATTTGAAACCGCTTTTGCTTGGTTTCCCAACAGGAGCTATTTATTTAATCCAGCAATCTCTGTCCACCCTGTCTCCTGCGGCTTAGTTCCAGCAGAGCTGGCTTCTTCTCTGACCTGCCTTGCCTCCTGCCACCATGGCAGGTGCGGCAGAGGGAACGGCTTTATTGCCATCTGGAATTATTCCTCTCTTTCCACCTCATTGAATTTCTGTTTCATTTCATCTCTTGGCTGAAAACTTCTTAACTGTTCTGTGTATCCAAACTGCCCTTACCTTCTGACAATTTTTAACTTTATGTTTGGTATGTGTTTTACGTTTGGTAATTTCTACAGTTCTTACTACAGTGCAACTTGTACTGTTTCTTTCACACAAAATGATACTTGCTTTGAAGATCCTCAGACATACCCAACTGTGCAAGAAATTAAAAATGCAGGTGCAAAGTAGGCAAAGTTATGGAGACTATAATATTAAGCCCCCTAAGAGGGCTATGCACTCTCTTCTACTGCTCTGCATAAAGATGTTAATTAAAACTTCAGCTACGTAATTAGAAATTGATTGTATTTCTTTAATAAATACTTTCCAGATTTAGTAAACCTCCTTGCCCACCCTGCCTTCCTAGGTGCCTCTGTACAACAGGTATGAGGCTTGGGATGTAGAAGGCCAGTGAATAGATGGTGTGGATGATGGTCCACCTACACCCAGAGGTGTTGCCAAGGTCAGAAGGGCCTACCCCTGTATTACGACCACCTTCATGAGGAAGAAAAGATGGGTTATAGTTGTAGGCAACTCCCTTCTGAGGGTAACAGAGGGTCCAATATGCCGGACAGACTCTCCTCTTAGGGAAGTTTGCTTCCTCCTTAGTGCCTGGGTTAAGGACATCAGTAGGAAACTTCCTAGGCTGGTACGGCCCTCAGACTACTACCCATTACTGCTATTCTATGTGGGTGGCGATGAAGCCGCAATGTGTATTCCAAGGGGGATCATAAGAGACTTCATGGCCTCGGAACAGCTGGTAAGGGAATAGACAGGTCCAGTCTATTACTACATGGCTCCGTGCCTGCTGTCACTGCCCCGGTTTTGGATTTTTTTGGTAATGGGATTGCCTAAAGGCACCAGGCTTCCTGGTGTCAGATCGGATTCACCTTTCTCAAAGGAGGAGGAGGGTCTTTGCTCACAAGGTGGTGGGCCTTATTGACTGAGCTGACTCTTCAAACTAGATTTGGAGAGGGAGGGAGATACTGTCAAGCTTGCCCATGACAAGCTGCGGGATCACACATCAGGGTTAGAGGGAGGGGGTGCTAGCGATGGCCCTCAGCCTGTTGCTCTGAGATGTGCTGGGTACGCTACAGCACACTTGAAGCCTTACAGAGATGAGCCAGGGGCTCCTGAGGTAATAGGGGCCAACACGGAAACAGTGAAATACCTCAAAGGAATTAAGGGGTGTTCCTCTAAGAAGGTGACACAGCCAACAGCCCCGCTGAAGTGCCTCTACACCAATGCATGCAGCATGAGCAACAAAGAGGAGGAGCTGGAAGCCACCGTGCTGCTAGAAAGCTACGACCTAGTTGCTATCACTGAAACTTGGTGGGATGAATCCCATGACTGGGGTGCGGCTGTTCATTGCTACAGACTGTTCAGAAGGGACAGGCGAGGACGAAGGGGCGGAGGGGTTGCCCTCTACATCAAGAAATGGATAGAGTGTGAGGAGCTGCTTCTGAGGAATAGCCATGAGCAGGTTGAAAGCTTACAGGTAAGAATTAGAGACCAGGCAACAAAGGGAGCCTTGCAGTTGGTGTCTACTACAGACCACGCAATCAAGGGGAGACTATTGATGACCAGCTACAGGAGGTATTGCACTTTCAGGCTCTCGTCTTACTGGGGGACTTCAGCCACCCTGACATCTGCTGGAAAAGTAGCGCAGCAAGCTGTAGGCAATCCAACTCCTGGAATGCATCTTAAGCCAGGTAATAGACAGCCCTGCCAGAGGGAATGTGGTGCTGGACCTGGTGGTCACTAATGCAAGTGAGCTAATCAGAAACATCAAGATTGGAGGCAGCCTGGACTGCAGTGATCATGCGCTGGTGGAGGTTGCAGTCCTGAGGGATATGGGTCAGGCGAAGAGTAAAGGCAGGACCCTGCATTTTAGGAAGGCAAACTTCCAGCTGTTGAAGGAGTCAGTCAATAGGACCCCCTGGGAAACTAGGGACAAGGGAGCAGAACAGAGCTGGCAGATCTTTGACTATGCTTTCCATAGAGCACAAGAGCTCTCAGTCCCCAGGTGTAAGAAATTTGGAAAGGAAGGCAAGAGACTGGCATATCTGAGTCAAGACCTGCTGGTCAAACTAAAGGGCAAGAAGGAAATGCACAGTGGAAACAGCGACAAGTATCCTAGGAAGAGTATAGCAATGCTTCCCAGTTGTGTAGGGATGGGGTCAGAAAGGTCAAGGTGCTGCTGGAACTCGGCAAGGAACGCAAAGAACAATAAGAAGGGCTTCTACAGGTATGTCAGCCAGAAAAGGAAGGTCAAAGAAAGTGTATATCCCTGTGAAGAGCAAGACTGGCAAACTGGTAACGATGGATGAGAGGAAGGCTGAGGAACTCAACAGCTTTTTTGCCTGTCTTCACTGGCAATCTCTCTTCCCACAACTCTTAAGAGAGGCTGAGAGAGTTGGGGTTATTCAGCCTGGAGAAGAAAAGGCTCAGGTGAGACCTTATTGCAGCCTTTTAGTACTTAAAGGGAGCTTATAAGAAAGATGAGGACAAACTTTTTAGCAGGGTCTGTAGTGAAAGGACAAAGGGTAATGGTTTTAAACTAAAAGAAGGTAGATTTAGACTAGATATAAGGAAAAAAATTTTTACAATGAGGATGGCTGATGAAACACTGGAACAGGTTGCCCAGGGAGGTGGTAGATGCCCCATCCCTGGAAACATTCAAGGTTGGGTTGATCTCTTTGTAGATGTCCCTGCTGGTTGCAGAAGGATTGGACTAGGTTGCCTTTAAAGGTCCCTTCCAACCCCAGCCAGTCTATGATTTCTGTTTAACAGCTCTTCTTTACAAAGAGCAGCCAGTTGTAGTGAGAATAACTTCTATGCCCATCTTGTCCTTTCTTCAAAGTAGTACAAATTATAGGTGCTTAATTTGTGAACATATCTGCTTGTGCAGTCCTTACAGTAAAAGCCATGGGACACTGCAAGGAATATAATTTGGAAGAAAGTTGGTTCAGAATGGTGCAGAAATACTGAAATGCTGGGGTAAATCAATGTAAACAAATCATAGAATACCAGGTTGGAAGGTACCTCAAGGATCATCTGGTCCAACCCTTCTTGGCAAAAGCATGGTCTAGACAAGATTGCCCAACAGCCTGTCTAGCCGAGTCTTAAAAGTGTCCAATTTTTGGGAACCCACCACTTCCCTGGGAAGATTATTCTAATGGCTGACTGTTCACATTGTGAAAATTTTTTCTCTCTTGTCCAATTGGAATCTCCCCAGGAGTAACCTGTACCCATTACCCCTTGTCTTTTCCATGTGACTCCTTGTAAATCAGGAGTCTCTTCCCTCCTCACGTAGCCTGACAGAAATGGGAAACACTAGTGATATCCTCTGAGGGACACCTATCTATAAGATGGGTTGGAAGGACGATCTGGGGAACTACAGGCCTGACAGTCTGACCGTGGTGCTGGGGAAAGTTATGGAGCACATCATATCAAGTGCACACAGCACACAGCACATACAGGACAACAGTCATCATGGGTTTATGAAAGGCAGGTCCTGCTTGACTAACCTGATCTCCTTCTATGACAAGGTGACCTGGTTAGTGGATGAGGGAAAGGCTGTGGATGACTTTAGTAAAGTCTTTGACACCGTTTCCCACAGCATTCTCCTGGAGAAACTGGCTGCTCATGGCTTGGATGTGTGTATTCTTTGCTGGGTAAAAAACAGGCTGGATGGCCAAGCCCAAAGAGTTGTGGTGAATGGAGTTAAATCCAGTTGATCCATCACAAGGGGTGTTCCCCAGGGCTCAGTATTGGCACCAGTTCTGTTTAATATCTTTATCAACAGCCTGGATAAGGGGATCAAGTGCACCCTCAGTAAGTTTGCAGATGACGCCAAGTTGGGTGGGAGTGTTGGCCTGCTTGAGGGTAAAATAGAAGGGCATTGCAGAGGGATCTGGACAGGCTGGATCCATGGGCCGAGGCCAATGGTATGGGGTTCCACAAGGCCAAGTGCCAGGTCCTGCACTTGGGTCACACCAACCCCATGCAGTGCAACAGGCTTGGGGAGGAGTGGCTGGAGAGCTGCCCAGCAGAAAAGGGCCTGGGGGTGTTGGTTGACTGCCGGCTGAATATGAGCCAGCAGTGTGCCCAGGTGGCCAAGGTGGCCAACAGCATTGTGGCCTGTAATCGAAATAGTATGGCTAGCAGGACCAGGGCAGTGATCATCCCCCTGTACTTGGCACTGGTGAGGCCGCACCTTGAACACTGTGTTCAGTTTTGGGCCCCTTACTACAAGAAAGACATTGAGGTGCTGGAGCATGTCCAAAGCAGGGCAACAAAGCTGGTGAGGGGTCTGGAGCACAAGTGTTATGAGGAGTGGCTGAGGGAGCTGGGGGTGTTTAGTCTGGAGAAAAGGAGGCTGAGGGGACCTTACCGCTCTCTGCAGCTACCTAAAAGGAGGCTGTAGGGAGGTCAGTGTCGGTCTTTTCTCCCAAGTAAGAGGCGATAGGACAAGAGGAAACGGCCTCAAGTTGTGCCAGGGGAGGTTTAGGATGCATATGAGGAAAAATTTCTTCACCAAAAGGGTTGTGAAGCATTGGAACAGGCTGCCCAGGGAAGTGGTTGAGTCAGCATCCCTGGAGGTATTTAAAAGATATGTAGATGTGGTACTTACGGACATGGTTTAGTGGTGGCAGTGTTAGGTTTACAGTTGGACTTGACGATCTTCAAGGTCTTCTCAAACCTAAATGATTCTACAATTCTATGATTTCAGTGATGAGTAGTTTGTGCGTTTATTTTCATGTATTTATGCTTCTGATAGAAAACTGTTTTGGTGCTGTGTATGTTTGCACAGCTAGACCGCTTGAGGTCATATTTCACATTTTTATAGTAAGGGGTCAGTTTCCTTATTGGAAATAGGTAGGTAGCAAAGAAATAGTTTCTGCTAAGTGGTTGGTTAATGTGGAGTTCTGAACAATTTAGTTTGTTTCTACCATTGGCTAGATGGAAGAACAGCTAAACAACAAAAATAGAAATTGCAATTTATAATAGTAGTAGCAACCCCTCGTTAAATTATCATCTGCCCAAAATGCTTGAGGCAAAGCTGAAGATCTTTCTTCCCTCATAGATCAGTACCTGGTAGATGTGGACTAAGTGCTAAAAGGTGCTGAGTGCTGCCAGCTCCCTTGGAAGCTGAGGGTCCTCAGTGTTCCATCAGCTCAGGTCCAGGTATCCAAATGTGATGTTCCTATTGTAGCAAATGTCATAGCCAATTAAAAGTTGTTTTTCTTGAGGTGAAATGGAACATGTTGTTTCTTTTCTTTGAAAGTATACATTTGATCTTTTTCTGTCTATTTTAAAACCATCTCACAGTTTTCACCGTGATCTAATTTAAAACAAATCACTAGAACGGTTTTCAGATGCTTTGACACCTTTTAAAAGATCTCTGTTCATATTAAATAAAGTTAACCTTTGCTTGATCTAATCTCTTATCTGGTTAGCTTGCATACCTCATGCTTAAATACTTCATCATAGGGTTTCAGCTATGAAATAAAATATTGCAGAATAGCGAGAAAAGGAGGGGAGAAAAAATGGATTTTCTTAGTTGTGGTTCCAGGCTTTGCCCCTCTCTGTGTGACGCTTAGGATGCTTCAGATAATTGGAGAAGTATGACATGTGCTGCTGTTACAAATGTGCAAACCTATCCACGAAGTTTATTGGATTATAAATTTTGCTTGTGATTTAAAAAAGCCAGGATAAAGGGCACTGAACTAACCTGTCCTTTAAATAAATTTTGTAGCTTTTTTTTTTCTTTTCCAAAATAAACCCCAGTGAGATTAATAGTATACTTAATGCTTTACCTTATTGTCATGCTATCATCCACAAAGTATTCAGGTTTTGATAGTAGATTTTTTTAAAAATCTTATTAAACATTTGGCATGCATTTATACTTTGGCAGCCATGCAACTTGGTTTTATGACTACGAAAGGTTGCTAAACTGGGACTTAAATGAGAGTAGGAAAATGTATTATATATGAGTACATGTAGTGCTATGCAATCAAACTGTTGGCTAAGGGCCTCAAAGTGTATTATTTTTGGTAAAACCTTTGGTTAAAGCTTTGTATTCTTCAAAAATATATGCTTCAAACTAGTCTGGATGTTCACACCAAAGCCCAATGACATGTTTGTACATCTTCTGAACCAGCCTGTGACTTGAATTGTCTTCTGGTGTTTCACTCGGATGCCTGCCACTAAAGGATAGAAGTGAAATGGAGAAGTTTTAGTCATTTTCATTATCTGTGAATCATAGAATGTGTTGGGTTGGAAGGGACCTTTAAAGGTCATCTAGTCCAACCCCCCTGCAGAAAGCAGGGACAACTTCAACTAGATCATCTTCAACATCAGCTGGTATATGATCTTAAGAAAGCTGTCAGAAATCTCAGACATGTCGTCTTCTTTGTAGACCACGGCTCGTAATCTCAGGAAGAGCACTGATGCTGAGGCTGGCCTTGTTCTTAGGAGGAGAGCTGGGTTAGGAAGTGTGCTCCATGGGTTGTGGAACATTTCACTGACCTAGGCAGTGCTTTAGGAGACAGGCTGTTTGTTTGTTGTGCACTGCAAAGCGCACACAGGCTTTTGGTGGTGTGCTGGTCTCCTGCCATGTGAATGCTACCCAGAAGTCTCTTTGTCAGCACAGGAAAAGTTTGAGTAGGTACTGATTCTAGGTGCTAGCACAGGAACCCCAGCATGTTTGCTATTTTAGGATTAGTCTTATCTCTTTCTGTTGAAGCCCTTAAATTTTCCTAGACTGTTTGTTCCAATCATGTAGATCATCTTCACAAATACTGTGTCAGCAGACATGCAGGCTGGTGAGGTGGTGTTCCTTATATATCACCTGTGCAGATGAATGTTCCCATCATGTGATCCAAAAAATGTGAATCTTTTCAGTTGGTTCCCTCAGACTTGAAGTGTCTGCTTCGACATCTCAAAAGTATCTTATCTGTGTATGATAGACAGATCAGGAGATCACTTTGAAGCTACTGTAGAAGACATCTGCCAGTTGATTTTTCCATTGATGGAAAGCAAAGAGGACTACATTGGCGCTCTGTATTGCACTGCAGTAGGGGTGAATCATTTGGCAGTACACTGGGGTGACCTGGGGCTGGATGAAGCTGGTTTTGAACAGAAATTCCCCAGTTATCTTCAGCCACAAAAAGGAGGAGGAGAGTATTGACTGGAAGTTCTCCTGGAGGCAAAGATCTAGCTTGGATGTTGAATAGCAGATGCTGTGGGTTTGTCCGTGTTCATCTGTGTATCCTCACTGCACTAAAAAAAGAGCTTTTGGATCCCCAAAACCTCTTCTCAGCAGGTGCACGCTGGAATTAGCTGTGCTTGCAGCCTGTGCATAGTGGGGTTCATAGTACAGCACAGGAGTCAGCAGTGTATATTTTTAGTCAACAAACTGCATGTTTAAATTCAGGACTACTTAGGCCATGTAAGTATGTGAATCCAAGTCTGGAATTTTCTGTCTCAGGCAGTGTTTGTGGGTTGGTTTGGTGGTTGTTTTTTAATGCTTCAGCTTTTGCCCCTGTTGGTATAGTTCTCTCACTGTCTCCAGGGTTGAAGTGGAGGCTTTTCCAATGGCACGGAGATGCTCGTTTTTGATGAACTTTAATCTTCAAAGCATTGCTAGGTTGGAGTTCTGGCTTAGTGTGCTTCTGATGCAGAATTGTCATGCTTTGTGCTTTCCAGTAAGAGAGGTTGCCTCAAAAGAGTCCTGTCTGGGATGGGAATGGGGAGCACATGTATTTTGACCTTCTAGTCATGCTTCAAGGCTTATCTAGTAGTGCAGGCTCTTGCTGTGAGAGGGAGCTGGACTCGTGCCATTAGCCAAGTGTTATTTAGTGCATGTGCCTAGTGAGTGTTTTGAGAAACATTTTATAAGTTGACAATAAATAAGGAGAAGTCAAGCCAGCTTTAGTAATTTTTGGATTTAGCTGTCTTATAGGGGAAACAAGCCAAGGGACACTGAAGGACACAAGCAGAATGCTGTTGTTTCCAGTGTGCAAGATGCAGAAATCCCTTTTGAAATCACAGTGTGGAATGTCAACAAAACTGGAATTTCTAAAATCAGTTTTAATGGCTGTCGATGATGCAGGCTTTTCTGGCTGGAAATGGTGTGAGTATGAACTGATAAAACCACACACTGACTTGTCTGAGAGCTTGGTATGATGCAGTGGTGGTACTGAGGAGAAATGGTTTGCTTTTGTGCCGTTATGTATTTGATCCCATCGCATCCTTCTGCTCTGCAGGGGTCAGAACAAGTCACTGAAAGGTTGATTGTTCTGGTCCACCTTATGATTTCAATTCCTAGCTGTTTGTTAATGTGCTTGCTACACCACAAAATTCTTACAGTTTCCTTTGAGGCTGCATCCTTTACAAAAACAAGAGTAATCTCTGTGATTGGAAAGTGACTTCAGCTTTGCAGGAGAGCCCTGTCGGTAACTAGGACAAATAACTAGGATTAAACTGGGCCAGGGTTGCACAGCATGGGAGATGCAGGGGTGGATATCTAAGGCCAGGGTGAGAAGTGCTGTAAAGAAGAACAAAGGTGCAGTTAGTTTAGTGCCTTGGATCTGGCGTCTTCTCTGGGTAGTGTCAGGGAAAGGGAATGAAGTTGAGAATAAAGTTTAGAATAAAGGGATATTCCCCCAAACTTGTACCCCTTTACTCTTCTGGCCTGTGGATTTCTTGAGCCAAAAGATTGCATCCAAATTATTATGTTGTATAATGCCTGATGGACTGTTCTTCCAGTGTCCTTCAAGGAAGATCTCTGTCCCCTCATCTGTAAATGAGGCTGGAGTAGAGACTTTCAGTATTCCCCTTGGCTGCTGTAGAGTGTGAGGTTTGTATGGCCATGGGGAGAGGGCACAAGAGGGTTTGTGACACTGGGTCAGTCATGGGAGAATGTCACTGGGACAAGAGAGGACTGAGACAAGTTTGGGTCCCCGCTTCTGGAACTGCCTAGGTTTTTGACACTGAGTAGATAGTGGGTAGAATAACAGAACCTGTGCTGGAGGCAGTGGATGGAGCCTGAACACCTCCTTCCCAACTGAGTGTGGATGTTCGTCTTGTTTGTGGTCTCTTGGGGCCTGTGAATCTTGCCCACTGCTGCAGAGTTGTCAGGGCATAGCTGAAGGACATCCTCTTCATTCTCCCAGTGCTCAGAAATTTCTGGCTATTTACAGTCCATATAAATCAACATTTCTCTACTCTGGAGGAAACATACATCTTTCTGAAACACATGCATTGTGCCACTGACCCTAGAGGAACTAACATTTGTGGTGGCCTCTTTCCAGAGCAGCCTGCTTCTCAAGTAGGTCTTCAGGCAACAATAAGGCACCAGTGCTTCCAGTTTTCAGAACTGGATTTTATCTTTGTTTGGCATTGCTTTCACAGATGTGCCAAGAGAGATAAGGTTTCTTAATCTTTAAACCACCTTTCTAGGCTGTGAATTAGCTTGAAGTTTATCAGAGAGAGGGGAGGTGATGGTGTTTTGTTGTAATTTTAAGGTTTTTATAGTAGGTGTTTTAATATTTGGAATGGTATTCAGTAGCAGTGATAAGTAAACTTAATGCGTTGAAAGCAACTTCTTTGAGTCAAGTGGGAGATAATGCGCTTTCCTTTCAAAATTGCTATTGTCTGAAAGAGCGTGCTGTTCCTGGAACACAGAAGCCAAGCTAAACTCTGTCCCTTTTATGTCACACTTTCCTTCAGGTGTTATTTCAACTCTGTCTTAAGTGTGGGATACAAGCCAGAAATACTTTGAAAAATATATAAAGCCAGTAGAAATACGGAGAAGTGTTTTTCTAACATGGAAATCACATTTGAAAATAAGTGGGGATAGGCTAGCAATCATGTCTCTCTGTTTTAGATAATAATTTGTGAGCACTGTTTTAATCTAGAAGGCAAAGTAATCTGTTTCCAAAACTCCCAACAATTTATGGACAAACCAAGAAAGATACAAGAGGGAGGGAAGGAGAGATTGTGCTTGAAGTAAGCTTTTTGCATGAGTTCAACCCAGTTCACAGTTAAGTTTTGGTGGGCTTTTTTGTTTGGTTTGGATTTGGACATTTTATTGGATAATAGAATTCATCAGCTGCCAGGAGAAATTTTGATGTTAGTCTGACTGGGTCTGGTTTTCCACTGCCTTGTACCATCTGTAAACGCAGATTTGCATGAAGTGTCACTAAATCAGAGCAGTAACATTGTATTTTTACTTTGTGCACTATGTGATGTGGAACTGAGTCTGTCTTGGTTAGCTCTTGATGAATAAATTGCTCCGACCAGCTGAAGAAAGCAATGCTGATTAGATGATGGACTTAAATATGGCCCTCTAAAATACCTAATGCAACTCACTTGTCAGAAAGATGAGTACCAGCTTATGTTGCTTCCAGTCTTCAACTGTTATTAAGTAGCCGCATGAAAGAAAAAATAATCTGTCTTCAAAGAGAAAAAAAAAATATCACAAGCTTTACAATTCAGCCTTATCCAAAAATGCCATTGTCTTTGATTATGACCTAAATATAATTTAGGGAACAACTACAGAAAAGTAGGATTTGGGATTTTACTTACTGCATTTTGAAATCAACTGACAGACACGCTGTGATGACTAATAGTGCTAGATCAGGCTGTTAGCGTGTTACTGTAGTGACTTAAGGAACATGCAGAAGAGGAGGAAATAGCATGTATTCTAATATTTTTTGAGACAGCGGGCTGCTGAAATACCACTAAGTAATATTTTGGTTTTGGTCTGAATTATAAGGATACTGGAGCCAGCTGGCCTTTCACAAACTTACTCTTTTTTTTTTTACTGTAAAATGAAGAAAATATATGAGGCTTTCAAATGTACTAACATTTATTTATAATAATATGTTTTAATATTTAGGCAGCAGTATTTCAAAAACAAGCTAGCTTATTTTCAGCGTCTTAACATACCTTTTAAGATGTTCGTATAACTGAAGCCTGGAGAACTCTTGGGACAAGTAGAGATTGTAATTTTTGGTTTTTGTCTCCCAGTTCAAATGTAGTGATCTGTTTCTGGAATTACTATGGAATTGAGATACACATAGAAACAGAAAATACTCCCCAGGAAAGGGCTTTAAAATGTCTGTGGTGTATTTGAGGCCATGTGCAGTTATTTGGTGACACCAGTATTGGTCTGTTTTATGAAGCCCTGGAACACAAAGGCTCTTCATATCTCTTTTGAACAGCTTCTTGCAAAAGACCAATCCTCTTGTTTTGGTCTCTGATATTGGCTGGATTTTCATGTCATGATAGTTTGAAAACAAGTAGTTTAAATAATACTGAGGTGCAAGGCAAGAACAGAAGAGAAGCTGTCAGAAACACTGCATGGATTTGTGTATTGTATTAAAGGCAAGGATTTATGGAGTTTTTGATGCCTAGGCTGGGCGCTGAGAAGAGCAGTAGAGCTGGAGATCGCAGTACAAGTGACTAGGCTGGGTGACTTTGATATTAGTCCAGACAAAGCGTGCAGCAGACACATCTCTGTATCAATGTGTAAAAACACTGGTGATTGGTGGTGTGGCTGATCTAGGACAGGGCTTCTGACCTCTGGCTGTTGCTGATGCTTCCGGAGGGAGATGTGAGATGGCATTCAGTAAAATGGACTTAGAGCCAGAGATATGCACTTAAAGCTTGTCTAAAACAAACGGTAAGAGCGTGGAAAGTGTGTGCATCATTTGACTATCTCCATAGCCTCCATATTACACACAAATTGTAAAGGATTCATATTCTTTGTTAAGACAGGATGTTTTCCATGTTTCATGGGCCAGAAAACTAAATGGCTTGCTCAAAATGGGGGAGGCTGAGGCAGGTGCAGGAAATAAACTCAGGTTTTATAGATCTTAATTTAGTGGCTTAGCCTTTGAACAATGTTTTTTCCTAAACAGTAGTGTAATTTTGAATTGGTGTATTCTGCTCTGACAGTGAATTATGGTGTTGTATAATAGAGGACGAAGAGGGCATCCAAAGCTTCTCATGACAGCTGTCATGTTAGGTTTTGATGTCTCATACGTGAGACTTTGGTGGTTTGCACTTCGTCATACCAGCAAGGAAAGGAAATGTTTCCCCACAGGAAAGCAACACAAGTACATTAGCCATCAGAGGGTGTAATGGCATACAGAGTGCGAGATTGCATCGCCCACCTCTGAGGTGGTCTCTGAAGAGAAGGACCAGTCAGAGGTGAGATCACATCATAAGCAATTGTGGCAGAACCCCACAGGTTAGAGCGTGAGCCGCAGGAGATGAGGTTTTCTGGCCTCATTTGACAAGCAAAGAAATTTGTTACAGCAGCTTCAGCTAAATGAGAGGTTTGCAAGGTCTGCAGAGGAAGGGCTGCCACTTAGCAATAAATTCTGGGTCATTGCAGGTGCCGTTCATTGGAGTTAGAGGCAAGCACTGTCTCGCTGTTGCACTGGATGTTTTCTTGTGCCATCCAGCAGCATTTCTTCCCCTTTCAGCTGGTGAACCATAGCCAGCTGGTTTTGTCTGTGTCCTTCAGTCACCTATGCAAAGAACCACAGTGCGTGATTTGCTTCCTGAAGTGAAGGTCGTTGAGCAACTTGCATATCACCATAGTCTTTAATATATGGTAGGTGGGAGTGGGACAGGATGTGAACACTCAGAAGCCTCCTCAAGCACCATCTGAAAGCTTGAAGGCACCAGTGGTTTCATCCATTCCCCCAAAATCTTGCAAGAGAGAGAATATAGTAAGTTAAAAGGGGAATAAATACACTCAAGGCTGTAGGGATGAGGACAAGCCATTTACATTACTACCCTAAATCCATGCCTGCAGATTAGGGAGTGAGTGCTGCCAGATTTAGCTCCATCTCTTCGCAAAGCATTGCTTCAGAAAGCATCTAGAGCGCAGCCCAGGAGTGGTTTGCTGACTGATTTCCCTTCTGAGACTTGAGCAAAAGTGAAAGTAAATGTGTGCTCAGAAAGAGGGAGCACAGGTATTGCGCTGCTATTGGGAAAATAAGTGAAATTTACAGTAACAAAAAACATATTTTGCTCCTAAATAAAAGGATTGACCCAAGCACTTCACCAGCGGCTAAGTTCACTTGTGGGCTCTGAAAAGACTACTTTACTTTTGTTGTTCTTACGTGTGTTCCGAAAATATGTATCACTGCAACATCCCTATCTATTAAATTTTGTCCTTGGGACCTCTTTTTGGAAAGAACTGTCTGTTTGCCATTGAATCCCAGGCCTTTCTTTAAAAAACGTGAAAGCGACAGAATTTCCTGTGGAGAACTTTAAGTAAAACAAATGATAAACCATGCAGGAAAAAGGTTTCTGCGAGCTCTGAGGAGAATGGGGGTGTCTTCTGACGATTCAGCGCTGAGATCAAGCTATTTTGCAGTATTGAAATACTCCACGAGTGCCAAGCTAGGGTATTGAAAGTGAAAACTGTTGATGAAAGATTTTTTTTTTTTATAGCAGCCGAATTTAAATTGGGATGTGGAATTGCTGCGGGTCTAAACTGATGTTTGCCAGTGGGCCTGTGCCTGCTGTTACACACTTCTTGCTGCTCTCCTTGACAGTGAGTTCATGTTGACTTTAGAGAAATAAGCTTCAAGTAATTTCTTTTGTGGGGGCGGGGGGGGAGGGGAGGGGAGCTGATGAATGACTTTGGCTAAACCACAGGTTAAAACTTCTTTACTGTTGTGTATGATACTTGCTAAAAAAAGAAATAAAATAACATCTTGGTAGTAGTGTTTGCATCCAATCAGTCTGAACAGCTTTCAGGTGAAGACAGCACTGACTTGGTAAAATTGGTTTTGAGCATGACATTTTTTCACCGCTGCAATGTTTGGGTCCTGTTTCATTTAATGTTTTTCATTAATCGCCTAGATGAGAACAAGCTCATTATGGAAATATGTGAGTAATAACAATTGCAAGAAGCACATGAGGAAAACAGTAGCCCATATTGCACCACAGTGAAACGAACTTCATTTAGATAAAAATAAACTAACAGGCTGGTGCTGAACTGTAGAATTATTCAAAAGGCAGTTGTTTTTTAAGAAGAGGCATTTAAAACATGATAATTCAGGAAGAGACCTGGAGGGCAGTGGTGGCTGGGATTTTGACAGGTGAGACAGCTGGGAAGAAATCATCCTTGTAGGTTTCAGCCACTTGCTTAGAAGCACGGTGTGTAGCGTAGAGATGGTAGTCTGGTGTGGCTGCAAATGAGGTATGGTGTTCATTGTTACTGCAAATACAGACAGAAATGGAAGCTGGAAGTGAAGTGAGAAAGCCCTTTGAGATAGTGTGTCAGTGTGAGGAGCAGTGAAGCCACCCGAGTATAATTCTGGAAGTTGGGCTGAGATCAGCAAGAGGTGACAACAACAGGAAAATGTATCGGTTGTGGATTAATTTACTATGTGATTCAAAGAAAAGAAATGAGGTGTGATCCCTTTGAGCTCCTTTAAACATGGATTGGAAAGAGTGCCTCGTTGTAAAACAAAGCAGTCATGTTACCAGGTGGGTGCCCTGCCTAACCTCAGAAACCTTCTCTTCTCATCCTTTACTCATCTACAGGGAACCTAAGTTGAAATGTGGTGTTTTTCAACTAGCTTCAGTTGTGGTAATGAGCGATAAATCGCAATTAATGTGTAAAAACTCCTGGGAGATCAAGTTTATGCCGTCTTCTTGAAGCTGCAGCTTGACACATCTCCACCATCACCTGTAGCTATCTCTAAATCTCCCCTCTCTTCCAGGAGCTTGAGCTGTTGGGCTGCTTGGGGAAGTTACACTGCTCGTGGGTTACACCAGATGGGTTCCACCAAGCACAGGTCATCAGCTGCACAGAGGACTTTCTGCTTGGGGGTTGGCAGCACATCAGTGATGGTTTACTCGTGAGGGACCCTTCCATGGAACACCTCTAGAAACTTCTTAAGAGATGAAAAATGTTCATCCATGCCTCACTGATTTCTCTCAAATTGAGATCACCTTCTGGCAAAAAATACTTAGAAGTAGTTTAGAGAGTAGCAATTAAGATACTTTTTATAGTTCTTCATCAGGGACAAGGCTGGAGGGGTACTGTAAATTTAGGGAGTTTGCTGGTAGTGCAAACTGTGGGTGAGTTACTGGAACTTTTGCTCTGTAGAAATTCATGCTGTTAATGCCTTGGTAAGGTTGTTTTTGCCACGCTGTACAAAAAGCCTGAGCAAGCACTGGAAGAGTGAATTTTCTTACATGACTTGACCTGCTCTCTGAGCTCTTCTCAGCAGGAGGCATCTTAAACTCTGTCAAAATGCAGTGCTCCTTTTCAGTGGAGTTTTGTGCTGAGTAGCTCCGTCTGGTAAAGAGCCAAGAACTGTGACCTAGGAGCCTCCCTCTAGATGCTTGTGAGCGTGGCAGAGCCTAGCCCGTTGAATTACAGCCTGATAACTACGCAGAAGTCACTCCTCATCAAAAAGCAAATTTTGAATTCTTTTTCTCTTACCACTGAGGTTTTTTCACGTGAACAGACCCACTGGTAAGACTGCTTGTACCTTAAGAAACCTCTTACAAACCTGGAGGATGAGAACCACAGTTGAGCCTTAACTAGTTATGGGTGTAATTCAGGTAACATGAAAGTCATGCCTTAATGCATTGCTGGAATCAAGGCACATTCTGTCTTACAAGAAAATCTAAAGCAGCAAATACATGATGAAATGTATTAACAATTAAATGCAGTATTACTTTCCAAGGTGCAGTAATACTTTGAGGTTAGCTGTCCCTGAGCCGTGGTGAACACTTGACCAAACACTGTACCAGAGCACTTTCCTGACAGCCATGCTGCATGTAGCTTGCTTCCCAACAGTCTTGAGCTAGGCATTATTTTTGGCTACTGCCTACACTGTCCTTACTGCTCTGCCACCGCTTCAGCCTCAACCACATGGAAGAAGCCCTGCAGGTCCAGGCAGAGAGAAAATTTTGTCCCTCCCTGCGTGGTTCAGGGGTGCTGGTCACATCCTGTGTTGCAGAAAGACATCCGTAAGACAAAGGCAAACCAGAGGTTTGGTCATGTGGAAAAAATGACTAGTGTCTCCCTTCCTGAAGCTTATCTTGTAAAAAAATAACTTTTTTTATAACAATTCCTGTTAATTTTAATTTACACAGTTCTTGAATGTGTATGTTAAAATGCTGTGATGCTTAGCAGGGAGCTCACACGATATCAAATTACCCTCTTCTCCTTTAGAGGGTGGTGCTAATTTTCTGAGTTGTTTGTGAATCTGCAAAGGAATGAAAGAACCAAGCCAAATCCAACACAATTACCAGAGTGTTTGTTACTCTGTTCATACTGCCTGAACAGCCTTTCCATCCCTACTACTGTCCTCTTCTTACCGTCATAAAGACATTACGCCTTTCAAAGAGTATTTGAGGTTCAGGTATGCGGCAGCATCATCCTGTAAAAGAGTGTGTTTCTGACTGCTATGCTCTATAATGACAGTTCTCTGGTTGCCTAAGAAGAGGGTATTGCTGAGTAATATGTCGGAGTAGAATTTCAAAGCTTTAAAAAGAGCAACTGGTGAGGAATTTTTTACCCCAGCCAAAGGGAGAAGGGGGAAGCTGGCAATACCAGGAGAAGAGGCTGAAATCTTTGCTATTACCATGCATTTCAGTCTCAGTATATTTGGAGGTCAGCTGAAGATGATATGCCGTAAAGTATTCCACGAGCTGTTCTTTTAAAGCTTTTAATGACACATTTTATTCTGACACTGGAAATTTTGAAATCCTGAGGAGACCATTTGCTACATCAAGACCATGAAGAAGGTTGGTGTTAGAGACCCTGTGAGATTCATATTTTTGATGGAACTATCTCTTCTTACAGAGTATGAAAATGTTTCTGAGTCTGATTAGAGAATATCAGCAATGTTTTTTCAGGATGGCTCTCCAGTAGGAACATAACTATCACAGCGTGCTCTGGGGGTAGTCAGGAAGTGAAATATAGATGTCATTTTTACTCCATATATATTCTGCTTGGAATTAAACTGTGCGTTTTTACCAATGAGACTGCTAGCACAACTGATAGATTGAGAAATGAAATCTGTTAAAGTGAGATTAGAGTTCTTTCCAGAAAAAAACACTCCATCTCAGTACAAGGTTTCGAGGTTGCGATAGACTCTATTGAATGGAATTATTATGTGGCTTGAACTGACTACTTCTTCTGTGCTATGTAACAGTCCAGCATAAATAACCATTACCCATCATGGCCTTAGAGGTCTGTAAAGAGTCCCTGATCTTAAATCCCCTAAGCCTATTTTCCAGTAAATTCCATATTGTCAGGAAAAGATCTTGGAAAGTAACAGATGCTTTATTTTTTTTTTTTTCATTAGCTGTTGACAAAAAACAATGAAAAATGAATACTTTGTTTGGGATGGAAAAATAGGCACTTTCTTATTAAAAAAAAAAAGGCAAAAAAAACCCCAAAACTTCAGTCACAGGCCAATTTAAATGTATTAATTCAGTAATGGCAAGATATATCAAACCTAAACGATTTATTTCAAACGAGATATTATGTTTAAAGTGCCATATAAATAGCTGTACTGCCATCTCCCCATTGTCCTGCTCTCCAGCAGTGACTGTATGCAGAGTTGTAGGGAAGAGCAAGAACAGGGGCAAGCAGCTCTGCTACTTCCCATGTACATTCTTGCAGCTTCCAAGTACTAAAAATGTCATACGCTTTGTTTTTGTTTCACTAAAATACTTGTACATCTTCTAAATCTTTGGATGGAGAGATGCATGCTTTTTCAAGACCATGAAAAATGTTCAGCTAGTACTGTACAGAAAGCCCTAAGGTCAAAGTCGCTTTTTATTCAGTGAGTTTTTCCAGATCTTGAGGGTTTTCGAACTTCTTTCTAGGCCATTTTACAGATAGGACATTTCTTACCAAGGAGTCATTTGCAGGGAGCTGAATGCCTCTGCGCAAAATGCTGTACTCCACCAAGACTCCCCATATTAAACTCCTATTTTAAAGCTGTTTCAAAACTGAACAGATTTCTAGTTGAAAGCTTCCCTTTCTGTGACATCTGTAATATAGAATTATTTAAAAAAAACCAAAAAAACCCAAAACAAACAAACAAAAAAAACACACAAAACAAAAAACACAAAAAACCCACAACCCACTTATGTTACATGTTTCAGTTTTTGGTGAGTGTGGACTTAGATCAGAAGTAGGACTTGCAAGATGGAAACTCTTGACAAAGAGCCAAGATGAGCTGGAAATACTTGAGAACTAAGTATGTTTCTGCCTCCAGTGTTTTAAATCTAGTTCTTTTGTGAAGCTGGCTGTTGTAGGCTGTTTTAGTTGAACAGCCTATATCAAGTTCTAATATGATTTCCGTGTGAATCTGTAGACATTGTCTGTTAATTCCCTTGTGTGTTTCTGTTCTGCAAACCAACCATGTTAGATTACTTTCCTCTAAAATAATACCTTGCAGGCATTCTTGAAAAATAAAATGTGTAAGCTTGGATTGATAGCTGATCACACATAAAAAATTAATGTTATCTCTTACTGATTTAAGTAGTAGAAAATATTTTATGAAATGGGCAACATGTCTTGTTAGTTTAGGATCAATGTTCTAACAAAAATAATCCATTTTCTATTATCTGCAAGACCTGGAAAGTGTGGTAGTATCACCACTTTGCAGAGGCTTCTGAGATCTCTGTCAGAAACCAAGCCATTATCACTTCTTTTTATTTGAAAAAAAAAAAAAAAAAAGCCTGCAAGAGGCAGAGGCTACTCCTGACAAGGTTATGAAAGAATGATTTACTGCAATGCCAATTTTGCTGTCTGCTTCAGGAGGAATTTTACCTGGCTACATGACTGGTTTACTTGTGCATACTCTGAAGCAGTGAGTCTTTTTTAGCCTCTTAGGAGCAAAAATTTGTTTTTTAGGAGCTAGAAACAGCCAATAATATCTGAAAATACTCACTTAAACAATATGCAGAGAATACGTGGGTTGACATAGTTTTGCTCTCCAGATGGAACCAGGAGTGATAATTGTGGCACAGTTAATCAAGGGCATTTAATCATGGCTACAACAATTTCTTAGAACTAGATTTTTTCTCACTTTATTTCTTCCTTCATAATCTTTAGATTTACTTAATTGACTTATGAAACAGATAGGGCAATCCCAGAATTTTTGCTTTCCTTGCTTTTACTGTCTTTTGACATTACTTATGAAATTTTTCATCTTCAACGTTTTAAAAATCAAACCATTATTTTGTAGCATTGGAATTAGGTAGTTTCTTTGGTCTTTTCAGCCTTTTTTGGTAGAAAAAGTAATGCTCGATAAGGAATTTTCTCTGGATGTGTATTTTCCCTTCAGCAGACTGAGATCTCAAATATGGACAGTTTAGAATGAATTTATAAACATAGACTGTCATGGGGTAGATTGGGGTAGACAGAGCAGAAAAAGATGTTGTCAGCTCTAACTTGTGTTCAGTTTTTCTAGCTAAAGTATAATCTTCCAGTATCAGAGTTGCTTAGGTAGAGCTTTGTTCTCAAAATGTTTTATAAAAGCTTACTTATATCTTTAAAACAGGAGAAAGTCAGAATGTGAACAGGGTACAATGTGGCTGTGATCCTGGTTCAGTAGGTTAAAAACATTTGGGATGTAGTAAATTAAAAGTGTGAGAAGGTAGTTCTTGAATGCAATGACCCATGAACACTCACATAACCTTTCTTATAAGAAGCAATTATGTATATGAAACTATTCTGAGGGAATTTACTCACCACTGTTCATAGGAGAATAAATTGATGAATCTGACTGATAAATAGGCTGCAAAATGCAGACTATGTAGTTCCAGACAAATTCACTGCTTCAAAGCAAACCATGGACTAAGCTACATAATATGAAGAGTGAGTCTATATGCTTGGAATATGTGTTAAGAACTGGAAGCATGAACAGCTGAGACACAAGATAATGAAAAAAAACCCTATAAGCTACATAAAGGCAGTGAATCTGTTCAATAGGTGATCAGCAAAAGGTAAAGGTAATGTGCATGAAAACATTTTTTTTTTTTAATTCCTTGTTTATGACACAAGCACTGGACTCACAAGAAGCAAATGATGCCTGTATATATTTTTCAGGCTGGCACTTGTTCAGGTAACATGCGTATATGACTTCACTTTCACGGGAACTGGTAAATGGTTAATGCACCTGGAATTTATGAAACCACACTCTCAAAAAGTCAGAATTAGGCCAGTGCTGAGATCCATGTACATGTTGCCTTAAGCTGTCCCATTTGAACCTTAGGTAAATGCATGTGGGCTCCCCTGAGGACAGAAAGTTTTTTCTTTTAGTATATTTTCAAGGCATTTTGGAAGTGGTCCCGTTATGTGACCATGTTGTGATGCTTGTCCCTTCCCTAATGCAGGGCAGAGTACTCTTTGTCCCTCTCTCGGTGTCCTGATTTCACCACATATCCTTGAATTTCTGGAGAGGGCAGTGAGTAGCATTAGGGTATAACAAATGATTGCAAGGATCCATCACAGCTGTTTAAAGGTGGCTGTACATGTTGCAAGGTAACTCTTTAGGCTCCCATGCAAAGGAGTCCTGCACACTTTTTCATTCATATATAATGAATGAAAAAAAAAATAATTTTTGTGTGTATATATGTAATTAATCCGTTCATTTTTTTTCCAACTGTTGAGCTAGGCTTTCATCTATAGTGATACTCTCAACTAATTATCCTCTGTGCACAGGTCTTCAGAGTAAAGAAATAAAAATGCAGTATGACTTTCTTGCTCAAAGTTCATCACTACTTAATTGGTATATTGGAGGTAGCAATATTCAGTGTCCTTAGCTCTGTGTTGGACACCAGCTGTGCCACTGATTTGAGAGGTGGTTATTAAAAGTACCTGAAAGACTCACTTCTCTTCATCAAATATTGTAACCAGCTGAACACAGGGCTTTGTATCTAGCTTACCTCCTCAAAGCTGAATGAAGGTAGTAGTATCACTTGTTATCTGGACTTCAAGACTACTTGCTCACCTTTACTTTGGAGAGATGCTTTAGTGGCTGGGGTTTCTTTCTTAAATTCCGGAAGTTAGGTCTTTGAAACACGTTGTTAAAAATGGACTCCCAGGATCAGAATGGTCCAACCTGCCCTCTCCCTGCTGTGCACACTGAAAGGGCTTGAAGATTAAAGAGCCCAGGATTGCTCTGCGCTGTACTTGGGCACAGACCTTGCATGCTGAAGAGAGCAGTTAGGAGACACTTTATATTAAAGTCTTGTTGAATTTGTACAGTTACATGATCAAACGCTTGCTAGAGACCAGCACAATGTTACTTTTGTGAGTCAGCTCCTCGTTAGAGCAGCCCTCCAGGTAGGAGAGCCAAGAGTGTCCCTGGCAGGACTGTGTTACTCTTCCTGTGCTGGGAATATGTATGCAAACGCAACATAAACGTGAACAAGGATTTGAAAAATGAATTTTCTCTCCATTTGTGGCTGCCACCAGTAGTATTACGCAGCATTGTCTTTTTTTCTTCCTTTGCAGTCTTTTTCTGCCCATCTCTTGTTCGTGTTTTCGATTGTACGATGTCCAGGGCAGAGATTGCCCACGGCTTAGGGCACTTAAGTCCTACACAGGGGTAATTTTAGTAAAATCCTAAATTCTTTCAAAAAACCAACCAAACAAACCTCAAACAAAAAAAAAACAACACAAAAAACCTCCACAAAACAACAACAACCACCCAGGGTAAAGTACCACGCTTGGTGTTGCACTGTTTGCTGGACTTTTTTGATAAGCGAGTGAGAGTAGAGGTCTCAAGAACTGAAAAACTATCCTGGGTAAAATCCTGATTGTTTTGAAGTCTGCCTTTTTGAAGACAAGGCAAAAATTTTCCTCCCCTGGAAAGCAGATGACCCCTTCAAAGGAGAAAGAGCTCAGTTTCACGTGATGCTGGATTAATCACTTGGTTAATAGATACAATTTGGATATGCATTAATTATTGCATTGACTCCAGTACATGTGTGTGTATGTGTGTGGTTTGTGTATGTGTAAATATATTTTTCCATGTTAGCTCATTCAGGTGACAACTTCCTGTTGAAAGTTCATAAAGAATGAAATTAGAATTTATTTTGCAAGCTGCACAAGGTATATGGGACAAATCGAATAAGAGGTGAACAGGCTAGAAAAGGAAAACTTGTTTAGAAAAAAGTTATTTTGTCTTCGTAGGAAACCCTCAAAAGCTGAACAATCCTTTTTCAGAGTAAACATTGCCACTGTCCTCTCCAATTCTCTGTTTTTCTCTTCTCCACCTGTGTGTCACTGTTGAACATGTGGGCACCCTACACCAGGTGGTGCAGATGCGGTTGAGCAGCAATACCTGTCTTGCTCTCACAGGAACCCACGAAGGAACTCTCAGAGCACATCTATAAGTTGTTTCTGCTCAGGTACTTTGTAGTAGTGATTGCTGTACTATTTGACAAAGAAAAGAGAGTATTTGTCAAGGCAAATTATTTTCATTTACTAGATAGTTCCTACAAATGGAAGTACCCCAGAAAAGTTAGGCGCAGTTCCCAGATCCTTGCACAGACACTCTACTGCAGCTGGACGTCTCCCAGCTATTTAAAAGGTAAATGACAATTATTTCCTTTCTCTCAATCAATTTTTTTTTTTTTGCCCCCAGCACCTGCACATGATTTGTCTGGTTTGGCTGGAAAAAGCTGCAAACTTGAAGAAGGAGGGTTTGCGTTCCGGTGCGGGTTGGCTTTAATTCCCCGACTCCTCTATGTGTGAGCTGCAGCCCACCTTCCCCCTGCAGGTGGCTACCAGGCTTGGAGCAGCCCAGTGCTTGGATCTTGCATGTTTACATTACATTTAAGCTCAGTAACCCTGTCTTGGGGGCACATGCCTGGCAAATAACTTGGTGTTGATACTTCCTCTTAGGTTATGAAACTACAGGGCCCTAGTGCCATCTCTCTGCCTGGAAGCCTTTTTAGTAGCTAAAGGATGCCTTTGGCAAAGCTGTGTCTGTGTGTGGACATCAGTGTAGAGCCGGGCTCCTTCAGGACTCTGACCATTAACAAATTTCACACAGAAGCTTCCATACATGTGTTTTACCTGTAGACTAAAGCATGGGTCATCTAAAGCAAAATAAGAAATTCCTATTTGCAAAACCTCCTGTATGTTTCCTTGGCTCTGCTGAAAATCTCCTGCACTGTAGGTTATTATGACTTGGTTTCTGTGTCTGTCCGCTCACACAGCCTTGCCTTCTGTTTTTCTCTGGTCTCTTTGCAGTAGGTGATCTGCTTTACTGCACTGTCTCTTCCTGCCTTTTCTTTGAGGTTTTTCCATTTTCCATTTATGAGTTGTGATTTTCAATATTTTCTCTTTCTGCTCGCCTCCCCCCCCGCCCTCCCCCCCAGTGGCTGCTGAATATTTGTGTTTGGTACAGTGGTTAGGAATGATTAGCAAGACCATCATCCTTGCCCAGGAGTCATCATTGTTAAGGATCAATAATTACTTTCTGTAGACAGACACAGGCATATTTCAACTCCCTTCTTAAGAAAAGAGGCATGGAGTAAAAGTTAAGAGAGCTTCTGCAGTGAGACTGGAATTTCTAAGATGATGTGGTCAGATTACCCACATTCACCCGATGCCACGTTTTTTTCTAGTTTCTGGTGGTGTTCTGGTGGGTCTGAAGGGCTTCAGAAATGATGATGGTTGTGGAGAGAGCAGTCATCTCTCCAGGGACAATATCATGAAGAACGTGTGCCAGGTCAGAAGTCTGCAAAGGATATATGGACCGTGTTTTTAAGCTGAAATGGATGTTATCTCTGTAACTGCACATATCATCAGTTGGACCCACAGAGGAGTCTTAGTTAATTTCACTGTGGTGCTGCTTTTGAAGTGAAACTTTCATTGAAGAAAAAGGACACAGGAACCTTGTTTGCTAGAATTCTTTAGAGGTAGCACAATTTTTCAAAGTGTGGAATACAGATGTAGAATTAAACTTTTGGCAGTAAAATGGCCACTGGCTTTGGAGTCTTTAGGCAAACTCCGTGTCCTCCTGCTTTCTTCAGTTAAATGCTTGTCATCCTCCCTAGCTTTGCTGTGATTGCTCTGTAGGACGCTGCTGGATGCGTGCTAAGGACGTCCTCTACGGAATGGAACCTAATAGGGCTTTGAAATATTGATGAATAAAAGGTTAATTTTTAATTCCCCATCAATCTGAACTAATTGGAATTCAATGTGCTTTTGTCCAAGAGACTTTCTGACATTAATGTGTCTGCACATTTAAATAAGCATGGAGCTACAGGATTTTACTTTCCTGGAGGCCAAGGTGTTAGTTTTAATATAAGAAAATGGTTTCATGTGCTTCTATTTATAGTTATGCCTGTGGCCCAAATTCTGCGCTTGCGTATTCCTTGACTGTTGTCAAATAGTGCCGCCTCCATTGAGCTAATCCAGCCATAAAGTCTTCAAGAGCTCATGCCACAGATCATACGTTAGTAAATTATTATTGAGCCCAACTGAACAATGATATCCTCTAAGTACAGATGTAAAACTTGTGGATGTATATTTATGTGTTCCTTGTGCTGCATCACTGACCTGCTATGGCTTCAGTCTTGAATGCCTGCATTTGTGCTGGTGGCTTGGAAGACCTGAGCCAGCTAGAGTGATGGTTGTCATTAACGTTTTCTTTGTCTGATCGTTTCACCTAATTAAAATTAATGAATTTCTATTATGTCTGTATTTAGAAATGTAGGATGATGGTCACAAATCCTGGTTTTCATTAGTGGGATAGAACTTAACAAAGAAATGTTAATTCCTGTTTTTCATAGTCAAATGTTTCATTTGAAATGGATGAAATAAAACTAACATGTTATAGACTCTTTAGGCTTCCAGGATAAAGAAGCTTAATAACACTACAAGAAATAGTGTCAAAGAACTGAAGAAGGTGCGGAAATGTTTCCTTCTGCCCCAGGAAAATACGCTATTCAGTGACTGACACTGCGGTATGTGCCTGACTGAGCCAAAACCCAACGTAGTTGGTGCGCATAGTTTGAGTGAGCATGGACTGTGTTTACATAAGCAGTAGCTACTCACTCGGTATGGCCACAAGGAGAAGCTGCTAATGGTAGGTCACCAAAATATCTGCTTCACTGGTGGTTGTCCAAAAGATCATTCCGTTTTTGTATTTGCCACTGAAGCATTCATGCGAGGCCATCTCTGACGTTATGAGTTTAGCAGCTCCACTGCCAGAGAAGATAAGATTGGACTCTTCTGCACTTGCCTCTGTAATGTTGGGTTTTTTTTCTTGCAAAACTGGGGAGATGATTGCTGGTATATGCACAGTAATAAAGCTTGTCAGACACAGCCAGCCAGAATTTTTCTGAATTCACATTTAATTTATTCACAGCACAGCATGCAACAGAGCTGATGGCTGCAAGTTAATGTGCTGCACTTTAATGAGATAACTGTTTGCCTCCCAGGTTTTGAGGTTTATGCTAGTTTTATTTGTCAACCTGGCCAAAGCTAGAGCCATAAGGAATCACAGCTCTACACTGAAATATTTTATTTACTTAGCTGATGCTTTTGCCAGAAGAGAAATCAGTGAAGTAATTAAATAGTGCTGCTTCTATTTTAGAATAGGATTTTTTTTTTT
>VYZM01022256.1:61016-86065 GCA_013398915.1 Dromas ardeola | reverse complement strand
AGCCTGCAGTTTACAATATGTCCTTGTCAGCGTTCTGGCTCATGAGTATTACCTAGATAAAATTTTTCTATTCACAACGTCTCTGTACTTGTGGAATTAAATTTCCACCTGTCTTTGAAAATTGATCCCCTCTTCTCGTTTCCTTTAGAAGTGTATATTACTGGGGAAGAGGGGCAGGGGGAGAAATTTAGCAACTCTGTCATATCAAATGCAAATGTAAAAATTTCAGTGTGATGGAGAGAGCTGCAAAGTCTCCCATTAAACAACAGATTATATGGCTCCATGCAGGCTTTGAAATCCAGTTCATGCCAATGGAGTCCTTGCACTACTGCTCAGTCTTTTAACAGTGGCAGTTCCTCCTTGTTAACTAATTAATGCATCCATAATGAAAAGAAGATGAACCCTCATCAAGAAAAATGAGGTTATGGTGCATTGCTAACAAGACCGCTTCTGTCGTGCGGTGGGACCATGCAGGGGTCGGGCGGCTCCTGGGAGCATCATGCTGCGGCTGGCTGTGCAGTGCCAGCCCTGGGCGGGCTGCTGCCCCAGCAGGACCCCCCCGGGGCGGGCGGAGGGGAGCACCGTGCCTGGACACAGTGTCTCTTACCGCAATTTTGCCGTCTGAACTCCTTAAATCAATGTAAGTGTCCTCTGAGAGGTTTGCATTGATTTATCGAAAGCCAGTTAAAATATCATTTTAAGACTCACTTGTACTCATGCAGAAACATTGTTTCTGTACACAGAGTGCTTGGAATGGAGTCTTTGAGATGGAGCTTACATCTTTTATGTGTGTTAACCTTTAATGTATAAAACCTGTCAAAGTGAAGGTCAGATTGACCTTTCATTTCACCATTGTACTCTTGCCTTTTCTGCAAAACCGAAGGCTGTTAGCCACCTTTTGCAGCAGGAATACAGCCATGTTAAGAAACTCTGTCGTTCTCTCAGTTTTGTGCACCATTTGTGACACAAGCTATTGTACGTTTGGATACAAATGCATAAATAAATTACTATTAGGAAATAACTGGGAAAATGCTGTATCAGGCTTCAGTTGAAGTGTGCCTGATGTTAGTTATAATCTCCTCTTCTCTTGTTTCTTTGCTGCTAACCAAAGGCTGGGGGAAGTGGAGAGGGATGAGGAAGGGAGTGTATACGGCAGGGGATGTGCCACTGAACATAATTGGTTTTGGGAACAGGGACAACCAAATTTGTGTCCAGCCCGTCAATGGAGACTTCAGAAAAAGACATACAGGGACTGTATTTGGAAATACTAAACTGATTGGCAATCGGGGGTTATGTAACCCATAGGAAGCACAAGATTGAGCTCACCTTCTATGCATCTCTTCAACCAAATTAAAAAAAAAAAAAATTTCCCATACCATATAGGTGGAAAGAAGTACCTGGGCAAAAACATCAGCACATTTGCCTATGTGTAATGTTCTTTCCTTTTAATGTGCATCTTTCCTTTCTCTTGGGCCATGAGCTGCCTGTTACCGTGTGTGTCTTCCCCAGATGCCTATAGCATATCAAAAGGAAAAGTCAGGCGTGTGTGCAGGAGGGGCTGGGGAGGTGGCTGGGGGAGAGAGGGCTTTGCCTTCGGAGCAAGTGCCACCTCTATAGCAAGGCAGTTCATACAGCTTCTGGGGTTTCTTTCTCACCTTAGTGATGGAGCCTTAGATATTACAGCAGTCTGAGATTAATAGTTATTTACTTGGCAGAGGAAAAAGAAAATTACTGCCACGGATTGCCAAGTGCTGTTTGCTGTATCGTTAGAGCTGGCAGCTGAGTTTGTTACCTGTTGATCAGGGGTTAATGGGATTAGCTTAATGAAGAAATTTAGGGGTCACAAAAATATAAAAAGTTTAAGAGGTTTGGGTTTTTATTAGCCTCCTGCTGTTCAAGAAATAGTCTTTTTAAGGACTTTGCTCCAAATTTGTGTCCAAGGGTGACCAATCTAATGTTATTGTTATTTTTCTTGATGCTTTCATAGTGTTTCCAGGTCAATTTGTTGCTGGCAGTAGGTGTTTTCATCATGTTAATGTGATTTTTTTTTTTTCTTGTTTTGTCTGTTGTCAGATTATTTTGGCAGCATTCTAGGGTTTGCTGTTTTGCGCTTGGTTGTGTTTCAGGAATGTTTTGTTTTGTTTTTTTTTTTTAATGTGTTGGAGCACACTTCTTGTTTAAATTATTTCCTGTGGACTTGTGTGGCTGAGTAAAATATGATTTCTCAGTGCTTGAAAGTCTTTACCTACTTGTATATAGTAGTTAAAAATGAGTAATATTTAGAGGTTTGGGGATATAGGTCTTCTGGGGATGGTGTGTAAATTTGAGAACTAAATGGTACTGTGGCTTCATTTTTCTTCATTTTGGGCAATCTCCATTGAGGTACCAAATTCAGTATCTTCCCATATTGCGGTAGTTTCCTTACGGCTGTGATAGTCCCAGGCACACAGAAAAGATAGTATCTTTTGAGAACCGGCAGTTATAATTGGAAAAAATTGGATAAACTTTTAGGTATAGAAAACTTTCTCCAGGCCTGAAATGGAAGCAGCAGACTTCAAACTAAGTACAAAAATACAGCCTGACACTAATTTAATGCTAGTGCCGTCTAAGAATAAACACAGTCTGAGTAGCTCAATCTGTGAACCATGGAAGTGTTACTGTCTAGTTATCAAATGGAGTCCAGCCTGGGCTGTGCTGAGCGTATCCCAAAAGATGCTTCCGCTCGGACCGCAAAAGACTGAGCATCTGGGCGCTGTTCTCATGTTGTGGGGAGGGAAGTATCAAGATGGCTTGTGTAATTTTAGTTTGTCCAACACAGAGTGTTACAGGGTGATACGCTGTTTCTCCCCGTAGGATGTCTGTCTCGTAGCTTACGGAAAGTGCTCAGGTAGGGTTTGTGGTGGTTCTCTCGGGGCTGCGTGGGACTCTGTACCGTCCTATGTACCTTCCCCTCTACACCACTCATGTAGAGCAAACGCACAGACAGAATGGTGCGTTTCCACATGGGTGTTTCTGCTGGACTCGTAACAGCAGCTCTGGTCTTGTAGGCTTCCCTTCCTTTTGTCCTTGTCCACACCTCCCCACCTGTCCCATCAAACACAGGGTGCTCACCCCTGGTTTCAGAGCCCACCTTGCGTCAGCCCAACTGGTGAGTCTTGAGAGCCATGGAGTGTTGGTTCTTGTCTGCATACCTGTAGTAATGGCCCCTTCTCCTGTACCTGAGTCAGCAGTTCCCACAAGCACCATCACCTTTTCTCTTATGCTTTTTTTCTGTATTTCTGTGGGGGAGAAAACCTGTTTCAGAATGGGAGTCTTATTCCAGTCTTTGCCCTAAAATTGAGCTTTACTGTGATGTAAAGCATGAAGCACTTAGGAAGCAATTGATGAGCTGTGACCTTTTTTTAAGCTGTTAGTTATTATTTTAGTGTTTCTTTCAACTCTCCTCCTTTGATTTTTATTTCTACTTCATGTATTTCTTTTTATCCTTAGATGGTTCGATTCTTGCAGAGATACAGGCTGCCTGTGATGTGTCTCTGTAGGAGTGTCTCTGTAGAAGTTTCTCCAACTCATATCTCATGGGTTATCCCAATACAGATGTCACTGCTGTAATTGTACATCAGTGAGACAGAAAAGAAATGGAGCTATCACTGAATATGGGAGAGTACGTTTAAAAATTTTTTAAAAAAAAACAACCAAAACCAACAAAACCAAAAAAACCCTGAACATTTCTGGTGCTCAGTTTGAAATATTGTGGGCTTGGATTCTGCAGACTTCTTGTACTCTCAACTGTTTTCATCCCCACCCCACAACACACACCATTTATCCCGTAAACATACTTGGTCCTCTGGACCATGTGGCTTGATGTCTGGAGTTACTGAGCACTTTCAGGTCTTTCTGATGTTCTTTTGTTGGGATCACAGCTTAATTCCTAGATAGGGATTTAGAACTAGGAGACTTTAAGCTTGTGCATCCAAACGGGGATTATATGCCATTTGGGCACTGAGCTGGTCATCCATGAGACTGGCTCATTTCTGGGCAACTCCCACTGCTTGGGAAATGCTGTAGTAAGAAGTAAGACTTTTTACTCTTTCTACTTTGCCTGTCTGCCGCAGAGGGATTTTAGATTTTAAGCTTCTAAATTCCACGTAGGTGGACTTTAAATTCTTTTAAGGTTTGACTTTCAGCCTCTCGAGACCCTAACTTGCCCATTAGTAATACGAGGATAATATTTTCCTCCGCTTAAAGAAGTATTCAGTGATAGCAGAAGTATGTATGCTGAAGTGAGCGTTAGTTACCTGAAGTGAGCTGTTTGACTCATTTAAAGAGTGCAGAAGAAGAATCGCCTCCACTGGTGAATTATCCTAACTTATATTAGACACCTGTATCTGGACAAGGTAAGTACACACCAGAGGTCCCTCTCTTTCTCTCCTATCTCTGCAGGAATTTAGATGACTAGTACCAGTTTAGATGAGAGGCTTAATTTGAAACGGCCACAATTGGGTGAGGTGGTCGAGGTGATAAGCATGGATGAAGTAAGTGGATATTCATCCGTGTGATGAAATTAAATACCAACGCATTGCTGCTTCTGCGAACAGCACGTGTTCAGCTGGGGGTGGTTTTACTGCTAGCATTTTTTAGAGATTTCCCACAACTTTTAATTTTTAATGCTGAGGCTGAGAATCCTGAAAATCTGGATCCTGGAAATCTCTATGTCTAAATATCACTGTACAGTTGCAGGAGTGAAATCATAAAAACATTTCTTTCCTTTGGCTTGGTTTCAAATAGGGTGACATCATTTTTATCAAACTGCCTCTATTAGTGCTTTAATTCAGCAAACAGAGATTGCTAAGTAAGGTTCCTTTTCCAGCCAAAATGTCAATCAGAACTGCATGCTCCACAGAGTACTGTACAAATTAACATTTTAACATTGCTATTGTAGTAATTATTCTGAGCATCTTTCTCTTATGACACTCACAAGAAAAGCGATGACTTGTCGCTGAGTTTCCAGACTCTAATTTTCTCCCTATATAAGTGTGCTCTGCCGAAATCTCTTTCCCCTCTGGCTGTGCAGTGTTTCTCCACTGCTCTTACCCAGCTGGGAGCTCCCTGTCTTAGTTATTGAGCTGCCACAATAGAGGGCAGGAAGGATCCAAACAGCCTTTGTGTATGTGAACAGGTGGTTTGAATGTTCAGAGGATCTGATGAATAGACAAACATATGATTTGACTGCTAGGGAGATGATTTGATGGCAAACAAAAGGTCACATGCCGGCAAAACTGTTAACTGGTGGCATGAGGGTGGGGACCGTTCTGCTCACTATTCATTTTCCTCCCACACTGAGGGGCAGATTCTGCCTCCGTTGCAGCTGCTCTTGCTGCACAGGAAGAGCGAGCGTTTTGGGTGATGTGCCTGTGTGGAACCACTAAATAGAGCGGGCAGTGGACAGGGATGGATTGCAGCACAAATCGGTTGCCATATGTCTCCTATTCTGCTTTATGGGCCGTTTATGTGTGGCATCAGACTCAAACCCGTGCCTGGCACCTGCATCCACATTTGCCTCGTCATCCTTGAATGCTTCATTTACTGTCCAGAGTGCAATGCCCTTGCATGCCTCTGTGTTGCTGCTTGACTGGTGAAAATCAATCAGTGACATTAAATCTGTCTTTCTGCATGCAAATAATCGACTCTCTTGTTTCTGGAACTCTTCAAAGGAGGCTCACTCGTGGAAAAAGGAAACAATTAGTGTTCAATGTGGATTTGTACCTCTGCACAGACTGAGGTATGTTAGTGAAATAAGGCAAAAGGCGGAATATATCTTTTGCTTGTGGATCAGGTGCAATTCCGGCTTTTTTTATGACAGCTAAGTACCTGGTGTGAGAAGTACCTGCGCTTGAAGTGCATTGCAGCAAATAAAGAAGCTATTGTATTGCCAGTCTGTGCTCAGACAAAATAGTTTGCAATTGAAAAAGCTTTTCTTCTCAAGGTTTTGTGCTGATTGGCTTTTATTCACCTGCACCATGTTTGCTTTTTATTCTTGCTACTTAGGGGGAATTATGGTTCATCTAGCAGATCCAGCACATTCATAAAACTCCGCACTTGGTAACTGGGCTGCTTTAAACAGTGCTCAGAAATCAACCGTGGATGTTGAAGAACTGTATAGTAATGAGATCTGAACTTTAGTAACACCAACAGCTACGTCACTGGTATAAAGGGTAGAAATCTTTAATTTCAATTTTGAATTCCTGCATCTTCAATAGCCATGATACTGCATGTTGTAGTTAAGCACTGCTAGGTTTAGAACTGTTTATCTCGCTTGGAAGAGCCTACATGTTAATGACTCCCAGCAATAGACTCCTGCAAGGCAGAGTTTCAAAGGTCTTCGGGAACAGAAAGATAGAAGTATATGCTCAGAGGGTTTTTCAAAGGAACTGAAGAAGATTAGTTTCTGTGTCCTGTTGAAATGTCTTTAAAAAAAAAACCTAGTCCCTATAGCAAAGGAATTATTTCTTCCTTTTTTCTTTATTGTATTCAACGAAGAGAGATTTTAATACTTCTAGCTATTAGTGTGCAAGTGGCTTGCAAAAAAACCGCAGAGTACTTAATTTGAAGGCAGGTATGTCATAATTCATGATGCAAAAAGAGATCTATTTTGTTGCGTTAGTGACTTCCGTAAGATTAAAGCAACTGTGTGTTGATAAAGATGCAAAACTGCTTCATAACAAGTGCATTGCAAATTTTCTAGACAGTGATTATAATGTGTGAATTAGAGCTAATTAAAGTATGTCAGTAACATAATGTACGAAATGGCTGATTGCCAATTGTGGGAACAGATTTAGGAGCTTCCTGCAAATTTTAATTTTTGATGAATATGTTTAGATTTCAAAACATGCCCTCTGATAAGAGGTATTTTTTCTTTGTTTATATGTCAGTGCTGTTGCTAGTAACAAAAGATTACGGACTAGGAGTTTGTTATAGATGAGAAATAATATGCTGTGCAATTATTTTGATGCTTTATTTTTAAAATACTGAACATATTCACTGTATGCAAGGGTGAATGTTTTACGGTTGTGCGCACAGCACAAAACCGACCTTCTTCAAAAAGGCCTCTTGTGTTGTACATGGGATTTGTCTGATCAGTGATGATGCTACTGGGGCGGGAGGGGAGAGCAACGTCCTCCTTGCTGTGGCACCATCTGGAGCACCGTGTGCCTCCAAGGATGAAATAACGGGCTCTGCGGCTGCCATGGCTGTGTTGGTCTTGCTGAAGTGGCAGCAGTGCCGAGGGGCTGCCTGGCTGCCCATGGCATACGCAGTTGCGGGCTGGGGGGCAGCAATGCAGCACGGTGGCTCTTGTGGGCGAGAGGGATGTCCTTGTGGTCCATGACAGGCATTAACAAGAATATTGTTCAGCCATTGACTGTCTCCTTGCACCAGGTACTGCCTCAACTAAAAATTCAGCTATGCCTAGTTCCTATGCTGGAACTTTTTACTAGGAGATCTCTAATGGGAGAGAGTGTATTAATATCCTCCATTTTGCAGAAATGACAATTAAGCGATGAAGAGATTTCCACCAAAGCTAAGCGCTGAATTTGTCTCCATGTTCTGGGTCACAACTGTGTGTCGGAGGGATGGGGGGTCCCGGGAACTTTGGCACCATGTGCTCCACAGCTTCAGTGATGTCCTGGCATGAGGGCAGTTCTGCATCCAGCAGAGAGTTTAAGGTTGTGAAAAAGCTTTTTAAACAAAGTTAAGTGTGAAGATCTAGGTCTCTGTCCAACTCGGTCCGCTTTTAGATAATTGCAAGTGGCTTGCTGGGTTGGGTTTTTTCCCAGTACAGCTGCTCCTAAAAGTTAACAAGGATTTTATTTTTTGAAATATCTCAGTTACTCAAAATTTGTCATATTCCTGAATTAATATATATGTCTATAACTGGAAGAAAAGCAGAGAGAGAAAAAAAAGAAGACATTGTCTGATAAAGAGTCAGCTTTGACAGTTTCCTTGAAAAACGGCAATAATAGCAGTATAGAACAGCTGCCATTGTGTTTAGCTGTGGAGTGGGACTGCCGAACTGAGACGCTGCCTGCCAGTGCCATTTTGGTAAAGAATTACTTAACGGTTTAAAGCAAAGAGTCTCCTTTAACACAAGTCACTTGCATCCTCTCACAGCTGGCTCAGAAATGGGCTGTCTTCAGCAAGTCCTTGCAAATGTCTTGAAATAATAAATATTCAGGATGGCATAGAGCTAGAGAGTGGAGGGTAAGGGGATGTTAAGGCAGTTTGATCTGTGATATTCCTGCCTGAGTAATAAGGGCAATCTCTACCCAGAAGAAATGGGTGACGCAGAAGTTATTAGAGAATTCAAAAGAAGCATGAAATAATTTGTGCTGGCATCATCACTGCACTGTGTCAGCTTTACCAATATCGTCAGCTTTACCAGTATCACCAGCTGCAGGATTATTGCAGATAACAATATTTTGACATCTAAGGTGAGGAAGTGTCATGTTAAAGCCAAAACACAGTCAGTCTAGGTGGACTGCAGTCACTGCCGTGATGCTCAGAAAAAAACATGGCTTTTTGGGGCACATTCAGGACTGAAAACATTCCGTGTTCAGATGCTTTGAAACGTCCTTAAAACAGATTTACTAATTTGTAAGTTTTACTGTATCGAAGTTAACTTTTGAACTAGGGGGATGAAAGCAGCTGAAACGAGTTAGAGAGAGGATGAGGATAGTATCCAATTACATGTTAAGGAATTACTATGAAATGTTGTATTCATGTATTGTTAGTATGAAACAGCCGAACTAATTATTGTTTTTAAAAACATGAGCATATCCAGTGTAATTTGGATGTATCCTGAGCCTGGACAAAGTGCAGATCAGCTGACTGTTCATTCAGTTAATCAATAGTACTGCCTGTGCTTTTTCATTGACTGCTTAATGCTAAATGGTAAACACTAACAGCCAGATCTGCAGCTCGTAAATTGGCCTAATGGGTCATTAGAGCTATACTGATAAATACCAACTGGGAATCTGGTGAGGACTGTAGGCTGAAAATTTAGGAAATGGAATACTCCTATCTTATAACTTCTTTCATTCATTTCTTATAGTCCTCTGTATTGTATAGTGGCTTATTTGATTGCTGTATTGAATCAAGCAGGGATGCTGTTAGCAACAAATAATGCAAGAACTAGATTGAAATTGGATTGCTAGGCACAGTGTGTTTGACGGGACTCTAGGTTAATCGATCGTGTGGGGCTTTAAATTGCCTGTTCGGTGATGGTAGAAGAGACAAGTAAAAGGCAGGCATTCACATTCTGAATCCTCTCTCTTCTGTGTGTCTTTACTTGTCACCATTCAGTTTGCAAAATGAAGTTATTAGTCTCTTTATGTTCGTGGACCAGAGAGGATGTGCACCAGATGATGTGGCTGATACACACATTTTGCAATGCTAGCTAAGGCTCTTCCAACAGTGGCATTTGTAATGCCTACCTGTATTTCAATGTGTTTTTTTTTTTTTTTTTTTAATTTGATCTGCCAGCTAAAATAGCATCCATTTGAGTCCTGTTTCCTGCCTGTTGGTTGAGATTGAGACTTTTTTTAGGCTTTGGTGTTATGCTGTGTTTTCTTTTCTGTCCTTTTGTGATATATCTTGGTCTTGAGGGTCAAAAATAAAATGAGTCACTTGTGTGGATAGGAAGATTATTCAGAGTTATACGTAAACGCATGAAAACTTTGGAAAGGGTATTATTAAACCTCATATTTTAGGGTTTAACCTTATTCAGAAGTCAGGCTGTGAACCTGTGGGGAAGAAAGACTGGCACATTATTCCCACACCTCTGTCTGGAGGACTCTCAAGCCTCTGCTGAGGTGGAGCCCCTGGCAGAAGGGGCATGCTGCCTCATCACAGGGTGGCTGGTCTGACTGACAATGCTTACCTGGACCATGCTGGCCTGCAAATACACCCAGCTTGGATAGGACTTATTTTTAAACCTCCCTCTGTGGTTGCAGAGAGGTTTCCTGTCTATCCACACCTCAAAGTCAAGGAGTAAAAACACAGCTCATCTTTGCTAATGTTTCCATTCAGTAGTGACCAAATAAACAGTTTTATTTAAACTTGTTCTCTGGATTCTCCTTTTCCAACTAGATGTATCTTTCCACTGTTCTTCTCTGTAAAGCCTCTTGGCTCATCGTCGTCTCACTGCAAGAGGCATTTTCCTGGCATTGATCTAGTGTTTTACAGGTGTTGTACTACACATGACTGTGGTGATCTTCCATGAGAATCTGAGCAGCAGAGCATGGAGCAATGAGGTGGTGAAAGACGTGAGGGCAGCATTGGCTTCGAGGAGGACGTGCTCTGACACTGGCCACCAGCTCTGGGTGCCAGCAAGCTCAGAGTGTGTTGTCGTCGTCTGGTTCATGATGTCTTATGAAAGCCACAACTGGCTTGAACCCTCACATGCAAAATCTTAGAATGAGGTTATTTTCCTTGTTCTGCAGTTGGATGTAGAAATCAAATACAGATTATGTGGAGGAGACAGTGAGGCCTCCTAGAAGGGTTTTTTCCTCTGTAGTACTTTCCCAGGGAGTCATGTTGTAAAGCACTGGTTGTACGTAGCAAAGCAGAGCTGTGCTTGTATTTGCAGACCCCTGGGCTTGAGAAGGCCGGTGACACCACGGGGTGGTAACTTGGTGGAAGAGTTATATTTATGAGCCTGTGTGTTTCCTCATGGTGACGCTGCTCCAGTTGCCCATGCTTTTGCACTCTGTTGAATTCCCACAAAGCAATCTGACTGCGTGGGATCCTCTGGGCCAGAGGGTTACTCCATTTGTATGTGCGTAGCTGGTAACTTCCTAATGTTCAGGCTTCAAGTGCTTAGGGATATTCTTCTGGCTTTTGCAGGAAGAAAATGCTTTGGCAAAGAAGACATAGTGGTTTACATTCCCATCTCGGGGCCTGAGGGAAAATACTTCATTATTTCCCTCTAGTGAACATGAAGTCAAACATTGCAGTGTCTTTGCGTATAGTTGAGGAGACCTTGCATGGGAGAGGCTTCTTCTCAAGCACCTTGTCTCAGGAGACCCGTTTTGCGTTTAGCACCGTGGCTAAGGGAGGTATTTTGTTTGTAGCAGTTGGTTAAACGTGCCAGGCAGTACACAAAAGCAGAACGATGTCTAATGTGAAGATTTGAAGCAATCAAAGGATAAGAAAGGTGCAGAGCAAGGGGATGGTCAAAATGTAACACCCTACATACTTCCCTCTTCCTTCCCTTCCTTTGCAGTATTTTACATCCGTTTGTTATCTCTCAGCCTTGGAATGGTCAGTCAGCTAAATTTAGATGGACAGCTTATTAAAAGTGGTCTTTTAAGAGGGTTTGTATGTGAACGCCTTTGCGAACTGATTCAGAAAAGAGAATAATATTTCTCCCGCCTGCTTTCCCAGCTTTCTCCTACAAGGATCAGATGAACTGCCCAGATATGCCCCAGCTTTTCAAGCTCAGTGAGTGAGAAAATGAAAGGAATGGAGCCTGGATTTCTTGCATGGCAGTAGAAAACTCTGTCAGTATTGTCCCTAGGACAGCCCATTCTGGAGTGCTGATGAACTGTCTGTCAGTGCACTCATTAGAGTGCAGGAGAAGTCCTTATTCTCAGTGTTGCAGGTGTCCTTGCCAGCAGAGTTTGATGCTTATACAAACAATTGAAAAATGTTGCCTTTTAAAGTTCCTGTGGTGATCTATCTCAGATGGCAGTAGCTTTCTTGTAGGGATTTTAAAAGTTGCAGAAAACCTGTTTTAAGGCATTGTACTTCCACTGGCTTTGCAATGCAGCCTCATTTTATCCAGCCACACCTCCTGGTTTTTCCTTTTTCTTGGCCTTAAAATACTGGGTAATGATGCAGAAACTGCATATGCTGTGCAAGTAATTTCTGTCAGCTACAAGATCGCTAGAACAGTTCAGCAGTGATGCTCAGATTTTATAGAAAATACTGGACTGTTGGTTTTTTGTTTGTTTCTTGTTTAAAAAAAAAAATAGAAGGGAGAGCACAATGAAGTAAGAGCTATACTGAGGCTAATACATGCATTAAGGCAGCCATGAGCTACAGAAGGGCTATAGTAGATCAAAGACGAGAGGAGAGGCAAGAAATGGGGGAAACGCAAGATCAAGTATCCAAAACGTTCTGTGTTGCTGAAAAGATGCAGTAAGTGGCAAGAGAGATCTATGTAATCAGAAACGATTATTTCAAGGGAAATTTCTCTTGTTACCAAGAGTATTAAAGAACATTTTCCGTGAAAATAAATCAAATAAATAAAACCACAAGAAGAAGAGGTTGTCTTATTTGATCCTGTTTTAGAGTGTGAACATTGGATTCCTTGTGGCTATACGTAATAAGTAGTGCTTTATGTGTGCATGGGGAGGAAGAGATGAACAGATCAACGGCCTGCTCTCTTTTCTTTTATATGCCTTCTCAGTTGCATACTGCCTTTCAAGGCTTGTCCTGTCAATGGTAGCATTAGGGTTATAAACAAGAATTATGATCGGAAGGCACCCACTGTGGGGAGATGCCATTTCGCATGCTCAGCAGAGCTGTATGGGGTCATCACAGCTTCTCGCTTGTCTCAAAGCTATTGGCTCACAATTCAAGTGCTGATGATTGCCCCAGGAGATATGACTTGGATGCTGATGACATACTCAGCCAGACTGAGCTGGTGCTGGAATAAAATATGCCCCAAACTATTCCTGGCACATCAATTTTATGCTTAGAATCAGATATACTTTGTGCTGTATTTTCCTCCCTGAAATGTTCACATTCTTGTATGCTAGTGCCTGAATTAAGAAGAAAAGTAGCTAATATGGTACTTCTGAGACTAGTGTTTAACTAAAATGCCAGATCTGATAGAGATCTCTGATGCATGTGAACACGCAGCCATGAGCTTGGAGAGCAAAAAGAAAAAATAGCATAGTAGATTTGTTTGCAGTGTTCCCAAAAAAGCAAAAACTTGAAAGAATTGTCATTTGTGGCGTGCTGGTGATTGACAGTAGCTACAGCTCTGCCCCCAAGTATTTTATTTCCAAGTGATTAGATAGCCAATTCGTCTTCAGATTATAGTTGTCCATAAAATACAAGATTGTATGTGATGCTTACTAATGTGATACAGAATATTCTGTTCGGTCTTCATAAACTCATTCAAATTCATAAATAAGGCGGCCGTGGCAGTTTGCCCAGCACAGCGCTTGACCTGCATCATGCAAGCCATAGTGTTGTGTCCGGTCTGCTGTTGAAGTTTTAACTTCTGATGATCTTAAACTGTATGTTTTAGGTGCTTGGTCAATCCAGATGTAAAGATTCTTCAAAAAAAATGGTAGTTACTCTTGCTATGTCAGAAATAGGAGATGATTTATTAATTTTTGTAACTTTAAGTTGAAGCCCTTGTTCCATGAATCCTGGTGGGTTTTAGCCTGATAGGTGAGTGGAGCCTTTTTCTATTAAAGAATTTGTGCTATGTGTCTGCTCACAAACCTTCGTGAAATCATGTTTACAGTTTCACTTGACAGAAGAAATAAAAATCTCTTTTTTAGTGGTTTATTGTAGGGCAGGTTTTAAAAGGTTTGAGGCTTTTGCACCTTTTAAAATTTTCACTGCAGTGCATAAACATCCAACTGTGGCATTTTTTTTGCATTTGGTATGTGCACATGTAATAATGATATTACTGCCTTCCACCTCTTCTTCTGCGTACAGCTGGGAGGTTTAGATCTCATTTGGAAAAAATAGTGGGGAGAGCACACCAACTGATTCTCTCAGTCCTCAACATGACCATTTCCACTGCTACATCTGTACTGCAGAAATGTTCCCCACGCCCTCTGCAGTTAGATGGCTCCATGAAACCTGGTGGCCTGACTCGCGCTCAGCGGAGCAGCTGGTTATGGCTCTAGGGGCGGTGAAGATGGGGAGAGGCGGTGAGCGGTGGTGCTGCCCAGAGCTCGTCCTGCAGCCACAGTGGCCTGGGGCCAGGTCTCCATCGAGCTGATTAAACGTGAGGATTAGCCTGCTCCATTCTGTGCTATGGCCTGATCTTGGAGGCCTTTTTCATGTTTCCAGTGGTGTTAATCTTACATTTGTCTGAGTAAAGACTGGCTTGTTTAGAACCTACATTTGATGAAACTAATAATTCACTTAATGGTGAGCTTTTAGAGTACAGTAATCTGAGGCTCTTGGAAAGCCCCCACCATTCATATACTGCTCCACTCTGCTGTCTTCTATGTGCTGTCTGCGTGAAGTCTGCAAGGAAATCTGTCTGGAGGTGGTTTGACTGGGAAGAGGTAGGAGGCTATCTACTCTTAGCAGTGTCTCAGAAAACATTACAACACCTCCTCCTACACAAATAATTACAGGACAGTAAGGAAGTTACTAAGTGAGAGGGGAAACATGCTGTCAGGAGGGCAGCATGTGCTAATTTTCTGTTGAAGAATAGTTTCTTTAGCAGAATTGGCCTTGTGATGTCCATAGTTGTGAACATACTCACACTATTTGGAGAGCTGGAAATATTAATTACAGCTTCTTTTTTTCTTATTTCTTTACTCAACAGAGTATTTAGAATTTGTAATGTGGAATTAACTGATGTAGTGTTCTACGAGCAGCAGGAACAGGTCTTCACGTTTGTGGGAGGGAGCTGTAAGAGACTGAGTGTGGGTACTTTTATGTACACTAAATGTATTAGTATGAATTGAATAATGAGTAACCTAATCAGATTTTTAGCCAAGCGTGCCTGTCATACTGTGGTAGTTGCCAGTTATCTTGGGCCTTAAAGCCAAGTAGATCCTTCCCCACCTTCCAACCTGTTTTATTTTTAGAACTGACTTCCTTATAGGAAAGAAGTAGTGCTTAGGTGAGGCACTGATCTTGGCTCCAGTGCAGACACTGCCATAGTCCACAAGATGTCTCTTACAAAACAACTTAAAATGGTAACAGCTTCGGCCTGAGTCAAAAGCAGTTTGTCATGGTCATGGAGATTACTGGCAATGTCAATAGTCATAGGCTCCCCTTGAAGGCAATTGTAGCTATGTTAAAAAGCACAAACCAAAATGATCCTCAGGAGTATTTCATAGGTGATAAGGAGATGCCAGAGGAACAGGAGTTAGTAGTTGCTTAAAATCCTCTCTTGTGTGTGAAAATTTTGTTTGTTTATAGGGAGAACAAAAAATATAGTCAGGTCTGAAAGTTGGTCACTAGATATGGGATGCCATCTCCAGACTGGTGGACTACCAGTTCTTTCTTCCTGGCTAAGATGCTGGTTCAGGAAGGTCTTTTTGAGCAGTCTTCAACCATTTATATAATCTCTGCAGACATTTTTCTTTCTTTCATTTACTTAGCTTCAAACTCAAGAGAAAGGGGGTTGGACCAGATGACCTCCACAGGTCTCTTCCAAACTCAATTATTGTGTGATTCTCTGAAGGATAAACTCTCTGTTCTGTATTACGTTGATCAAAGAGTGGTTGCATTGTGCTGGGTTTTGAATGTTTTGTACTTTGGCACATGCAGCTCTAGGCTGTGTCCATTGATCCAGTAGTTGGTGCATCTGTTGTAGTTGTGCTGTGACATTTGATGTGGATTAAGGTGCTCCAGCTGAGATGGTTTGGTTGAGAAATGCAGGGTTCCACAGACAGGAGAAATAGTGTTAGAAACCATGTCTGGCAGAGGTTGACAAAATATGACTTTGGAGTGGTTTTTAATACAAAATAGTTCTGGTCACCCTTGCAAGCAAACGATGTTAAAATGTTTGCATGCTAATTACTGTGCACCTCTCTGACTTCTCAGATTGTCCCTTTGACACACGACTTTGCCTGCAATAACAGTCCTGATAAGGCAGCACACCGACCACCGTGTCCCTAGGCACAGGACCAAGGTCTGAATTATGGTTATGTGCAATTCCAATGGCTGGTCCAGGACTCACCTGGTAGCTGAAGGAAAATGCACCTTTATCTCTGGGGTGAGGGAATGGGAGGAGGCTACCAGTTCTGGGAAGTAACAGGGCAGGAAGGAAGCAAACATTTCCTTTCCTTTTCCCCCATTATCACCAAGGTCTTCGGAGGAAGAAAAAAGCTTGGACTCTTTTGGAAGAGACCATAGGACTTGCACAAAGGAGGTGGGCAGACTGGGGAGTGCATTTCTGATGGGGAAATTGTGATTGTGCCGTATTCGCAGCAGCATCTGAATTCTTGTGTAGTTAATAATAATGTAACAAATGTTGCTTTAACAGCTTCATTCTCTGTCACTCCTGTCACCTTTTTTGCTTTCGTTCTCAAACACGACCGGAATACATTTTCTCTTTTGTCACTGCCTGCCTCTTGCTCCCTGATATTCAACGACTTCAATTTATCTGGTGTTAATGCAACTCCAAAGCAATTTGGAACTCTATTATTCTGGAAGAAGCTAAAACAAAATGGGGCTCTTTCCTGCAGACGTTCATGCACATAATTAAAATAATTCAAACAGTTAAGTGTGCTTAGAATTGGGCTCTGGATTTGTACTTCATCAGTAATCTCCCATTGAAAACCAAGGTTAATTTATCACGTAGGTATAGCTGGAAAGCATTAAAATGCTTACTTAACAGGTTAGAACTGTTGACTTCGCAAGATTTAACTGTCTGGATGTAAAGTTATTTGTGCTGTATGACCTGGAAAAAGATTTGATTTAAAAAGTGGAATGGTTTGTGTTCATGTTACCTCACAGACATTTCAAGTTTGTTTAATGGGCTTATTTTAAAAATGTCTTCATTTTGGCTTATGTCTCTTTTTAATAGAAAGTTCAGCGCTTTATATACAAAAAGTTAAGTAGTTCCTCCGTTTTCACTGCTTGAGAGGGAGTGATTCAGTTTGATTTGAGTTATGTATGGGCTAGCTCACCACCTATAAATGCAGGCTTATAAAATATTTTTTCTTGCTTTCTGATCAGGCAATTCACTTGAATAAAACCCAAATATTCTTAGATGTTAAAAAAAATGTTCCTGTCATGTAAAGAAAAGTCTGATATTTATTTTTAATGAAAATCCCAGTTTCCTTGCTGAGACCAAGGTACAAGAACGTGTGGTTGTGTGGCTGGCCAGGACTCTGGGAAGAGCACCCACTGCTCTGCCTTCCCATTGAGAAGGTTCCCTGAGCCTTCAGAAAGCCAAAAGGTAGGCACCATCCCCCTGGGCTGCTGGCAATCTTGCCTGAAAAGCTTGCCTAATTATGGGTAGTGCGAGAACTGCTTGCACTTGGGGCGTTTCAGAAATCCCATGCGACTGTTGGAGGCTGAGTTGGAGGAACGAAACGGTGTATGAGCTTCCTGGCCAGGTACCCTTGGCTAACCGTGGTGGTTTGGCTGGTTGTCACTATGGAGTTTGGGGTGGGTGAGACCTGGGAGGTGGCCAGCTCAGTCTCTGCAGGATTCTTAATTCAGACACAGAACAAAACAAAAGTTTTGGGGATTGCAGGGGGAAAGCTGCCTGGTCTCCCTGCAGAGATGCAGTTTTAGCCTTCTCAGTTCTAAGTTTACATAAATCTAAGTTTACTTGCATGGGGCTGTCTGTGCATCTTTAACTGGTTTACCTAGAAACAGCAGCATGGTTCTTGGAGAACCGAGATGTTTCTCATAGGGCTCTGACAGAGTTTGTGAGCCTAGAAAGAGGTTTTACGGGTAGCAGAGCATTGCCTGTACGCATTACATCATAACGTAGTGTGATCAGGCACATAGCTAGTGGGCATATGTATACAAGCATGAGTCATACATGTACTCTTGTTCTGACTCTGACTTGTCCATTACCTCTATTTTTGCATTACCTGAGGTAGTATCTGCCTCTCCCTTCCTTTGGGTCATGGAGTGCTGAGTGCCTAAGCCCTGTGACCTTGGGTTGGTGTCAGGGGTGAACAACTGGTGATGAACACTGGAAGAACAGCTGATAAGCAAGGCAGTTACCTGTGAGGAAGCTGAGTCATTGAGCGATCTTTAACCTCTTTTTTCCCCAGTTGTTGTTGTTTTGCTCTCCTGGCTAATCTTTTTATCAAACAAAGCTTGTGTCACCCAAGCAGTCTGAATGCTAAAACTGCACTGTAAAGTCTGAATTACATTGCTCTTAGCAGCACCTTTTGACTTCCTGAGATGTGCTGTGGCTTTGATAGAGGCAACAGTGCTCAGCCATCTTAAAAAGAAGGTGAAACACAATATTGAGGTGCACCAAGTCTAGTGTTCATGACTAGGCTTTACTATTCCTTGAAATTGCAGTGCAGCTAGGTAAAGATTCATAGGGCTTTCTCCTTTCTTTGATTGATTTTTTTTTTTTTAAGGCCAAACGAGAGAGTGAGAACAGACCAAACAAGACTGCAAGAACATCTGCATTGGTCTTCTGTGTACCAGGGGTCATGAAATTTGTCGTAGCTGTTCCCCACAACATCCAAGAAACACATTGTGATCTGCTGTCAGTCACTTTAGAGCCCTCATTGACAAGGATGTTTTCAAAAACGTTAGGCTGCACTACATGTGACACTTCAGCAATAGTCGCCAAAGGATGTTCTCTTCTAAATATAGGAAGACAACAGCAGGTAAAGCTTTTAATGACACTCAAAGCAGTAGTAAAATACTCCACTCCTCATACAGAGAAAAGAGGAGCTTGAGACTTGTGGGAGAAGGGGAAGAGAGTAAAACATGCCAAAAACTGTGAAACTTTGCTTCCAGCTGTTTGTGATTTTTCTGTAACTTGTGGATCTTCAGGGTGCGATTGCTGCCGTAAGGAGCGTGTTGGGCAGAACGGTTTGCTTCTGCACCTCTGTATGAGGTGCTGTTTACCAGGCGGTTACGAGGCATGGACAGAGGCAACAGTGAGGCAAGGGGAGGACAGAGCGAAGTTCAGCTATGCTTGCCAGCTTTATGAATGGTATGTTAAAGCTTAGCCACCAAAAATAGTAGCTTCGCTGTGCCTCTGTGGGACAGAAGAAATGATTCTGAACTGAAGTGTACTCTCTCTGAGGGACTTTTTTCAGCACTGAGCCCAATTATTTTTTAAATGGGGGGTTTAGCACTCTAGGGAAGCCATAAATATGCCCATAGCTGAGCTGTACTGGGTTATATATTCCCAATTGTCCTATTACAGGAATTCAGTAAAGAAAACAGGAGATCATTCTCCCTAGTAAAAGTACTAGCAGCTGTTTTCTTGCAATCTAAGTGATACTGCATGTTTCAGTCTTGAATATCTAAATAGTGTTTGGCCACAACTAAGTTAATGAAAATTTAATGTCTTGGTGGTTGGAATGGGCCACTTTTGTTTTTTGGTTCACGGATGGTGCAGACATTTTAAGTGTCCCTTGATAATGGCTTCTAAGGTTGAGAGATAAGAAACAAATCTCTTTTTATGTTGGGGGAGGGGAGAATAAGCAGACACAGAATAATTTGTATTGGAGGGGGCCTCTAGAAGTCATCTGGTCCATCCCCTGCTTGAAGCAGAGCTAACTCCAAGTTAAATGAGGCTGTCAAGTCAAGTGTTGAGAATCAGGGATACAGAGTCCACCCCTGCTGGGCTCCCACTCCAGAGCTTAACTGGTCTTGTGAGAAAGTTGTTGGTCCCTTCCAACCCTACTATTCTGTGATTCTGGCATTACCAGGAACATAGTGATTTGGGGCATGGTAGTGGAAAAGATCATACTCAAATTTGCTCTGCCAAGTGTAAGGATTTTGAATTTCCCTGAGTTATATGAGTAAGCTGGTTACGACAGTAGGGCAGGATGAAGGCAAAAGGAAATGTATATGAGTGCATGATGAAAATAAATATTTAAGTAACCTGTTCAAATTACTTATACATGTGGAAAGAGAACACATGTGTTGCATTTTTCAGTCAGGAGGAAGGTTTACATACTCTTGAATAGAGCATCTGCTTCATTCAGTGTCAACCAAGTTAAGTCAAGCCTTATTTTCTTTGTAGTATTTAATAGGGCTTCCTTGTTTGGGTTACAAAACATGGAGGTTCTCAGTGCACTGTGTGACTTTCTCTGGATCTTCCACATAAGAATCCCCGTTTTTAGGGTCATATATGTGCATGAAGACCTTGATTAAGAAAAAATATTTTTCTAAACTATCCTGCTTGTAATGTTCAGTCATTTTTAACTGTGGTGTTTCCCCCAACACTACATTCTTCTCCATGGCAGCCTTATAGTAGCCTTCCAGTACCTAAAGGGGGCCTACAGGAAGGATGGGGAGGGACTCTTTATCAGGGAGTGAAATGATAGGACACGGGGTAACGGTTTCAAACTGAAAGAGGTTAGATTTAGATTGGATATCAGGAAAAAATTCTTTACTGTGAGGGTAGTGAGGCACTGGAACAGGTTGCCCAGGGAAGTTGTTAATGCCCCATCCCTGGAAGTGTTCAAGGCCAGGCTGGATGGGGCTTTGAGCAGCCTGGTCTAGTGAGAGGTGTCCCTGCCCATGGCAGAGGGGTTGGAACAAGGTGATCGTTAAGGTCCCTTCCAACCAGAACCATTCTGTGATTCTGTGTGATTCTGTGGTTTGCATTACCAGTAGCTAAAAGCTACCTGCTGACAAGTTGATCCCCTTAGTTTTGTGCCGTGAAAACTCTGCTGCCTGTCTCAACTTCAGTAGTTTTAAGTAGCGTTTGGCACTGTGTTGGTCAAGTTTAGCTACCTCTTCTGCAACTTCAGATTGCTAGTGGCTGTAGACCAGACAATAAAGGACAAATGGTTTAATCAGCCTTAATACCATTTTGAGCCTAGTGCTGCGATCAGTTGATACATGTACTTATTCTGACATAAAATCCTACTGAAATAAAAGGGACTTCAATGGACAAAGTGAGGGTCTGCAAGATCCATCCCTTGCTAATATTGTAGCTATGCCTTGTTTTAAACAAGACTGGATTTACTTTGATTTCTAGATTAGTGCGGGTTACACTGAGCAGAACATTTAATGTATCTCATTGATTTTCCCTGTAATACTGTTGAAACACAAGTCACTGCTGTAATCATTTGTTTTACCATTAAAATTCTGGATGCAGATCTGGTCCCCTGGGATATCTGTGTGTAACCAGATACTCCATGATCTAATCAGGTTCTGCAAGGAATATGCTATCACTTCAACACTTCGCAGTAGAAAGCTTCATCAAAATGGAAAATTCATCTAATATTTAAAGTAAAATGCAGTTCAAAGAGACAGCCATGAAAAGCAGGGGTGTACAAAATTTTAAGACATTACTCAGATTAAACAAAGCCAAATCCAAGCTATAGTCTAAGATGATTTGTCGTGACTCCATTTATTGTTAAAGAAGAAAATGTTATAGCTGTCACTTCAATTTATGGGGTTTGTTCCAGTTCAGTTAAAATAGCATCGCCATCAGAAATGACTGACTAGCAGGATTTCATTAATGTGATACTTATTTGCCACAGCATGTGTGCTTTGGAAAGTAATTTTGAAAAGCACCTACAAAAGCATCAGTAGCAGGCAAGACTTGTGCTCTGAACTCATTTTGATGCTAGGATTTGGTCTCTGAGGGCCTACTACTGCAGTCCATTTCAGAAATACAAGTCCTGCTGACCTTGAAGGAGTTTTGCAAGTGGCTGAGGACCTGACCTGCTTGCCACTGTGAATCAGGCCAGAGGCATCCCCTCCGGCTGGGACAGTGGGAGCGTGGGTCTGCCTGCAGCCAGCCAGTATTTCTGTACAAATTGCCAAAAGGCTAGTGGTAGACAAGGGTGATGAGCATCTCTTAGGGTCAGTTCATCTCACTATAAAGCAAGACAAAGTCCCTTACAGAGGAATGTCCTTAGCAGATGTCCTTAGCTTTATCAGCGGCTTTCATGTAAATGTCTAAATGCTGAGCAAAATAAGTTGTTGGGGTTTTGTTTTGTGTTGTTTGGGTTTTTTTTAATGGATGTACCTTAAGACAGAGAGAATCTTTCACAGCAAAGTGTCCAACGTATTTGTATTCATCTTTGTTATGTTGTGGAAAATGGTAACTTCTGTACATAGGCATGTTAAATAGTACGTCTCATTCGTGTCAAGAGCATGCAGTGGAGTTTCTGTATTTTAGCAGTGGCGTGCAATGCTATCCTTGGCTCTGTCGTATTTATGTAGCAAAGGAAAGCAAAGAACTTTAGAGGTAAATTCAGTAACCTTTATGATAACCAGATGAGAATTGAAATAAAAAAAAACCATCAGAAAGGTTACATGTCCTTGGCATTTTTCAGCTCGTGTTTTAGCGAGTTATAAAGGTGTGTGTTGGATGTTTTTGGTTTGATTTAGTTTTTTCTTTGGTTCTGCAAACCAGACAGTGTGTGATTCAGTGTACAGGGACAGACTCTCCTCTCCTCATTGGCTCTAGGGATTTATTATGTGACTAGCTTTGCTGGAGTTGCACCAGGATTGCTTTGACATTCAGAGCCTGCTGACTTCAGTGAGCTTAAAGGCATAAGTAAGAGCTCGAAGAGAGTGAGGGAGGACCCAGAGAAGCAGTGAAACAAGCACTACCTTTACTTCAAGTTCCTGCAAGGTGCTGGTGGGGTAAATGCTGCCAGACAAATGTAGTGTGAGAAAAAGGGCGAGGGAGGAGTCTGTTGATGAGCGATGGTACAGGTCAGAAAACTATGTTTATTAAGAAAGAATCACTACTGACTTTAAATATAAGAATACAATATTGATCGTTTTCATTTCCCTTTGTTGTGTTTTTAGGGTCTCATGACTCGTTTAGCTTCTACATCGATGAAGCCTCTCCAGTTGGGCCTGAGCAGCCAGAGACGGTCCAGAATTTCGTATCTGTTTTTGGGACTGTGGCTAAAAAGCTGATGAGGAAGTGGTTGGCTACACAGACCATGAACTTCACTAGCCAGCTGGGAGCAGGTATACGGTATTTTGATCTTAGAATTTCCACCAAGCCCAGAGACCCAGACAATGAACTCTACTTTGCTCACGGTTTATTCAGTGCCAAAGTCAAGGAGGGTCTGGAAGAGATCAATGCGTTTCTTGCTGACCACCCAAAAGAAGTGGTCTTCTTGGACTTCAATCACTTCTACGGGATGCAGAAATACCATCATGAAAAGCTTGTCCAAATGCTCAAAGACACGTACGGAAACAAAATGTGTCCTGCTATATTTGCCCATGAAGTCAGCCTCCAGTACCTGTGGGAAAAGGAACACCAAGTGCTGGTGTTCTACCACAGTCCAGTGGCTCTTGAGGTACCATTTCTTTGGCCAGGCCAGATGATGCCAGCTCCTTGGGCAAACACAACAGATCCGGAAAAACTGATTCAATTCCTCCAGGCATCGATCACCGAAAGAAGAAAGAAAGGCTCCTTTTTTATATCTCAAGTAGTGCTGACACCAAAGGCTAGTACGGTGGTAAAGGGGGTTGCTAGTGGTCTCAGAGAAACGATCACAGAAAGGTAAGTTTTTGGTGGGTAACGTGTGCTCATTGTGCTGAGTGTGTGTGTTGGTAATGCTGCTTTTCTCATTCCTTTTAAAGAAACTCAAGCAGGTGTGTTTCTTCCATGCTACTGTGGATTAGTCAGAACTTTGGCATAATCCTGAAATATTTAAAGAGAAACACATTGAAGGAGAAGCTTTTGCATCTTGAAGTAAAATCTGGCACTAAAGCCTAATAAAATCTTACGGGGCTTAGCTTTTTTTTTTTTTCTGAATGCAGGATTTTCCATTTGTTTTGTTTTTCAAATGTGGTTTCTTACCATGAGCACTGAACATTTTGCCTTGGATTTCCTTTCTGGATGTGGGCAAATATATCTGAATGATCTAGATAATTTAAATTTTTGTTTATGCATCAGGCTTCAGGTACTGGGTAAATATTTTTTTCATTTTGGCTCATTATCAAAGCCTGATACTGCAGAATTTGCATCCCTAGCTACCTTTACACACCTTAAAGATGCGTGGCTTTTCTGTCTTCTCCTGGTTTAAGGTAAAGCAGAAAGAATTTTCCTTTCAGTGATTTTACTTTTCAGCTAAGTATCTTCTAACTAACGACATTTTCTGAAATTAACAGTGTATTTTTCAGACAATGTCCGCTTCTAGTGGATAAGGCCGGATGTTTATAGTTAATACCAATACTAACTTTGTGGTGTGCCCCATTGGAGGGTCAGAAGCTGAAAAGTGTAGAGGGGTCCCACCTGCAGGGAGGAGCGGACAGGACAGGGGACCCAAAACTGACCAACAGGTATTCCATCCCATTTGCATCATGCTCAGTATAAAAGCTGAGGGATCAAAGGGTCAGCCTCTTTCTTCAATGGCCGGCGTCTGAGGAGGACTCTATCTGCTCATCTGCCTGATCTGTGCATTCCTGACTTCAGATCCAGAATCCAGTTCCCACCCATCACTGAGTCCAGTCTGTGACTTCCCCAGTGCCTGCTGGTGACGTGATCGTCACCCTGGGACCTCGGTACTGGTTTTATATATATTGTATATGTTTTATTATTTTCTTATTAATACTATGATCTTTTTATTATTAATATTTCATTACAGTAGGTTAATGTCTTTTCAGTCCATAAGTCTTTCTCTCTGTCTCTTATTCTCCTTTCTCTGAAGGGAGAGAGGTTAAGGAGAGCATCTATCTTTCATTTAGTGGCCAGTCCAGACCAAATCATGACATCTCCGCATATCATCACACATTATGTCACATTTGTCTCCTAACAGACCATCATCTATCATACAGGAAAGAGACTGCAGACCATTATAGGGGTTCTGTACATGGAATATTGTGTTGACAGGCCATTAGTTGTTACATTACAAAAAAAGCCATCTGTGCAAGACATGCATTATTTATACCATTCTGACTCTGATAAATCACTGCCGATTTTCAGCTTAAAAGCATATATGTGTGACTATGTTCTTGACAACTTGGTAGGAAACCTGAAATTTAATGCCAAGACACAAGAGCTATTTTTCCCCCCCTTTATAAAAAAATAAATAAAATAAGGGTTGCACAGTATTAAAAAAACAAACAAACAAACAAAACAAAACCCACAACAAAAAACCAACAAAAGGACACCACGCCCACCCCAACCCCCCCAAAAA
>VYZM01022256.1:50649-61002 GCA_013398915.1 Dromas ardeola | reverse complement strand
ACCCCCCCAAAAAAAAAAAAAAAAAAAACCCACCACAATTAAAAATAAATACATATATATAAGGGGATCAATGGCTTGCTAACGTTCTGCTCTCTGCATGGATGTGCCTCTGCCGGGAAGGTCTATTGGGAATGCTGTCCCCTTCTGTGAGATGAATGACGCAGTGCCTGTGACACTGCAGCCTGCTAAGAAAGCATGCCTCATTTTTGAGAAAGGTTGAGCCGTTTTTATGGCAGCTTTCCCAAGCGACTGTTAACTTGAAAAAACAGGGAAAACTTTACCTGAAATGGTAAAACACTGACACAGAAGACTTTTATAAGCAGTGGGATATGATTCAGAAGTGCTTTTGTGACTGCACTTGGCAGCTGTTTGTATATCCTCCACATATGTTTTTATAGGCTCCTTGGACTTGGGATCTCCCTTTCTGTTGAGTTTGAAGAACACTTCTCTGTACTGAAATAGTACTTTTTTGATGGATTTTACTGTTAAACACTAACATTGTTGTTCAGGGATTCTTTAGAACTTGAGTTGTTTAGAGAGAGTGTTCTTTAGAACATGAAGTAGAACAATCAAGAAACTACCAGGTTCTTTTTAAAACTTGCTACATCAATAAAATAGCCGTTAAAAAACCTTTTCTTCTTCTCTGACTCATAATGTGCTTCCTTGAAGCTGTTTGGAAAAATAAAAACTTCAAATGGATTCCAGGTATGTTTGGCTGAGCTCTGAATGACTTCAGCCTTTGAACTCTTAGTATGCCTTTCTCTGCAGCAATTTTTGAGATTATAACTAACTTGAAATGTCAGAAAATAATTGGGCCAGAATACCTGGAAATGTTGTTTTTCCAAATTGCAACTGAGATTTTTCACACGAGCCACAAGTGTGTAATCACATCTTGCTGCATGAATACTTTTTTCCTTCTTTGCATAACTCTTTTAGCCATTGCAAAATAAATTGACCTTTGAAATTATCTCCAAAGCTAGTATTTAGTATTCCAAGTGTGGCATCTAATTTTGAATTTTTATTTGCATTTTTATTACAAAAATACACTGCAGGAAGAGACCGGCTTGGAATGTGTGTTAATCTGCATAGAAACTGAGCTTGTATATTGAGTTAACTGTTCTAAAAGTAAACATCAAATATGCTCAGAACTCCTCCTCATTTGATGGTGATCCTGTTAAAAAATAAATAGATGAGTAACTAAAGGATGCAGCACAATTAGTAGAATTTGCAGAATTCCCTTCAATCTTGCTGCATTAATGTTTCAGTAACTTAAAAGTATGTAATTCATACAAAAGGACCTGGGGCATATGTTCCAACTGCACTGTGTTTGCTACTTTGAACCATTTCATAATTTTTTGTAAAAAGATTATTCTGTCCTTTTCAGAACAAATACACCAATCAAATCTCATTATTGTGTCCAGGTAGATAACATATGTGCTTTTGTTGCCAGTTGCTGCATAGGTTTATACATTCTATACTATTTTATGCTTATTAATAAATGCTGGCAAAGAGCTTTGCATTAAGAACGCATTATCTTGCTTTTGGCAGCAGTTTTGTAACAATACTTGGGTAGGATTTTTCCCTCGCATTGAATTTTGAAAGATCCCAATGCGAATGTGGAATAAGTTTGAATTTTTCAAATAATTATGGTGTGGTGGGTTTTTTTTCCCTAAATTAAATACTACATTTAAGAACTGTTCCTTTGGAATTTTGAAGTAAAACCCGTAGTCACCTCTTTCCCCCCTCCCCCCATCCGTACAGTTGCCGTTTTCATTTGCATATTGACTTAATTCTGAAAATAGAGTGAGGTTTAGATCCTTTCAGATCCAATAGAACACACCAGGTTTTGATATCTGAAGTTGGTTGTTAGTCATGAGGTTATTTATGATTTGAAGAGCAGTGGCCACCTTAGAGGGAGAAGCTGGTTTGTCTCAGTTGCGGCATCTGTCAGACCAGGAAAACTGCAAGCAGACACCGTGCAGCAGTCCATGCTCCTTTCTGCTGCTTTGTATTTCATGTGAAAGATATCAAGGTGAAATATTCCTCCACAGCCGAGATGGTTGGTTTAATAGCTTTTAATTGCGGCTGCTTGTGGTGGTGGGGGTCCACGTGTTCCAACTGCAGTAGAGCAGTCTGATAAGGTGATATATTTCAGAAGGAGAAGTGGTGTTATTCCTCAGCCTGTTCACCACAGCACAGATGTGCAAGATGGGATGCCCACGGTAACCTTGGTTTAAAAAAAAAAAAGTTTCATGCTCTTAAGACTGAATTCAGTAAAGATATACCAGGACTGTTTTTTACTGATAATGCTTGCTCACAGGCTTTGCTGCAGTCATCAGGTTAGTGCTCTGTGGGACAATAATTTGAAAAAAGGAGAAATTATAAAGTCATCAAGCTTTCTGTCCTGTGCAAATACAAGAGGGAAAAACCATTTCTCATAAGCTCTTCCTAGGAGCACAGCTAAGCGTTAGAAAACTTTGTAATTCAGCTTTCATCCTCATCACTTAAATGAGGAGAATCGCTCGCATGCGTGCATGTTATGTTTCTTGGATTTGATGAAAAACTTCGAGGACTAACAATATGTTTTCAGGCTTAACATTCTGTCACGCACAGTTTAGATGCCAGGAAATACTCTTTGATTAGCAAACACTATGTACCAAATGAATTACATTCCCTCTGCTTATTGAATTAACTTCACAGTGAGGCAGATGCCTTCAGTACATCTGAAAGACGGTTGTGAAACAACCTTTTGATGATTGTAGAGCTGTTCTTCATAATAATCTAGTTTGTTTTCTGATTTGCAGTGAAATTACTAATTTTATCTCTGACACTGGAGACAAGCATGGTATTCTTTTTGTTGTTTCTGAGGTTCAATGATATAGAAGAAGAAAAATAGATCTCCTTCAGAGGATGCAAAAATCCTGTGGTACTTCTAAAGCTTTCAAGAAATAGAAAATAAACACATACCCAGCCGATTGTCACTTGATTTCCAAATTAATCTCTAAGGATAATGTTCCCTGTGGCTCACATGTGACTAAATCCTTGCCCACCATGCTAAAGCTTCCCCCTTAGCAACCAAAGCAAATAAAAAAAAATAAAATCCTGCAGGAGAATGAGCCTTTGATGTGGAGGCAAAGCAGCCACTCTATTAACAGAAGGGGTAGTAAGTAGGCCACAGAAGTTGTCTGGAGAAGAGCCATCTCTGGGTGCAGTCATAAGCTAAGCAGGGTCAGATTTAGTTAGCAAATAGGTGGATATTATATGAAAAATAATCCCTGAAGTTGCAAGAAGTGGAATTTTTGAGTCAGTTACGGAGGGTGTGCTCCTTCTCCAAGCCGTATCTCAGCCAGCTGAATTTTTGAGGGTTTCTGTGTTGCTGGAAGAGTGGGATTTGATGATATTTTGATCCACACTTAGTACTGACTGATGCCATTCTTAAACTATTTTATGTGGAAAAAGAAAAACAACAAGCGAAACAGCAACTGTGGCAAGTGTATTTTGCCAGTTGTCTGGGCAGCCTTTCTGCTTGTGACCTTGACGTCTGTCTCCGTTATGGGCTGCAGTAAAGCAGCAGGCTCCGATGAGTTGGTTTGTGTTTAGGGCTCGGCGACCCCATAGCAGCACAGGTAGTGTGTGAGCTCTTTGACTGCCAAGAGGCAAGTGTAGACCTGCTCCCTCATTAGTGTGTATGGTACAAGCACACTTGTCCCTCAATGCATTTGACTTTGGAGGTGGCTGTCATCTTTGGTTTTGTTGTTTTTTTTTTTTTTCCCAGAAGGCACAAACTATCATTCTGGTATATTATTAGGGAATTCAAAAGTAGTCCGGGCAACCCAGCCAAATCCTTAGTATTTCTGTTTTTCCTCAAACTATCCTTTGTTACTTCCCTGATCTTTCCACACAAGAGGCAATCTCCATGTTTGAACAGAGACCAGCACAAGGGAGACCTTGGCTTCATTTGAAGCATCTACCTGCTGTGTCAACAGGCCTGCAGAGTAAAATCCTGAATGGGCTGTGTATGTTGAGGCTGATTTTGCTGGCAGGTGTTTTAGTGGTATTTCATCATTGGAGCATCCATCTGCACGAGGATTTTAGTATAGCACTCCCTTGGGAAGTGCTGGGTGGTTGTGTCTGGTGGCTTTGGTCATGAACCTGGAGTAGTACTAAAATGCCACAAAATACAAGAGCACAGGATTTTTAGTAACTTTGTTGGGGAAAAGTATGTATCTACATACCTACTAGTAGCCTGTGGGATTTAGTCCAGAAAGGAGGTTGGCATGGTGATCACCAGCTCTGTGACCATCAGCGTTATCCGTGGCTTAGCTTTGGGGTGTTTCTTTGGGGTAGCTGGCTTGGTGGGGGTGTCTCACAGTCTTTTCCTCTATTTGGCCTGCTTGTAACTTCTATCGTGTTATGCACCAAAACACCTGCTTGCAGTTACATTATATGCTGTGTGACTACTTGTAAAGATATTTTATGTGATGCCATCATCACACTCTGAGCATAGTCTGACCCTGCGTGTACAGAAAGCAGCAAGTGTTTTTCATCACAAAAAGGGAAATGTTCATTCCCCTGGCCCCGCTGCGGTAAGCTGTCACTAACATCTACTTGTCTCCAAGATTTCATGCTTCATTCTGCATGGCTGCTGGAGTGAAATTGCAAATGGCTCATTAAGTCAGTTGGGTTTTCTTTGATCTTTCTGACATTATTGAGATCGCTAAGGAAACTCTACAGCTAATAGATGCTAACAAGTGCTGACCCTGGGGGAAATGCATTTGTTGATGTGGGGCCTGGGTCTGCCTAGCTGCTTTTACCTCCTTGTGAAGGGAACAGTTCTTTGATGGGTAGGTCCTTCTTTTCATTTATAAGGTAAAAAATGAGCACAGAGACTTACACAGTCTCTGTGTAAGGCTTTCCAGATTTATTCTCAAGGTGATAATGACTTTCTGTAATACAAAGACATTTAATACAAACTCAAGCAAATACAAACTCAGCAGGTATGACAACATCCGTGTCTCTATGTTGTATTAGCACTTGCATGCTGCAAACCATTGCCTTCAGGACTATATGAGTTAGTAGATCTATAGGCACATCCTTGGCAATTTTTAAGCAGTGAACTGGACAGTTCTGGGCTAACTATGCAGTATGCAGTAGCATGCATATGTTCGGAAGTTTGAATTTTTTATCCCCTGTAGGTCCTGGAGTGGTAGGATGTGGATAGAAATTGTCAAAAAAAAAAATCCTGTGAGCTCTTAAAACCCTGTTGCACATACTGTATCATTCCAGATGGACTTGGGCAATTCTCAGCAACCTCCAAGGCCTGAGAGGACTTTCAATGGTAATGTAGAGATAATGCATCCACTCTGTCCCTAGAGAAGTCACCTGGCTGTCTCCGCTTGGATGGCAGGCTAAGGAAACCTTGGCTACAGAAAGCCCCTGGGATCCATTGTCAAAAGGTGCACCAAGCCTGCAGTTAATTTTATTAAATGCTTCCCTGTGCTTACAAACAAGTAGCCTTTGTGGGCTGAATGAGCAGTTGGGCGTGCAGGCTATTGCCAGAGTTGTGTTGGGGCAAACCATGCAGAGGAAGCAGTAAGGGATTGTGGCACCCTCCTGACGCATTTGCACAAAAGAAACGTCTGGAACAGGGGGAGTGGAAATGGACTTGTAAATAGGAAAAGCAACTGGGCCAAAGGTCTTGGTGATGTACCACCTTCTGTATAATGCAGAACTTGCATAGGCTATAAAAATGCCCATGTTTTGCTTCTATTAAAACACAGATTTGTTCCCGAAGAATTCAGTAATGTGGGGTGCAATGCGTTTCTTTCTTAGGGAGCCACTGTTATTGTGAAAGATGCTTTTTTGATAAAATATAGGCTTATTTTTGATTTCTTTTGTTCTTAAAGCCTGGAAATGTTTAACCTTACTTTATTGATCTTTTCTCTACAGCTTTACTCCTAGGCAAATGTTTCATAATTCCATTTTCTTCCAGGATTGATTTATTTTTTGTGGATAAGATATAAAGTTCATGTAGTCAAAGATTATAATAAGAGTTTGTCTATAATTATCATGATAGTATTGCATGTATTGTCCTAGGCTGTGCAGTTTTTTCAACAGAGCACAGCCTATTACAGTAAAATGTCTTTCAATATTTGTGTCAGACACTAAGAAAAATTATAAAAGACATGTCTTTAAGACACTGAATGATCATACAGTGGGATTTGACCTTTGGCAAGATTTTAATATTGTAGCTGTTGATCTGGGAGTGTTTGTAACTAAGCAACTGTCATCCAGAATATATTATATCATACAATAGTATTAAGATCTGAAGGAGACTGAGTGGTTAGCGTGGAGTAGGGGCCATGGTGAGACACAGGCACTTTCCCACTGAAAATTTTTGTTTTCTGAGCTACAGCACAAAGGAGGAACCTCACCGTCATTTGTTTCAGGGTGGGGTATCAAAACCTGCTTAACTTTCTTTCATCCAGCGCTGTGGTGCTCTCAGTTGTGCCAGCAAACACTGTTGTGTAGTAAATCGAGAATGAAATCAGGTCTCAGCCTCTTTAATTTTGCTGCTGGAAGCGAAGGGGGACAGCCATGGACCTTTATTCCCTTCCTACTTAGATTTACGTACTCTGAAACTGGCTTCTTTCCTTTTCCAGTGAGACCCATTCAAATTACATCTCTGAGGCAATGCCATAATCCAAATAATTCCTATAGGTATAGTAGTGTACTGCATTGCTTGAGAAACTTGGAGAGGATCATTTTAGTCAGTGTGTTTGCTGCCTTGTTTCCCAAGGGTGAGTGTATATTGCAAAGAAACTTGCCTCCTTGTGAGCTGGCTTTTTCTCAGAGCTAAGTTCATTATGGTTTGCCTTGGTTTTGCGGATACCACAGGAGAGCAACAACAGGGCTATCCCTCTGTTCCCTGCCTTTGACAGAGGAAGATGCTGAAGCAGTAAGGACTCAGCTCCTCACTGCCCTTCCCTGATGTCTCAACGGAGCCGTCAGCTGTGTGGGGCTCGTGGCTGCCATCCCTGTGTCAGGAGGAGGATCTGCCTCCGCTCATGACTGCTGCAGTTGCATCCTTTCCTCAGCTGCCTTTTGCCACCTCTCTCCTCCCATGTACAGTCTTTCTTATTTTGTTTTTGTTTCTTCCTCTGGGCTGTTGCAAGCAGTCAGCCCAGCAAATTTCATTTCTACTTCAGCAGCATGTGCGGTGATGATTAGGATTTGGACAGTTAAGATGAAATAATTAAATCTGAAACCAGAGCGTTACCATCGGCCTTTGAAGTTGCCTCTGGGAGGAATTAGGGAAAGGGTGTATTGTACCCAGAGCGGCTGTTTCAGGCTTTCATCGGGTGCTAGCCCGGCAGTCTTGAAGCTCATTGCTGGAAGGTCATCCATGTACGTGAGTGTTGTCTAAGGACGGTGGTGTTTCTCTGAAAAGTATGAGCACGTGGCGTGGCAAGTGTCTGCGCCCAGTTTGGTCCATCTGTTAAGCATCCTTCTGTAGAAGGTAAAGGACAAGGCTCAGCCGAGTGTGGTGAGTAAGGTCACCACTGCGGCACTGGAAATGAGAGCCGGTCTCTCACCTCACGCTCACACCAGGCACAGTGAGTTCTTCTGAGCCTGTTGCTAATCTCAGCTGAGAGGGTGATAATGATCTGTCTCACCTAGTGGCATTGGCTGCTGGCTCCCTCTCTCCATCAGACAGCGTTTCAGTGCTATTACTGTCTGGCTGCACTAGAACGGAATAGACATAAATCCAACTGAACGCTTTTCTCTTGGTGGAAAGCTCCCTCCTTTGAGCTCTGAAGTCTGAGGAACATTTGTGGAAATAGTAATCCATATGATGAAAATCTGGGTTTTTTTCTCTTCTAAGCTATTTCTCATGAGAGTTATAGATGGGCCATCGCTTGGAAAAATATTTTCCAGATCAGGGAGGAATTTTCTTTATTCTGTAGTAACTGGAAATAATGCGTTGGATGGACTGACCAGAAAGCTCTATTACTGTAATTCCCTCTCAGTAACCTTCTGGCTGCCCAGACAGAGGCTGCCCAGAGAGGTGGTGGAGTCTCCATCTCTGGAGACATTCAAAACCTGCCTGGACGCGTTCCTGTGCAACCTGCTCTAAGGTGACCCTGCTCTGGCAGGGGGGTTGGACTAGATGATCTCCAGAGATCCCTACCAACCCTATGATTCTATGATTCTGGGCTTTTCTCCTGCTTACAGCCAGCATCAACCATACCGGTTGTGCAGCTCTTCTGAGATGCAGACTCATATCTGTTTTTCTTTTTTTTTTTTTAAAGTGGTGTGCATTTTTCTCCATGCCTGTGAACTCTTGTAGTCTCTTAAATAATGTGTCTGCTGATGCACAATATACCAGTGCGTTGGTCACACTAACAGAGGCTGTGCTGTCTAGCAGATCTCTGCCTGTGTCAGTGCTGGGTGGAGGGGTGCAAGCCTCTCTGGCTGGTCTTGGATGCTTGATGCAAGGCATGAGCTCAGCTGAGGCTGACCACCATCAGCATCTGGTGTGAGAGGTCTGTAGGAGAAGGGGGACTGCGGCAGGTCTGTGGTTAATGTGCAGCTTGGTCTGTATCCCACAAGAGGAGAGTGAACAACTGCAGGGACTCTCATGTTCAGTGCATGGCTAACATGACAGGTCTGCATTTCTTTGTGCCAATGGAGCGGAGTGGTCCAGCAGGAAGCCATGTCACATTGAAGGAGGAGGGAATGACCTCTCTTGGCAACCTCTTTTCCCACACCTCTCAAGGGGACGGACTGCAAGGCAGTGACTGGGGAAGCAAAGTTCTTCCCACTGTAAGAGAAGATCAGGTTTGTGATGACCTGAGGAACCTAAACATACAGAAGTCTATGGAACCTGACGAGATGCATCCCAGAGTCCTGAGGGAACTGGCTAATGTAGTTGCTAAGACACTGTCCACGATATTTGAAAAGTCATGTCAGTCAGGTGAAGTCCCTGGTGACCGTAAAAAGGGAAACATTGTACCCATTTTTAAAAAGGATAGAAAGGAGGACCCTGGGAACTATCAACCTGTCAGCCTCCCCTCTGTGCCTGGGAAGGTCATGGAACAGATTCTCCTAGAAGCTGTTCTAAGGCACATGGAGGACAGGGCGGTGATTTGAGACAGCCAACGTGGCTTCACCAAGGGCAAGTCCTACCTGACCACCCTAGTGGCCTTCTCTGACGGAGTGACTACATCAGTGGACAAGGGAAGAGCTACAGATGTCATCTATCTTGACTTTTGTAAGGCCTTTGACATGGTCCCCCACAACATCCTCCTCCCTAAATTGGAGAGATATAGATTTGATGGGTGGACTGTTTGGTTGATAAGGAATTGGTTGGATGGTGACATCCAGAGAGTAGTGGTCCAACGGCTCAATGTCCAGATGGAGATCAGTGACGAGTAGTGTTCCCATATTGGGACTAGTACTGTTTAATATCTTCATTGATGACATAGATAGTGGTATCAAGCACACCCTCAGCAAATTTGCAGGTGACACTAAGCTAAATGGTGCAGCTGACATGCGTGAAGGTCGGGATGCCATCCAGAGGGACCTAGACAAGCTTGAGAAGTGGGCCCGTGTGAACCTTATGAGGTTCAGCAAGGCCAAGTGCAAGGTCCTGCATCTGGGTCAGGGCAACCCCCAGTATCAAGACAGGCTGGGGGATGAAAGGCTTGAGAGCAGCCCTGCTGAGGAGGACTTCGTTGTACTGATGGATGTACAGGAGGGGGAGCAGCCCCACTCCCGATGCCAAACCTCCTCCCGGCAATCCCCTGGCAGAGAAGAGGGTGCCTGAGCACCTTGGCATGCGGGATGGGGTCCTTACCCTGCCCCACGGCCCCAGTGGCACCAAGGGCTTCTGCAGGAGCTTCAGGAGAGGAGAGCTTGTCCTGCAGCACTGAGGCTTCTTTATGTTTGGGTTTGGGTAGTTTTCTTTCTTTTCTTCCCTTTTCCTCTTTCTCTGGAGCAGAGCAGCTCCCCGCAGCCCCCGAGAGCTGTGGGTGGTGGCAGTGCAGCTGCTGCAGGGGACAGGAGTTTTGGGTACAGGAGGGTGCTCGGGGGGGGGGGGCGCGGCTAAGGGGACTGTGCCTGCCCAGGGCCCGCATCGGCTCCCACCGCCCTGGCGGTGTCCCTGGGGCTGCCCTGGGGCAGGGTTTCAGCCCCCGATCCCGGGGGTGCCCCCATGGGCACCGGGGACCTCCCCCCGCACCTTCTGCGCGCCGGACCCGCAGAGGGGCGGCCGCTGCCCAAAGGCACCCTTGGCTGCGTTGGCCCCGGGGTGTGGAGCTGGGAGGGGGAACGGGCAATAAAGAGTTGGAG
>VYZM01022256.1:35052-50616 GCA_013398915.1 Dromas ardeola | reverse complement strand
AATATGGTTGGACTTGATGATCCCAAGAGTCTTTTCCAACCTGAGTGATTCTATGATTCTATGGATGAAAAGGTGGACATGAGTGGGCAATGTGCACTCACAGCCCAGAAAGCCAAGCATATCCTGGGCTGCATCAAGAGAAGCATGGCCAGCAGATTGAGGGAGGTGTCTCTGTCCTTCTACTCTGCTCATGTGAGACCCCACCTGGAGTACTGTGTCCAGGTATGGAGTCCTCAGCACAGGAAAGACACGAACCTGTTGGAGCAAGTCCAGAGGAGGGTCATGAAAATGATCAGAGGGATGGAGCACCTCTGCTATGAGGAGAGGCTGAGAGAATTGGGGTTGTTTACCTGGAGAAAAGAACGCTCTGGGGAGACCTTATTGCGGCCTTTCAGCACTTAAAGGGGGCTCATAGGAAAGATGGGCACAAACTTTTTCCAGGGCCTGTTGCAATAGGAGAAGGGGTAATGGCGTTAAACTGAAAGAGGGAAGATTTAGACTAGATATAAGGAAGAAATTTTTTACAATGAGAGTGGTGAAGCACTGGCACAGGTTGTCCAGAGAGGTGTTAGATGCCCCATCCCAGGAAACATTCAAGGTCAAATTGGACAGGGCTCTGAGCAATCTGGACTAGATGACTTTTAATGGTCCCTTTCAACCCAAACTGATCTGTGATTCTAGTACTTCTTTGTTATGGTGTGTCTCAACCAAATATCTATCCTGGCTTCACTCCAGAAGGATTTTAGTTTATTGTTGATGTGTCCTCTGCAATCCCTTGCTATATTTTTACAAGCTACATAATGCATTTGTTTTAGAGTACCTTTTCCCTCATGGTCTGTGGTGTGGTTTATTTCATTTGTGGTACAGCAACCCTAGTTCATCAGTGTGGAGTTCTCATTAAATAAAATATGAGATCAGTTCAGAAGTTACCAGTATTACTGGAAACATGAGACTTCTCACAGTGTCTGCCTATTTTTAGTGCTGATCAGAACCAGTAAGAGCTCTCCATATCACAAAACATTTTTGTTTTTAAAACTAATTTGAGATCACATCAGTAGTATATTGGTTAATATTTTATTTCCTTTTTTAAGAGTTTGGTCTACAGTTGTTAGTTTTGTTAGATGTGGCAGCAAGTGCATGTTTGCGTAAATTGTTTCAACCCAGAGATTACAAAACCGTTTGTTCTTTTTCCCATTGGTCCAGCTTTTTATTGAAAACAGCAAATATCTCAATGTCTGCTGTTTTTTTCAGGAGTGCATCTTTCAGTATTTTTCTCCAGGGACAAGTCTATTTTAGCAAAATAGTTTATGTCAAAACATTTCAACTTTTTGCTTCTATTAATTCTGTCTTGTCTTCAGATTTATGTTACAGTGTTAATTGCAATATTTAATGCTGTTTCTGTATTCCCAACTTTTAATTTTTGTATTCAGAAATAGGTCTTGAACTTTATTTGATGGGAAAGGCCAACATTTTGTATTTGCTTTCTAATTGGAAACAAAATCACATTTTGAAATGTGGAATTTCTCACAGAACAGCAGTTCTTGGGTTTGAGCCAGATCTATTTAATACCACAGTGAGTGTCTAGCACCAAAGTACTCAGCATTTGCTTGCCCCTTGATATCACTGTTGATCAAATGACAGTCTGCTGTCAATAACATACTTTTTCTCTCATTCCTAATGTCCATTTTAAATTTGCTTATGACTATTGGAAATTATAGTTTTATCCATTAGATATAGGGTGAATACCACTGGCCAAGCAAAGTATTATTAACAATAATAATTCACCTGGTGTGCACGGTAATAAAAACTGTAGAAGGACAGAGTTCTTCAGGGAGACGCTATTGTCTAAGTAATCCTGTGGCACTTCTCCAGGATCGTTACTTTTTTGCAGAAAAAATAAGTCAGAACTTGTATTTAATTTTTCTCTAAGAAAGTTCAACCTCATTATTTTGGCCAAAAGTGAAATGGCCCAACTATGGGTGTTGGTCTCTTCTCCCAAGTAACAAGCGACAGGACAGGAGGAAGCAGCTTCAAGTTGCACCAGGGGAAGTTTAGATTGGATATCAGGAAAAGTGTCTTCACCGAAAGGGTTGTCAAGCATTGGACCGGGCTGCCCAGGGAAGTGGTTGAGTCACCATCCTTGGAGGTATTTAGAAGACATGTAGATGTGGTGCTTCGGGACATGGTTTAGAGGGGGAGTTGGCAGTGCAAGGTTAATGGTTGGACTCTTCATGGTTGGACTCTAATGGTTGGATGATCTTCAAGGTCTTTTCTGACCTAAACAATTCTATGATTCTGTGGCTGCCCTCTTTAAAATGTTCTGAAGCCAAGATGGGCAGCAAGATGGTAGATGTAGTCTAGAGTTAGTGCTTTGGGACTATGCACTGTGGAAGAGTCTGACTCAGCTTTATGACTTACCTGAATTTTGCTGTCAGTCGTGTTCTGTTGCCATTGATTGCGTCACCTAGACATTTCAAGACTGTTGGCTATAACATTGAGTTAAAAGAAAATATGACTACTAGCAGTTGATTACAAAATCTGCCAGTAATGAATGCTAAAAAGGTTGGCTCAAAGCTCAGCAAAAACATCTACTAGAGTGAAACAAGCAAATTTTATTCCTTCCAGTGGATTCCTTTGCACAGTGCAGTAAGTAAACTGAACCTCTGCTACCTTAATGATAGGCCCTTGTGAGTTGGTTAAAATAACTGTATTAATCCTGCTTATCATCATGTTAAATTGTTCTATATTCAGTGTGGAGCCTGGAAATCAGTTTTTCATCCAGTGTTCGAATTGTCAGGATTCCTCTTGGACCCTTCTTTGCGTCTCCCAGTATCACTGGGGAAGATATTTTACAAAAGCTGTAAGAAGTGACTATATTCAAGCAGAGTTGAGTGTGATGTGTGTAATCTCCATAGCAGAATTGCTGAAGGACTAGCACAAGCATTGCACGCGTTAAAGCAGACATATGGAAATAGTGGCTTAGAGTGAAAAGCAGCAAACACAACGCCCTTATCTAAAAATGGCAGGGCAATGGTCTGAGCCCCCCCAAGCTTTCAGAAGACAAGACTGAACAGCTTAACTGGAAAGAAGTGATAATTAAAGATACAGAGGTTAATGGAAAATAGGATAAATGTTGATGAGGTGTTGCCAAAGGTGGATGGTGTCAAATGATCTTGATTTGTTTTTTGTAACTAATTCTATGGAAATTTTACAGGAAAATTTTTGGATTTCAATAATGTGGCTGGTAAAGTGTTAAGTAGGATATTATCAACCAAAATGGAATATGGGAATCAGAAATGGAGCTGAGACTGGTTGGAAGCCAGACTCAAGAGAAGGTAATGGTAGCATTCCTCAAAGAGCCCGGTCATCTTTAATATTTCCATGAAGGACCTTTGATTCAGCTGTGGGAGACTGCTAATGGATTTTGCTGATAACACAAAGTAAGAGGCTATCATCGTAACAGAGGAAAGCTGAGGGGTAACATACAGCAAGAACCGGATGCCTGCCGTATTCAGAAATAAGCTGGAATTCAGTGGTATAAAATGCAAGCCCATAATGGTGGGAGTGTGCTCTGGTGAGGTGGGATTTCATCATCTGGGGAAGCTGAGCACGGCAGATGCTGGAGTGTAACCCATGGCTGGCTAAAGCTGAGCCCTCAGTGGAAAGCATCTGGGAAAAAGAGCCGTATCCTCTTGATACGCACTGAGGCATTTCCAGCATGTGTGGAAAGGTGGGGATATTGCTGACAAGGTGCAGGTAGGATGTCTTTTTGGATATCCTGTGCAATTCTGATCATCCGTGTTCTGGGGTGTAGATTAAAATTGGAACAGATGCAGAGAGGGACTACTAACTAGGATAATCAGGGAATGAATTGCTGAAGACATGGAGAGAGCTTGTCTTGTTTATCCTAGCACAATGAAGCCTGAGAGGCTATGTGATTACTGTCTATAAATATCACAGGGGAATAAATACCAGGGAGGGAAAAGAACAGTTCAGGCTAAAGGCCAGTGTTCTCACAAGAGCAACAGTTATACACTGACTAAATAAATCTAGGCTAGAAGTGAGAGAAGGGCTCCCTGCCATCAGAGCAGTCAAGTTTTCGAACAGTCTTACAGCTGGAAAAGCGGGAGTGAGAAAGCTGGCTCCTTTTAAGCTGAGCTCTCTCAGCTTTTGAAGAGGAACAGATATCATTAGCAGGTTCCTCCCAGGATCCCGTCTCTGGGAGGATGGCACGGCTGCTAACACACCTTTTCACAGCCAGCTGTGGACGGCCTTGTCGCTTGCTTTGTCGCTGGAGGTGGGAGGACAGGACCGGGTGGCGCAGCGTTCCTCTCTCTGCTGGGTTGTTTGGGGGAGCCCCGTGAGCAGTCTGGTCTCAAGGCATGTGAGAAGCCACCACCTGGAGATGGGAAAGCAGCTGCCCTTGCAGTATTCGTTCATAGACCCACTGGTTATTGAGAAGTCAGAGAAGTCTCTGTGAGGGGGAAAAATCCTCCTGATGTGGGACCACCTTGGCAGGAAGGTAGCCCAGTGAGCATGTCTCCCCTAGCTGTAGCCAGAACAAACATTTCTCACTGTGAAAGAGCAGTGGCTATTCTGTAATATCTCCTGGGTACTGTATTTGGCATAATTATAATTGGTATAATACAGGTTTTATCATATGAATGCTTTGGGCTTGTTAATACTGGGCAGTGAGGAAAGCAAGTGGAAGGAATGAGGAATAGCTCAGGGAAGGCTGCTCCCGGTAAATGATTCACAGCAATGCCCAGGATGCTATTTAGGAGGATATTGCCTCTGGGATCCAGCTGATTAACAAAGCTGGTTTAGCTGTGTGAGGCCAGAGCTAGAAGCCAGAAAATGTATAAAGGATAATAAGCAGCTTAGTCTCCTTCACTGGTGAGATGAAGCAGTTGTTGCGGAGGAGGTGGTGGGTGTGTGATGACCCTAGACCCCCACAGCCTTCACTCCGGGCGCGGGGCTGGGGTGCTGGGTGGCAAAACCCTGGGTGGCAATTACAGCAGTGTAATAAGGATCCTGGGTGCTGTGTATCTATTTGATACGGACCTCGCAAGGGAAACACTAAAACTGTCCTGGCATGTAAAGGCTTGTGGAGAGAGAGGCAGAGGAAGTTCAGTCCAGGCAAAAATGCAGTTGCTAATATTATCAAAAGTAACAACAGCAGGAAGCAGAAGAGGTGATGCCTCTGATGGAAAGAGGTACAGCAGGGGAGGAATTTTGGTGCTAAACAGAAATTTGCTGGAAAAACAGATCTGTGAGCACCATTGGTACTATTTGGGAAACTGGGTCAAACTTGATGACTAATTGTATTTGAGGGAAACATGTAGGAAAACATTTCATCTTGATATTTTCTAACTTCATGTTTTAGAAATATTGAAGTATTTTGACAGTTTCAAAATAACTTTATTTTAAAATGACGCCTAGTTTAAAATTATTTAAATTTTAAAAGACCAAAAAGTAAGAAAAGAATGTTTAATTGGCTATGTTGAACATTAACTAGACATTTAATTTTTTTAATTAACTGAAAAAATGTATGTTCCTATATAATTTTGTCCCCCACCATCTCATTTCCTGACTTGTTTTAATCACAACATCATTCAAATCAAAGCTGTAATTATGCCCAATTACTATTACTTGGATGTACAGCCTGAAGCTCTTACTGCTTTCTCTGCTGCTTCTTGCTGTCCAGCTAGCAGCAGTGATGAAAAATGATTATTTCCCTGTACCTTTTATCAAGGGGAATTATTTTTGTCATAATTTTCCATTTGAACTCCGTTGGGTGGGTTGCTTCCTTGTAGTATACTCACTGATGTTTCACGAATGAATCAGATTTCCAACTTCCACAGAGGTTTTTCTTTGTTTCACTGGTAGTGGAATAATTTCCAGTTCCTATTTCCATAGATAGTCCATGTTTACTGTAATTTCTGTGAATTTCTTGGCATTTCTTGAAAAGGTTTGTGGCTGGAACTGGGTCCAGGAGTGACTGTCTCAAGCAGGTAAACTGTGCCAAATGCAGATACCTGTGTAAATGGGTGTTCAGGCTTATCTCTCTTTGGGCCACAAAAGCTTGAAAGGAATGACGTCCGAACAGCACTCAAATCTCTCTTTCCCATCTGTTTTCATAGCTTAAAACTTGCACCACTGATATGAAAATGGAAGATGTTACTCCCCTATGTAACCTCCAAAGACTCATTAAAAGAGCAGTTGATGTCTAACTTAAGCTATTGGATTGCTGAAAAAATACCAGGCTTTGAACACAGGCATCCTCATGGCAGGCAGTAGTTTTTCTGTTAATCCATGGACTATCACGTATTTGTCCATATTAGTGTAACTACGGTGTGTTACAAGGCATTCTTCAGCCATGATGTAAAAGCTAAATGCCTCACTTTGTGTGGTAGTCAGTCAAGCTTCTACCTTTGGCATTTCCCACTTCAGCTCGCCACTACATTGACCAAAAGAGGAGCCAAAATACCAGAGTTGCCTCATTAATGAGGTCTTTTATACTACGGGGTCCACTGAGTCCTTTGCTATCTGTCTGCATTCCTTGTGCTGTTAGTTAATGCTCTAGGTGCAATGTCTAAAAACACAGAATTGGGAAAAAAAATAGGATGTTGAACATAATCACCTCCAAAACCATCATTTGCTGCCATTAAATATCCCATTGTGGTTTTTTTGTACAAGTGTAGAGGTGTAGGTTCAATAAATTCAGCTGAAATGTTCTTTGAAGGGAGGGCAGGAAAGGCCCTTTTGAGCTCATATCGTCCTCACCTTAAAAATGAAACCCAGAAAACCAAGAACAGCTCAATTGGAGAGTGAAGACATCTGGCCCCTGGTGACTCTGCAGAGTACAGTGCTATGATCAATTATGTTAAAATATTCATCTGACCGCAGCACAGCTGTCTGTGTTATCTGATTAGATGTGTTTCCAAACTGTATAAAGCAATTGGAGGTGACTGAATTATAGATAAGCATTTCAGAATAATAGATTCAGGGCTGTTGGATGTTAATTTTGGTAGTTTTTGCAACATGACAGCCCGTGGGCAGTGTAACATCCATTCAGGATCCAGGGAAAGGAATTCCCACCTGTGTGCTTTTGAGACTATTAATAATAACCTGTCGCCCAGCATTGCCTGCATTTTCTGGTTCTAGTCGGTCTGGCCTTGGTAGTGCCAATTTTATGACCACACCGCTGCTGCCTAGAAAGGATCTGAGGGGTAAGGAAGTGCATCTAAGGAGTTCCTTCCCAGCCTGTTCGTGCTGAGCTCACGTAAATCTCTGTGCTTCAGTTAATTTGTTCCTTGTTTGTGACAATTCAACAATTTGTGAGGTCCTGGTGTAAATCAAATCTCTTCAATGAACTGCAGCCATTTGGGAGAGAGGGAGAGCAAAAATGGCTGATTTGTTTCTGTTAATCCAGACATTTCCATATGCTGCTATTTACTTTGTCCTTACGGGTCTATTAGCACAACTGAGAGAATGGTAAATTTTGATCAGGGGGCAGAAACAAATGGCTGGCATGTAAAAGAAGAGGACCTTTTAAACAAGTTTTGCCACAGAAGTGAATTATGGTAGAATGATGTACTGTGGAATGGTACCTAAGGTTCTTGTTCTGCAAGGAAGCTTATTTACTGATGAACAGTAAATCTTTAGCAGGAACAGAGTGAGAACATGGTGAACGCTCTTGAGTAGCACACCTTAATGCCATTGTTTTTGGTGGCATCTACAACTCCAGTTGAAGCTAATGAGGATGCATGAGGATATTTACTTAGGGATGCTCTGAATACAGAGGAAGGTTGTGATGTGTCCATCACTGGAGCCTTGTAAGGACTGATTAAACTAAACATTTGCCAGGAGTGGTTTGTATAGTTGATCTTTGTGTAGTTGATCCTGCCCAGGATGGGCTGGATGAACTTCAATGACTTTTCAAGGTTCTTTCCAGTCATGGTTTTTATGATTCACTGACACACACGACATCCACTGCTTCCACAGGAGCCATGAATTCTCAGCATCCTTGAAAAGCCAAAGTCAGTGTGTGCTGAATTATGGCTCCAGAATTAATCAGTGTACTTGCAAACGTGGGTAAAATTGGATGGAGGGGGTGAAAAGTTAAAGAGTATAGGGATTTAGGCTTGTGTGAGTACATCCTCCTGCAGAGGAGTGCTGTTTTTCTTGAACAGTAATGCCTATTTGCAAAAGGCTGTGGGGAAGCAGGGTATGTGCCTTGCTGGAGAGGGAAGAAATGCCATATGTCACTTCTGCCCTGAGCAAGTGGACCTGCTTCAGTTCTCACTGGTGTTACTGGTAATGGATGCTTAATGCTAGGCAGCATCACGCTCTGTAAATGAGACCGGTTTCTCACTCTGGATTAGGTTCTACCGTCTCCCTGCACTCCAGAAGAAAATCTGTTTTCTGCCTTTAGTGACCAAACTCTCATTAAACAGTGAACAGCCCTTTTTGTGTGTGTGTTTACGAAGTTGCATTTCCTCCTCCTCTCCCTTGAAAGCTCTGCAGAGAGGAATGCTGTTTCGCCACAGGAGGTCCTGTCTTAGAGCGCTGCTGTCATTAGTCTTCTGTCACATTGTCAGGCTTTGATGACTCAAACATTTAAAAAAAAAAACAAAACAACCCCCTCTTTCTGAACTAAAATAGCCTAAGAGCAAATTTTTTAAACCATATTTTCTTTACGAAAGCTCGTAGTGGGACTCACAGTTTTGCTACTTGAACTGAAGCTACTTGAATGTTTAGTTATTAATTTTTAAACAAAATTCAATACCATTGGAGTCCACTTGAGATCTTTGATAGATTAAAAATAAAAAAAAAAGAATATTCAATAGCTTTGAAAAGGGCTGTGCATGTTTTGTGGTTTAGGGCAGTGTTTCTCAGATGAGTTTAATGCATCAGAAAATGGTTCCTGAAAGAAATGAAAAACTTAAAAAGAAATCTGTACACATTGCTGTTTATATGAGCAAGCAAACAGAACAGGGAAAATAGAGGTAATAACTGTCAAAGCTGAACCTAGATTTTACTGGGTTGTAAATGAAAATCAGTATTGCAATGCTATATGACAAAGTACATGGCTCCTCAACAAAAAAAGGCTGGAAACGGTGATGTAGGGCACGCGTGAGGTTAGCCATCCTGATACCCAAGCCATGCCCACATGATTAATTCCTCTGACTGACCTAGTTGGGTGCCACCTAGGGATAAAAGCTGTGATTTCAGAAGAAATGTAGCCACATTAAATATCTCTGCATGACACTGCATTGCCCAGCATAGGTAGGTCTGTACTGCCCAGATCTCCTCCACTCTCCCCCTTCTCATGCAGGGTTTTTGGTGGGTCCGAGAGCCCCTGTGGGAGGTTGCTAGGCAGTGTGGGTGGCAGGGTGGATCTGGCTGCTTGTGGCGAGGTGCAGCGGTGGTGGGCTGGGGCTGGACCACAGCCCTTCCCATGAGGTCCTTCCACATCGCATCCAGTCACATCGCTTTCATCCCCCTGCTCTCTCACCCTCCTGGGAGTGAGGGGCAGCAGTGTGGTACCACCTGGTTCCCAGTCAGTGCAAATAAATGACACATTCTGCATATCCCTTCAGGACAGAAAATTTTTGACCAAGATTACTGATCTCATTCCATAGTCAAAGCGATGTAATGTGCCATTCCCCTCCTTCCCCACCATTGCTCAAGCCCTCCAGTCCCGTCGCTTTCCCATCCCTGCCCTGCTCGTGCTGCTAGCCCTCCTCTGCTGCCGGGGATGTGGAAAAAGGAGTCGACTTCAGATGCGGGTTTGTGGGGGAGTGCTGCACTGGCCTGGCAGTCCAGGTAAATGATATCTGTGGCTCTCCCCTTATCTACCAATGCTGTAGAACCATCGTAGAAGGCCACCAGATTTGTCAGGCATGACTTGCCCTTGGTAAAGCCATGTTGGCTGTTGCTCGTGCGCAAGATCATTTCTTATCAACGTTGCAAGAATATCTACAAAGACCATAGTATATATTGGGTTTCTGTGAGCACAGTCATGTAGGTGGCTGCCAAACAGCATGGTTTGTTCTGACTAAAACCCTTAATGAGAACAATTACAAGTTTGAGGCATGCAGAGAGTGGAAATTACAAGGAAGGGTGAACAAGGTTTGTGCTGCTACCACAAAGGCACCCTGAGGAACGTTAAAGCAGGCTTATTCTAATAATTATTGTGAGCATGTGAGATATTTGTACTGAAACGGAGCAACGTGGGGTTTCTTACAGTCATTGATGTAATCCACTTTCAAGATGACACTATGGGAGGAAGATGGTCTGTATGGGTTTTTTCTATGAATCTTTATCATAAGCAGGGTTGCATAGCCTAGATCAAAACTTAAAAGTCAGTGGAATCTTTTGTTTAGGTATTGTTTTTTTACAGGATTGTGTTCTTTCGCTTTTCTATGCAATAAGCTTTTTGTTGGATAATCTGATTCACTTTTTGACTTATTTTTAAGTGCTCTCTAGTCTCATGAACAAAAGATTTCTGTGACTTTATCTAACAGTTTGCATATGAGCAAAGGGTCATGCAGCTGTGTCCTGTGTGAAATATCAGTAAAATGTAAATAACCCATTTAACTATCAAGCCTAACTGGAGATGAAATGGCAGGGCAAACTGAGTTTAATTTAGAGCACGAATCAAAAGGAGGCATGACTATTAAAGGCTGGCTTAATAAGAACACAGTAGGAAAAAGAAAACAGTGTTTCAGCCTATAGGGCTAAGTGTACAGACAGCAAATTCTATGGTGTGAAGACAGAATTACATCAGAACCAGCTTTGGAACAAATAAAGGACACCAAAAGACGTTAATTACGCCTCAAGGGGGAGTAAAATATCAAGGGCATCAACTTATGCAGAAGGAAGGAAGAAAAAGTCTGTGCTTGCTTACGATCAATCAGTTCACCTTTAAACCTGAAACTCTTTGAGCTTAAATAGGATGATATTAAAGACAAAGGCAACATACTGCTATCTTAGAAGTTCAGCCTTGTGTCTTTGCCCAGTGTTCGTCACTCTCTCTTGCATGTGAAAGATGCAGTGGAGTTTTCAGCTTCTCTCAGCTGCCTTTTATCACCTTGGTGGTCCGTGCTGTTTTGCTGAGATCTGTTCTGGTTGCTCACAGATCTTTTCAAACAGTCCAGGCATTGCTGGATATTTAACACCTGACCTGTGCCTGTTACATTGCCTCAGACTGCAGCTTTTCAGGATTACAGAAACGTAAATCTAAAGATTCTGGCTGGGTTCTTATATAGCAGAGTGCTTAAGCTCAGTTTTATGAGCTGGTGAGCATACATTCATGTGCTTCAGTCATATTGAATCAATGTGTTGCTGGGCTTAGATGTGGATCTTACTCTGGATTTAAGCACATTTTGCTGAAGCAAAACCTTGATGTTGTTCATTCTCTTATAGAATCATAGAGGGGCCTAATTATAATGGCTTGGGTTTTTACTGCACAAAATTGTTTTAAAAAATGACTTATTCTGGTGGCCACTGACAAGTACAATCTGTGACTGCTAATAGTTCTGTTTTCTTTAGATCGGTTTTGCTAAGGCTTTTGGGAGCAGATTTAGGTTCGGCATGTTCATCTTGATTTAAATTACTGTCAGACCAACATTTTACATGTACCTTGCCTTTGTGAAAGAGGCTGTACAACATGCTGGCTGAGGGGGAATCACAGATTTATGGATTTTAGAGCAAAGGGAGAACACAATGTTCATCTAAACTGACTGCGGTCCTGCCCAGTCCGTAGGTTCTTTTATTTAACTCAGCAGCTTGAGGTTGACCGAGAGTGTATTTTTGGAATGACATCCAAGCTTGATTTAAAGACTCCAAGTGCTGCAAGAGTTTGTCACAGTCATTGTGAGTTTGTTCCAATGGTCAATTACCCTTTCTCTGAAAAATACGCTTTCTGTGAAAAATCTGTACCCTACTTTTTTTGGAACCCTGTTAACTTCTGTCTTCTGAAAACTGGATCTTGCTGCTTGATGTGCTCAGAAGGGCTAAGCAATATTCCTTTATTTTCCCATAGACATTTCTTGTGATCATTAATTTACATTTTTAGAAAAAATTCTTTATACACAAAAAACCCATTAGGCAGACATCTTTTACACCCAAGTATTCCCATCCTAAGGGTCCTACATAATAAAATATGCCATCTTAGAAAATAGTTGTTATGACTGTGGTGCTCTTTATTTCAGTTACTAACCGCTGGTTTATGATTAAATATAATTCATGGCTAGGATATTAATACTGGGAAAGAAAAGGTATTTGGTATATGCAGTACTTATATTGCAGAAATCATGGTTGCTCCAGTGTCCCCCAAAATATTAGTTTCAGTACTACCTTGAATGTGTCAAACGTGCTTTGCAGATGACTGGAGTTCTCTGTTACTTCTTTTTCCATAAAGAAATCCCATGGAGTCATATGGCCAGATGATATTGAAAAGGTATCTGGGCCTTGCCCCTAGGCAACATCAATGTGAGCCTGTATGATCTTCCTTTCATTCTTTTCTACTGAGAAGTTGAAATGTAATCAACATATTCTTTCCACAGAGAATGAAAATTATAAAAAGAAGGGTTTTCAAAAAGCCTGAGCAGTAACCTGTGTCCTTTCTCACATGGTTCCCTTAGAGTCGCTATTGGTAAATCCTGCCTTGATGCATTTGTCTTGCTGATCTATGAGTAATTATTGTTCCTGTTTTCTCCTTAGGGCTCTTCCTGCAATGATGCAGTGGGTCCGAACTCAGAAACCAGGAGAAAGTGGTGTGAATATTATCACCGCAGATTTTGTAGAACTTGGTGACTTTATCAGCACAGTCATAAAGCTCAACTATGACCTGGATGAAGGTGAAGACAACACTACTTGATAGTACTATAATATGCGTGTTGTTGCATTACTTAGAATTAAAAAAAAAAAAAAGATTGCATTTTAAAAGAATTATCTTGTAAAACACTAATCTTCCTATAACACGTTGAGGTGTTTAGGGCTTTAGTTGGTGGGAGTAGGGGAAATGTTTTAATCAATTATGATCATTTTTTACATTTGTGTTTCATGTGAAGAGCAAAACCAACCATGTTTACAGTGTTTGATAAAAGAAGGCCATTTACATGTTTTCCATAAGGTACCAAATGCGATTCATGTGGCTTCTATGGTTATGAACAGTGCCAAGAAATTTGCTGCTTTCGGAGCAATGGGATGTATATTGCCCTCTGCCTGCCCATAGCAGGATTCCCAATGGTGTGCACATTACACCGAGAGACTGAGGACAGTATATCTGGCCCGAAAATTTTAAGCCGCTACACTTCATCTCTTAGGGGGTTTGACTGACCATATTTATCAGTGAGCTACAGGTTTAAATGCCTTTGTGAAGTAAATCCAAAGTCATGCCTTTAACACACACATCATCAGTGGACAGTAAACATGGTGTATTACATAGCTTGCACAGAGCACAGACTAAGTACTGCTTGCTTTTCGTTCTCAAAATGGGGATTTCCAGTGTCTCTGCCCTAGGTCAAGTCAGCAGATATGTGATGCTGGCCTAACTCTGTACTAGGAGCTGCCAGTGTGTATTTTCCCTGGTTGTAGCAGGAACAAAGTTAGGCCAGCTTGGAACAGCATTCCCTCACAGGATTCATCTCATGTAAGAGCCTGATCCATCATCCACTGAATTTAATAGGGAAAATTCCTGTGTTTAGCATGGATGGGGCATAGCATCAGTAAACTCTGTGTACTGTAAGATGGACAGGATTTTGTCCTATAGTGGAAACCTGCTTTCTGCAGAACTAAAACTGCATTTAAAAAAAATAGGTGCAGTCTAAGATTCTCTTTAGGGCAGCTACAAACACAACAATTTTCTGCTGATTAAAAAAAAAAAATCAGTGCTGGTTTCATCAGTGAAAAATTGCTGTACTGTAGAGTGTAGTAGTTCAATTTCTTAGCTAATAACAATACTCTATAGTCCTTCGATTCTTCATGGGATATAATACAGAGTAACACAAGGTTGGAAGTCTACTGTATGGCACTGTTCTAAGCAGCAGAATCGCTGAGCATCCTGAAACATATATAAAACACAAATATATGGAAAACTTAGTGATTTATAAAATGAGAGCATTGCCACTGTATGACACCTAACTGGATACAATGCGATCAGTCGTATCTCCTGGACACGTCAATGCACAGGCACACAACTTTGGAAAGAAAAACATTTCATTTGTGCAAAACATTAGATGCTATAATGAAAAATGCTCTTTGAAATATTGCAGAGCTTTATGGGATAAGACTAAGCTCAAGTTTCCATTGATATCACTAAAACTTTTGTTTGAGTAAGAAAAGAGAATATTATCATACGGTCCTTTGCTATTTTCTGTCAGATGATAAGGACTACCATCTACCATCAGAGTTTAGAAAAACAAAAATGGTCTTATCTAACAGGTGGGTTATGGGCAGATTATAGGGGGTTTGTTGTTGTTTTTAGTTTAGGAAGGAGTGGAATAAAATGAACACTTGCTGCTATTTTGTACTGAGAGGGTGCCTTGGAAAAAGTGTGCGTGTGTGTACTATAGAGAAACATTTAAGTGTATGTGTAGTATAATGAGACATTTAAATGTTTGCATATGACACAAAGACATCCATGCACACTTGCATAATGATATTTGGGTTTCTGGACAGGCATATTATAAATTTGGTTGAAAAAACCTGTTATGAAGTTACAATGCCTCCTTCAGTAGCAGTTTTTTCTGTATAGGTTAGGACTGTAAGATTCATCCCCAGTGAAATCTGTGATCTAATCCAGTTAGGTTTTTTACAGTGTTAAAACTTGACCTGAACTGCCTCAAAAATTTACCAAGAGTCACAGCCCGTATTTGCATTGAACAAGGGGTAGGACTCCAGTGCTTTCACCCACAACTGAGCAAGGTAAGGGGTGGGTTGATGCACTTCATTTCCAGTTTCCACAGGCTCTCCAAGCAAAATTCATGTAACAGACACATAAAACGAAACACGAGCATACGGTTTTTTTGAACCCACCCTATGTGGGTGTCCCACATAGACACATGTAAATGTTAGCTTATTTATTGGCAATATGGTATAAAATGCTTTTTTAATTTTTCTGTTTAGCTGGATTTGTTTCATTCCAGACTCTTACTGTCATCCTTCAGCAGCTTACGTATAGTCAAAAGAGTTAACCTATCCTTTTAATATATTAAAGTAATCTGAATCCTTGGGTGAAGCAAAAACTAGGTTTCTTTTTTTTGATTCTTATCAAAATTCTGTTGAATCTGGGAGCATCAACGACACTGAGTTCCTCTTGGGATCCCCCACTCAAACACACACCAGACACACCAGGCTTTTTGCTTACACAGAGGTGTACTTAAAGCAAATGTTCTGCTGTATTTAAGAAAAGTGTGTGTGTGTGTGTGCCTGTATATATGAATAAACATAGAGCTATCTTGAGCTTGTTAGCATTGTTATGAAATGTTTGCTTAACGTCAGTTTTATTCTAATTATCATTTGGGTGCTGGTAAATAAAAGCAAAGCAAAAAA